>BJKM01000199.1:410000-920475 GCA_015082035.1 Chaenogobius annularis | reverse complement strand
TCAAAAGCCTGTCCCATAAAGGACCAAAAGGACCAGCCCAGTGCGCCCTGCATCGAGCCTGAATCAAATCCCTCCTTTCTGGGCTAAGTTTTTACACCAGCCAGCCCCAAAAGTCCGAAAAAGGATAGAGGTAAATCGCTCCAGCGTGTAGCCTGAATCAAAGCACTACTTTCTGGGCTAAGTTTTTGGACCAACCTGGCCCCAAAAGGGAAAAACGGACCATGCCAGAGCCCCCTGAGTCTAGCCTGAATCAAAGCCCTCCTTTCTGAGGTAAGTCTTGGCACCAGCCTGTCCCCAAAAGGGGCCAAAAGTTTAAAAGGACCAGGCCAAAACCCCAGAGTCTAGCTTGTATCAAAACCCTCCTTTCTTGGCCAAGATTGGGTGCCAGCCTGGCCCCAAAAATGTAAAAATTACCTTGCCAGAGCTTCCCAGAGTGCACTCCTTCCTGGGGTTAGTTTTTGAATCAACCTGTCCTCAAAAGGGCAAAAGGACCAGCCAAATTCCCAGAGAGTCTAGCCTGAATCAAAACGCTCCTTTCTGAGGTAAGTGTTGGCCCCAGCCGGTCCCCAAGGGGGCAAAAGGACCAGGCCAAAAGCCCCCAGAGTCTAGCCTGAAACAAAGCCCTGCTTTCTAGGGTAAATCTTGGCATCAGCCTATCTGCAAAATGGCCAAAAGGAACATGGAAATGGTCCCAGCGTCTAGCCTGAAATAAAGTCCTCCTTTCCTGGCTAAGTCTTGGATCCAACGTGGCCATAAAAGGGCCAAACAGACCAGGCATGAACCCACAGAGTCCATTCCAGAATCCAACCCCTCCTTCCTAGGGTGGGTTTTTGCACTAACCTGGCCCTAACAGGTCCAAAAGAACAAGTGCAAGTGCCCCAGAGTCAACCTTTAATCAAAGTCCTTCTGTACTGGGCAAAATCTTGGCACAAACCTGTATCCAAAATGGCCAAAGGACTAGGGAAATGGCCAAAGAGTCTACCATTTATCGAGGCCTCCTTTCTGGGTTCAGTCTGGAACCAGCTTGGCGCCAAAAAGGGTTAAAAGGACCAGGCCAGAGCCCCAGAGTTGAGCTTGAATCAAAACCTTTTTCTTGGCTAAGTCTTTGAACCAACCTGGCCCGAAAAAGGCCAAACAGACCAGGAAAATGCCCCAGAGTCTATGCTGATCCAAAGCCCTCATTCTTGGGCTAAGTTTTTGAACCAACCTGGCCCCAAAAGGGAAAAACGGACCAATCCAGAGCCCCCTGAGTGGAATCTGAATTAGTGCCCTCCTTCCTTGGGTAAGACTTGGCACCAACCTGGCCCCAAAAGGGCAAAAATGACCAGGACAGAGCCCCCTGAGCCTTGCCTAAATAATAGTACTCATTCCTGGGCAAAGACTAGGCTCAAGCCTGGACCCCGCAGGGCCGAAATGACCAAAGAAAAGTGTCCAGAATCTAGCCTGGATCAAAGACCTCCTTTCTTGGACAAGATTGGGTGCCAGCCTGGCCCAAAATGTTAAAAATTACCTTGCCAGAGCCCCCAATATTATTGTCTGACCCAATGCCCTGATTCTTGGGGAAGTTTTTGAACTAACCTGGCCCCAAAAGGGAAAAAAGGACAAGCCAGATCCCCCTAAGTGGATTCTGAATCAATGCCCTCCTTCCTTGGGGTAAGATTTGGTACCAACCTGGCCCCAAAAGGCCAAAATGGACCAGGCCTGAGTCAAATCAAAGCACTCCTTCCTTTGGGGTTTTAAGTTTTTTGAATCAACCCTGTCCTCAAAGGGCCAAAAGACCAGCCAAATTCCCAGAGAGTCTAGCCTGAATCAAAAGCCGCTCCTTTCTGAGGTAAGTGTTGGCACCAGCGTGTCCCCAAGGGGCCAAAAGGACCAGGCCAAAAGCCCCCAGAGTCTAGCCTGAAACAAAGCCCCTGCTTTCTAGGGTAAATCTTGGCATCCAGCCTATCTGCAAAATGGCCAAAAGGAACATGGAAATGGTTCCCAACGTCAACCCTGAGATAAAGTCCTCCTTTCGCTGGCTAAGTCTTGGATCCAACGTGGCCATAAAATGGCCAAAACAGACCAGGCATGAACCCACAGAGTCCATTCCAGAATCCAATCCCTCCTTCCTAGGGTGAGTTTTTTGCACTGACATGGCCCTAAACAGGTCCAAAAAAAACCAAGTGCAAGTGCCCCCAGAGTCAACCTTTAATAGAGTCCTCTTGTACTGGGCAAAATCTTGGCAAAAACCTGTATCCAAAAGGGCCAAAGGACTAGGTAAATGGCCAAAGAGTCTACCATTTATCCAGACGCCTCCTTTCTGGGTTCAGTCTGGAACCAGCTTGGCGCAAAAAAAAGGGTTTAAAAGGACCAGGCCAGAGCCCCCAGAGTTGAGCTTGAATCAAAACCTTCCTTTCTTGGCTAAGTCTTTGAACCAACCTGGCCCGAAAAAGGCCAAACAGACCAGGAAAATGCCTCCCAGAGTCCTATGCTGATCCAAAGCCCTCATTCCTGGGCCAAGTTTTGAAACCAACCTGGCCCCAAAAAGGAAATACTGACCAATCCAGAGCCCCCTGAGTGGATTCTGAATTAGTGCCCTCCTTCCTTGGGGTAAGACTTGGCACCAACCTGGCCCCAAAAGGGCAAAATTGACTCAGGCCAGAGCCCCCTGAGCTTTGCCTTAAATAAACAGTACTCATTCTCCTGGGCAAAGACTGGGCTCATAGCTTGCGACCCCACATGGCCGAAATGACCAAAGAAAAGTGTCCAGAATCTAGCCTGGATCAAAGACCTCCTTTCTTGGACAAAGATTGGGGCGTCAGCCTGGCCCCAAAAATGTAAAAAAATTACCTTGCCAGAGCCCCCAGATTATTGTCTGACCCATGCCCTGATTCCTGGGTTAAGTTTTTGAACCAACCTGGCACCAAAAGGGAAAAAAGGACCAAGCCAGATCCCCCTGACTGGATTCTTGAATCAATGCCCTCCTTCCTGGGGTAAGATTTGGTACCAAAACTCCTGGCCCCAAAAGTCCAAAATGGACCCAGGCCTGAGTCAAATCAAAGCACTCCTTCCTGGGGTTAGTTTTTGAATTTAACCTGTCCTCAAAAAGGGCCAAAAGGACCAGACAAATTCCCAGAGAGTCTAGCCTTGAATCAAAACGCTCCTTTCTGAGCGGTAAGTGTTGGCACCAGCCGGTCCCCAAGGGGGCCAAAAGGACCACGCAAAAGCCCCCAGAGTCTTGCCTGAATCAAAACCTCCTTCCTTGTGATAAGTTTTGGCATCAGCATGTCTGCAAAATGGCCAAAAAGAAGATGGAAATGGCCCCAGCGTCCTAGCCAGGATTAAAGTCCTCCATTAATGGCTAAGTCTTGGACCCAACGTGGCCATAAAAGGGCCAAACGGACCAAGCATATGAGCCCACAGAGTTCCAACCTGAATCAAACCCCTCCTTCCTAGGGTGAGTTTTTGCACTAACCTATGTCCTCCGATTAGGGGCAAAATCTTGCCACAAACCTGTCTCCAAAAGCGGCCATTAGGACTAGGGAAATCAGAATCAGAATCAGAGAATTCAGAATCAGAATCAGAATCAGAAAGAGTTTATTGCCATTGTCAATGAACAAAATTCACAAACATAAGGAACTTTGCTCTCCCGGCCTTAAGGTGTAACATAAAACACCTGAGGTTACATACTAAAACACAACAATTATTCAATCAAAAAAGGGCATTGCATTAGGAAAACAATTTACAAAATTACTATAAAATAAAAATAAAAAAGAGGGCACTTTCTATGTACACAAGTTTACAGTTATGTTTAATAGTTGTAGTGCAGAAAGTGACAGTGCAGTGATGGTTTGAATATTGCAGATTTAAAGTGACAGGTGCTTTTGAAGTGTTCATGAGTCCGACAGCAGAGGGAAAAGAAACTATTCTGTAATGGCGGGAGGCTTCTTTGGTCCGCGATGGGACCGTAAGCCTCCTGCCTGAGGGGAGTGGTTCAAACAGACCATGTCCAGGGTGAGAAGGGTCAGCGTGTGATCCGACCTGCTGCTGTGTCCCAGAGCCCTGGAGACGTACAGGTCCTGCAGAGATGGAAGTCTGCAGCCGATCCACCTTCTCAGCAGAACGCACGATGCGCTGTAGTCTCTGTTTGTCCCTGGCTGCTGGCTCCAGCTACCACACGGTGATGGAGGAGGATGAGGATAGACTCAATGATGGCCGTGTAGAACTGCACCATCATCTGCACTGGCAGCTTGCTTTCCTCAGCTGCCGCAGAAAGTACATCCTCTGCTGGGCCTTCTTGATGAGGGAGCTGATGGAGGCTCCCACTTGAGGTCCTGGGTGATGGTGGTGCCCAGGAAGCGGAAGGAGGCCACGGTTGTGATGGGGAGTCTGTCATGATGAGGGGGGGCTGGGGGGCTGTGGCTTTCCTGAAGTCCACGATCAATCTCCACTGTCTTCTTGGGCGTTGAACTCAGATTGTTACCGCTGCACCAGGACACCAGCCAGTCCACCTCCTCCTGTAGAACAGACTCATCCCGTCCAAGATGAGCCCGATGAGGGTGGTGTCCGTCCGCAAACTTGATAGTTTTACGGAGTCGTGGCTGGAGGTTGCAGCAGTTTGTGTACACGGGAGAAGGAAGCAGAGGAGAAAGTAACACAGCCCTGTGGAGCTCATGTGCTGATAGTCGAGTGTCTGAGACTTCTCTCCCGCCGCACGCACTGCCTCCGATCCGTCAGAAGTCAGTGATCCACCTGCAGGTGGAATCAGGCACGTTTGAGCTGGGAGAGCTTGTCCTGAAGCAGGCAGGGAGGATGTGTTGAACGCAGAGCTGAAGTCCACAAAACAGATCCTGGTGCGTAGGTTCCCGGGGGAGTCCATGCATGCAGGTGGCAGGATGACAAGTAAGTGCCAGGTTGATGGTGTTCGTCCACAGACCTGTTGGCTCTGTAGGCGAACTGCAGGGGAGGGTCCAGCAGGGAGGAGGTGAAGGACTTGAGGTGGGGCAGGACCAGGCGTTCAAATGACTTCATGACTACAGACGTCAGCGCCACAGGCCTGTAGTCATTAAGTCCTGTGATCCGGGGCCACAGAGTCTACCTTTTATCAAAACCCTCCTTTCTGGGCAAAGACTGGGCTCACGCTTGGACCCCACAGGGCCAAACTCACCAAAGAAAAGTGCCCACTGTGTCGGCTGGATCAAAGCCCTCCTTTCTTGGCCAAGATTGGGCACCAGCCTGACCCCTAAAGTGCAAAAATTACTTTGCTGGAGCCCCCAGAGCCTAGACTGACGCAAATCCCTCTTTTCTGTTCTAAGTCATGCCACCAACCTGGACCCAAAAGGGCAAAAGGACCAGAGAAATAACTCCAGAGTCTAGTCTGAATCAAAGACCTCATTTCCTGGCCAAGTCCCTGATCCAACATGGCCACAAAAGAGCTGAGTCATGAAACAAAACACTTTTTGGGGTGAGTCTTGGACCAGGTCTCCAAAACGGTTAAAAAGAGCAGTGCCCCAGAGTCTCGTCTGAAACAAAGCCCTCCTTTCTTGGCACCAACCTGAATGGTGCCAAGAACCAAAATGGGTCAAAAGGAACGGGCAAGTGCCCCCAGAGTCTAGAATGAATCAAAGCCAAAGGACCAGGTCTGGCTAAGTCTTTGCGACTGCCTTGTCCCAAAAGGTCTAATAAGACCAAATCAAAGCACCCGGAGTATAGCCTGAATCAATAGCAGTCCTTTCTGGGCTAGGTCTTTGCACCCGCCAGGAACCAAAAGTCACAGAAGAATCCGGGAATTTGCTCCAGAGTCTAGCCTGAATCGAAGCCCTCTCCTTTCTTGGCAAAGACGAAGCACCAGCCAGTCATCAAAAGCGCCAAAAGGATCAGGTCAGTCTCTCTTTCCTGTTCTTAGTCTTGCCACCAAACTGGTACCCAAAAGGGCCAAAGGAACCAGAGAAATAACTCCAGAGTCTAGCCTGAATAAAATACCTCATTTCCTGGCCAAGTCTTGAAACCAACCTGACCACAAAAGGGCCAAACAGACCGAGGCTAGAGCCCCCAGAGTCTAGCCTGAAACAATAGCCCACCTTTCTGGGGTAAGTCTTGGCACCAACCTGAACCCAAAATGGGTCAAAAGGACCAGGCCAAAGCCCCCAGAGTCTTGCCTGAAAAAAAGGCCCTCCTTCTTATGGCAAGTCATCGAACTAACTTCTACCCACCCCAAAAAGGCAAAAAGGACTAAGCCAGAGCCCCCTGAGTCTAGCCAGAAACAAAACACTCCTTTCTGGGTAAGTCTTGGCACCAGATGGTCTCCAAAAGGGTAAAAAGGACCAGGCCAGTGCCCCCAGAGTCTAGCTTGTATCAAAACCCTCCTTTCTGGGCAAAGACTAGGCTCACGCTTGGACCCCACAGGGCCAAAATTACCAAAGAAAAGTGTCCACTGTCTAGCCTGGATCAAAGCCCTCCTTTCTTGGCCAAGATTGGGCGCCAGCCTGACCCCTAAAGTGCAAAAATTACCTTGCCAGAGCCCCCAGAGCCTAGCCTGACGCAAATCCCTCTTTCCTGTTCTAAGTCTTGCCACCAACCTGGACCCAAAAGGGCCAAAGGACCAGAGAAATAACTCCAGAGTCTAGCCTGAATCAAAGACCTCATTTCCTGGCCAAGTCTCTGAACCAACATGGCCACAAAAGAGCCATACAGACCAGACCAGAGCCCCCAGAGTCTCGCCTGAAACAAAGCCCTCCTTTCTTGGCACCAACCTGAACCCAAAATGGGTCAAAAGGACCTGGCCAGAGTCTAGCCTGAGTAAAAGCCCTCATTTCTGGACTAAGACTGGGTATTTACCCAGTCTGGGTATTTACCCAGTCTTAGTCTTAGCCTGGGACCAAAAAGGTCAAAAAGAGCCAGAGCCCCCAGAGCCAAGCCTAAACCAAAATGGACCTTTCTGGGCTAAGATTGGTCACAAGCCTTGCTCCAAAAGGGCCCAAAGGACAACACAAAATCCCCCAGAGTCCCAGCCGGAATCAAAGCCCGCCTTTCTTGGCTAAGTCTTTGAACAAAATTGGCCAAAAAAGGCCAAACGAACCTGGCCCGAACCCCCAGAGTCCACCCTGTGTCAAAGCTCTCCTCAAAGTATCCTTTCCTTGAAACCAAACTGGCCCCAAAAGGGCCAAAAGGACCAGCCGAAAGCCCCAAGAGTTTGTTCTGAATCACAGCCTTCCTTTCCAGGGTAAGTCTTGGCACCACCCTGGCCCCAAAAAGGCCTAATTGGATCAGGCCAGATCCGCCAGAGTCTAACCTCTATGAAAGCTCTCCTTTCTGGATGAAAACTTGTCACCAGCGTGGGCCCAAAAGGGAAAAAAGGGCAAGGCCAGAACCCCAAGAGTCTTGCGTCTTGCGTTACTGGCTAAGTTTTTCAACCAACCTTGCCCGAAAAAGGCCAAACGGACCAGGCCAGTGCACCCAGTCTATCCTGAATCAAAGTCCCTCTTTCCTGGTCTTGCCATCAACCTGGACCCAAAAGGGCCAAAACAGACCAGGGACGAGCACACAGAGTCTAGCCTTAAACAAAGTGCTTTTTTCTGGTGTAAGTCTTGGCACCATCCGGTCGCCAAAAGCACCAGGGAGATGGTTCCAGAATCTAGCCTGAATAAAAGCCCTCTTTCTTAAGCACTAACTTTGCCCCAAAAGATCTAAAAGTGTTTATCCTGAATACAAATTCTCCTTTGTGGGCTAACATTGTTAACAAGCCTGGTCCCAAACGGGCTGAAAAGGAAAACGCTGGGGACAAAAGCCCCCAGTGTCTAACCTGAAACAAAGCCCTCCTTTCTGGGATAAGTCTTGGCACCAACCTAAACCCAAAATGGGTCAAAAGGACCTGGCCAGAGCCCCCAGGGTCTAGCCTTAATAAAAGCCCACATTTCTGTCCCAGAAGGTCCAAAAAGACCAGAAAAAAGCCCCCGGAGTATTGCCTGAATCAAAGCTGTCCTTTTTGGGCTAAGGTTTTGAACCAACCTCACCCTAAAAGGGCAAAAACAGCCAGGCCAAAGCCCCCACACTCTAGCGTGTATCAAAACCCTTCCTTTCTGGGAAAAAAACTGGGCTCAAACCTGGCCCCAAAAGGGCAAAAATTTCCTGGCCAGAGCCCACAGAGTCTTGCCTGACCAAAAACCCCTTCCTTCCAGGGGTAAATCTTGGCACCAACCTGGCCACACAAGGGCCAAACGGACGAGGCCAGTGCCCCCAGAGTGGAGCTTGAATCAAAATTCAACTTTCTGGGCTTAAGATGAGTCCAAAAGCTTGGCCCCAAAATGGCCAAAAGGGACCAGGGAAAAACCTCCAGAGTCTAGCCTACAACAAAGCACTCCTTTTGGGGTAACTCTTTGGCACCAAACTGTCCCATAAAGGGTCAAAAGGACCAGCCAAAATCCCCCAGAGTCTAGCCTGAATCAAAGCCCTCCTTCCTGGGGTAAGTCTGGGAACTAAACATGGCCCAAAAGGGCAAAAAGCCAGATTCCTCTGAGTCTATCCTGAATGAATTCTCCTTTGTGGGTTAACATTGGTCAAAAGCCTGGCCCCAAAAGATCCAAAAGGAACAGCCAAAAGCCCCATGAGACTAGCCTGAATCAAAGCCCTCTTTTCACTGGTCAAGCCTTGAAACCAACCTGGCCCAAAAAGGGCCAAAACGAGCAGCCAAATGCCCCCGGAGTCTGGCCTGAAACAAAGCCCTCCTTTCTGGGGTAGGTCTTGGCCCCAACCTGAACCCAAAATGGGTCAAAAGGACCTGGCCAGAGCCCCCAGAGTTTAGCCTTAATAAAAGCCCTCATTTCTGGACTAAGACTGGGAAAATAGCCAAAACGGTCAAAAAGAGCCAGAGCCCCCAGAGCCCCCAGAGCTCCTAGAGCTCCCAGGGCCCCCAGAGCCCCCAGAGCCCCCAGAGCCGAGCATGAACTAAAATTGACCTTTCTGGGCTAAGATTGGTCACAAACCTTGCCCCAAAAGGGCAAAAAGGATTACACAAAATCCCTCAGAGTCTACCGGGTAAGTCCTGGCACCAGCAGGCCAAAAAAAAATGACAAAAAGGACCATGGAATTGGCTCCAGAGAATGGCCTAATTAAAAAGCCCTCCTTTCCTTGCTAAATTTTGAAACCAACCTGGCCCCAAACGAGCCAAAAAGGACCAGGCCCGAGCGACCAGAATTGAGCCTTAATAAAAACCTTCCTTCTGGGATAAGACTTTGCACCAGCCGGCTACAAATAGGGCCAAAATGACAAGGCCAGAGCCCCTAGAGTCTTGCCTGAATAAAAGCCCTCCTTCCTGGGGTAAGTCTTAGCACCAACCTAAACCAAAAAGGGTCAGAGCCCCCAGAGCCCCCAGAGTCTAGCCTGAATCAAAGCACCCCTTTCCTGACCAAGACCGGGCAACAACCTGAAACCAAAAGGGCCAAAAGGACCAGGCCAGAGCCCAGAGAGTCTAGATTAAAACAAAGCTTGACCCCAAAGGACCAAAGGACCAGAAAAATCTCTCCAGAGTGTAAGCTGAAACAAAGCCCTCCTTTCCTGGCTAAGTCTTGGACCCAACTTGATCCAAAATGGCCAAACGGACCAGGCCAGAGCCCCCTGAGTCTATCATGAATCAAAAGTCTATTTTACATAGCTAAGATTGGTCACAACACTGGCCCTAAAAGGGTCCAAAGGACTAGGAAAAAGCCCCCAGAATTTAACTTTTGTCAAAATTGTCCTTTCTGGGTTAAGACTTGGTAATAGCCTGGCCCCAAAAGGGCAAAAAGAACAAGAACAGAGCACCCAGAGTGTAGCCTGAATCAAAACCCTCCTTTCTTGGCTAAGTCTTGACACCAGCCGGGCTCAAATACAGCCAAAATGACAAGGCCAGAGCCCCAAGAGTCTTGCCTGAATAGAAGCCCTCCTTCCTGGGGTAAGTCTTCGCACCAACCTAAACCCAAAAGGGCAAAAAGGACCAGCCAAATGCTCACAGAGTCTACCCTGAATCGAAGCCCTCCTTTCCTGGCTAAGTCTTGGACCCAACCTGATCCATATGGGCCAAACGGACAAGGCCAGAGTCCCCTGAGTCTCGACTGAATAAAAGCCCTCCTTCCTGGGGAAAGTATTTGAATCATCCTGGCCTGAAAAAGGCCAGACAGACCAGGCCAGAGTGCCCAGAGTCTAGTCTGAATAAAAAACCCTTGTTACTGGCATAAGTCTTTTCACCAGCCTGTCACCAAAAGGGCCAAAAGGACAAGGGAAATGGCTCCAGAATCTAGCCTGAATTATTCCCCTTCTTTCTGGGATAAGACTTGGCACCAGTCTGGCTTAAATAGGGCCAAAATGACAAGGCCAGAGGCAGTAGAGTTTTGCCTTAATAAAAGCCCTCCTTCCTGGGGTAGGTCTTAGCACCAACCTAAACCCAAAAGGGCCAAAAAGACCAGGTCAGAGCCCCCAGAGTCTAGCCTCAATCAAAGCCCTCCTTTCCTGGCCAAGACCAGGCACCAACTTGAGCCCAAAAGTGCCAAAAGGATCACGCTGGACCCCAAAGGGCCAAAGGACCAGAATAATCGCTCCAGAGTCTAAACTGAAACCAAGCCCTCCTTTCGGGGCTAAGTCTTTGCACCAGCAGGTCCAAAAAAAGGACCAAAAGGTCCATGGAAATTGCTCCAGAGACTTGCCTTATTATAAAGCCTGCCTTTCCTTGCTAAATTTTTAAACCAACCAGGCCCCAAAAGGGCCAAACGGACCAGGCCAGAGCCCACAGAATCTAGCCTGAATAAAAGCCTTCCTTTCCTCATGTAAAGTCATAGCACACTAACCTGGCCCCAAAAAGGCCAAAAGGACGAGGCCAGAGCCCCCTGAGTCTATCATGAATCAAAATTCTCCTTTTTGAGCCAACATTTGTCAAAAGCAACTGGACCCGAAAGAGCCAAAAAGGACCAAGAAAAAGCCCCCTGAGTCAAACCAGAATTAAAAGCCCTACTTTTTGGTTTAAGTTTTAGATCCAGCCTAGACCCAAAAGGGCTAAACGGACCAGGGAAATGGCTCCAGTTGTATAGCCCTAATCAAAGCCCTCCTTTCCTGGCTAAGTCTTGGACCCAGGACTGATCCCAAAAGGGCCCTAATGGACCAGGCCAGAGCCCCCTGTGTGTAGCCTGAAAAAATGTTCTCCTCACTGAATGAGATTGTCACAACACTGGCCTAACAAGGGCCAAAAGGACAAGGCAAAGTCCCCCAGAGTGTACCCTAAATTAAAACCTCCTTTCTTTGCTAAGTCTTGGCACTAACCTGCCCTAACAGAGGCAAAAGGACCACCAAAAAGCTCCTAGAGTGTCAGCTGAAACAAAGCCCTCCTTTCTGGGTAAGTCTTGGCATCAGCAGGTCCACAAAAAAGGACCAAAAAGGACCAATGAGAAATGCTCCAGAGACTGGCCTTTTTAAATTCCCTAATTTCCTGCTAAATTTTTAAACCAACCTGGCCCAAAAAGGCCAAACAGAACAGGCCAGAGCTTCCAGAGTCTCATCCGAATAAAAAAACCTTGTTTTTGAATAAAGTCTTTTCACCAGCCTGTCACCAAAAGCCCCTTGAGTCTTGCCTGAATAAAATCCCTCTTTTCGGACGGTAAGTTTTAGCAACAATCTAAACCCAAATGGGCCAAAAGCGACAAACAAAAAGCCCCCAGAGTCTTAGCTGAAACAAAGCCCTCCTTTCGGGGGTAAGTCTTGGCACCAGCAGTCCAAAAAAGGACCAAAAGGTCCATGGAAATTGCTCCAGAGACTTGCCTTATTATAAAGCCTGCCTTTTCCTTGCTAAATTTATTAAACCAACCAGGCCCCAAAAGAGCCAAACGGACCAGGCCAGAGCCCCCAGAATCTAGCCTGAATAAAAGCCTTCTTCCTCATGTAAGTTATAGCACACTAACCTGGCCCAAAAAGGCCAAAAGGACGAGCCAGAGCCCCCTGAGTCTATCATGAATCAAAATCTCCTTTTTGAGCCCAACATTTGTCAAAAGCAACGACCCGAAAGAGCAAAAAAGGACCAAGAAAAAGCCCCCTGAGTCTAACCAGAATTAAAAGCCCTCCTTTTTGGTTTAAGTTTTAGATCCAGCCTAGACCCAAAAGGGCTAAACGGACCAGGGAAATGGCTCCAGTTTCTAGCCCTAATCAAAGCCCTCCTTTCCTGGCTAAGTCTTGACCCAGACTGATCCCAAAAAGGGCCTAATGGACCAGCCAGAGCCCCCTGTGTGTAGCCTGAAAAAAATGTTCTCCTCTACTTGAATGAGATTGGTCACAACACTGGCCTAACAAGGGCCAAAAGGACAAGGCAAAGTCCCCCAGAGTGTACCCTAAATAAAACCCTACCTTTCTTTGCTAAGTCTGTGCACTAACCTGGCCCTAAAAGGCCAAAGGACCAGCAAAATATACCCCAGAGTTGTCAAGCCGAAACAAAGCCCTCCTTTCGGGGTAAGTCTTTGCATCAGCAGGTCCAAAAAAAGCGGCAAAGGGACCATGGAAATTGCTCCAGAGACTGGCCTTTTTAAAATTCCCTAATTTCCTTGCTAAATTTTTAAACCAACCTGGCCCAAAAAAGGCCAAACAGACCAGGCCAGAGCTTCCAGAGTCTCATCCGAATAAAAAAAATCTTGTTTTTGGAATAAGTCTTTTCACCAGCCTGTCACAAAAAGCCCCTTGAGTCTTGCCTGAATAAAATCCCTCTTTTCGGAGGTAAGTTTTAGCAACAATCTAAACCCAAATGGGCCAAAAGGACAGACAAAAAGCCCCCAGAGTCTTAGCTGAAACAAAGCCCTCCTTTCGGGGGTAAGTCTTGGCACCAGCAGGCCAAAAAAAAGGACCAAAAGGACCATTGAATTTGCTCCAGAGAATGGCCCTATTAAAAAGCCCTCCTTTTCTTGCTAAATTTTGAAACCAACCTGGCCCCAAAAGAGCCAAAAAGGACCAGGCCTGAGCCACCAGAATTTAGCCTGAATAAAAGCCTTCTTTCTGGGATAAGACTTGGCACCAGCCGGCTACAAATAGGGCCAAAATCACAAGGCCAGAGCCCCTAGAGTCTTGCCTGAATAAAAGCCCTCCTTCCTGGTCTTAGCACCAACATAAACCGAAAAGGGCCAAAAGGACCAGGTCAGAGCCCCCAGAGCCCCCAGAGCCTAGCCTGAATCAAAGGACTCCTTTCCTGGCCAAGACCAGGCAACAACCTGAGCCCAAAAGGGACAAAATGACCAGGCCAGAGCCCAGAGAGTCTAGATTAAAACAAAGCTTGACCCCAAAGGGCCAAAGGACCAGAGAAATATCTCCAGTGTGTAAGCTGAAACAAAGCCCTCCTTTTCTGGCTAAGTCTGGACCCAACTTGATCCAAAATGGCCAAACGGACCAGGCCAGAGTCCCCAGAGTCTATCATGAATCAAAATTCCCCAGTACTTAAATAAAATTGGTGACAACACTGTCCCCAAAAAGGCCAAAAGGACGAGGCAAAGTCCCCCAGAGTCTACCCTGAATCAAAACCGTCTTTCTTGGCTAAGTTTTGGCACTAACCTTGTCCTAAAAGGGCCAAACGGACCAGCACAGAACCCGAGAGTCAAGCCTGAACAAAAATTCTACTTTACATAGCTAAGATTGGTCACAACACTGGCCCTAAAAGGGTCCAAAGGACCAGGCAACAGCCCTCAGAGTTTAATCTTTGTCAAAACTCTCCTTTCTGGGTTGAGACTTGGTACTAGCCTGGCCCGAAAAGGGCAAAAAGGACGAGAACAGAGCCCCGAGAGTGTAGCCTGAATAAAAAACCTCCTTTCTTGGCTAAGTCTTAGCACCAGCCTTTCCCAAAAAGTCCCAAAAGGACCGGGAAAATCCCTCTTGAGTCTAGCCCGAATCAAAACCCTCCTTTCTTGGTTAAGTCTTGGCACCAGCCGGGCTCAAATAAGGCCAAAATGACCAGGCCAGAGCCCCAAGAGTCTTGCCTGAATAGAAGCCCTCCTTCCTGGGGTAAGTCTTAGCACCAACCTAAAACAAAAGGGCCGAAAGGACCAGGTCAGAGCCCCTTGAGTCTAGACAGAATCAAAGCACTCCTTTCTTGGCCAAGACTGGGAACCAACCTGTGCCCAAAAGGGCCAAAGGACCAGAGAAATCTCTCTAGAGTGTAAGCTGAAACAAAGCCCTCCTTTCCTGGCTAAGTCTTGGACCCAACTTGATCCAAAAGGGCCAAACGGACCAGGCCAGAGCCCCCTGAGTCTATCATGAATCAAAATTCTACTTTACATAGCTAAGATTAGTCACAACACTGGCCCTAAAAGGGTCGAAAGGACCAGGCAAAAGCACCCAGAGATTAACCTTTGTCAAAATTGTCCTACCTGGGTTAAGACCTAGTACTAGCCTGGCCCCAAAAGGGCAAAAAGAACAAGAACAGAGCACCCAGAGAGTAGCCTGCATCAAAAATCTCCTTTCTTGGCAAAGTCTTAGCACCGGCCTTGACCAAAAAGTCCCAAATGGACAAGGAAAATCACTCTTGAGTATAGCCTGAATCAAAACCCTCCTTTCTTGGCTAAGTCTTGACATCAGCCGGGCTCAAATACGGCCAAAATGACAAGGCCAGTGCCCCAAGAGTCTTGCCTGAATAGAAGCCCTCCTTCCTGGGGTAAGTCTTAGCACCAACCTAAAACCAAAAGGGCCAAAAGGACCAGGTCAGAACATCCAGAACCCCAAGAGTCTTGCCTGAATAAAATCCCTCTTTCCGGAGGTAAGTTTTAGCAACAACCTAAACCCAAATGGGCCAAAAGGACAAACAAAAAGCCCCCAGAGTCTTAGCTGAAACAAAGCCCTCCTTTCGGGGGTAAGTCTTGGCACCAGCAGGCCAAAAAAAAGGACCAAAAGGACCATGGAATTTGCTCCAGAGAATGGCCTTATTAAAAAGACTTCCTTTCCTTGCAAAATTTTGAAACCAACCTGGCCCCAAAAGAGCCAAAAAGGACCAGGCCTGAGCCACCAGAATTTAGCCTGAATAAAAGCCTTCTTTCTTGGCTAAGTCTTGACACCAGCCGGGCTCAAATACGGCAAAAATGACCAGGCCAGAGCCCCAAGAGTCTTGCCTGAATAGAAGCCGTCCTTCCTGGGGTAAGTCTTAGCACCAACCTAAACCCAAAAGGGCAAAAAGGACCAGCCAAATGCCCACCAAGTCTACCCTCCTTTCCTGGCTAAGTCTTTGAACCAACCTGGCCCAAAAAAGGCCAAACAGAGCAGGGAAGAGTCCAGCCTGAATTAAAATTCCACTTTACATGGCTAAGATTGGTCAAAACACTGGCCCTAAAAGGATCTAAAGGACCAGGCAAAAGCCCCCAGAGTTAACATGCATCAACGCTCTCCTTTCTGGGTTAAGACTTGGTACTAGTCTGGCCCCAAAAGGGCAAAAATGACAAGGCCAGAGTCTTGCTTGAATCCTCATTCCTGTGAGTCTTTTTACCAACCTGTCGTTAAAAGGACCAAAAGGACAAAAAGGGCCAGGCCAGTGCCCTCAGAGTCTGGCCCAAATTAAAACCCTCCTTCCTGGGGTAAGTCTTGAGAGTGTCAAAGTTTACAAGACTTTTTGTGTAGAATGACCAGTTCTACTTATTCTGCAGATATGATTTAGATACCTCGTTTACTTTTTTTAGAACTCAGGGCTAAAATTGCAAAGAAGGCAATAAAAAAAAGATAACAACCATAACTCAAAAACGCAAAATGATAGATCTAAACTTTGAACGATATATTGTGTAGAATGACGAGTCCTACTGACTCAGCAAATATGGTTCATATATCTCGTGTACTCTTTTCAGAACTCACAAATAACAGTTCAGAGGGCTCAAATTGCATATAAGGCAATAAAAACAAGAAAACAACCATAACTTAAAAATGCAATATGATAGAACTAAACTTTGAACAATATATTGTTTACATTGACAACATCTACTTGCTCAGCAAATTTGGTTAATTTATCTGCTGTAGTTTTTTACAGAACTCAAAATCAACGTTTCTTGAGCTGTAAGAGCTGATTCATCTGTAAAACCATTTAAAACAACTATCACTCAAAAACGCAACATGACAGACTCAAATTTTAAAACACATTTTGTGTAGATTGTGTGTAGTAGGAAACAACCATGAGTTTAAAACGCAATATGATAGAACTAAACTTTAATTATATATTGTTTGCATTGACAACATCTACTTGCTCAGCAAATTTGGTTTAGTTATCTCCTGCAGTTTTTTTCAGAACACACAATCAAGAATCAAGAGCTGATCCTGCAGTAAAACCATTGAAAACATCTTCTGCCTGGTCTTGACCCAGAAAGTAGGGCTTTGATTAAGACAAGACTCTGGGGGCCCTGGCAAGGCCTTTTGGCCCTTTTGGGTCCAAGCTTGTGCCCAGTTTTTTTCCTAGAAAGGAGGGTTTTGATTCAAACTAGACGCAGCCTGAATCAAAGCCCTTCTTCCTGGTGTAAGTTTTTGCAGAAGACCTTCCCCAGGAAGGAGGGCTTTTATTCCTGCTTGATTCTGGTGGCTCTGGCCTGGTCCTTTTTGGCTCTTTTTGGGGCCAGGTTGGTTTCAAAATCTAGCGAGGAAAGGAGGGCTTTTTAATAAGGCTAGTCACTGGTGCAATTTCCATGGTCTTTTTGGTCCTTTTTTTGGACCTGCTGGTGCCAAGACTTACCCCCGAAAGGAGGGCTTTGTTTGCTCTGGTCCTTTGGCCCTTTGGGGTCCAGCTTTTTTTAAAGCTAGACTCTCTGGGCGCTGGCCTAGTCCTTTTGGGCTCAGGTTGGCGCCTGGTCTTGGCCAGGAAAGGAGGGTTTTGATTCAGGCTAGACTCTGGGGGCTCTGACCTCGTCCTTTTTGCCCTTTTGGGTTCGGGCTAGTACCAAGTCTTAACCCAGAAAGAAGAATTTTGACTCAGGTTAAACTCTGGGGGCTTTTGCCTGGTCCTTTGGACCCTTTTAGGGCCAGTGTTGTGACCAGTATTAGCTATGTAAAGTCGAATTTTTATTCAGGCTAGACTCTGGCAAGTCTACTCTGACTTAGCCAAGATCGGAGGGTTTTGATTCAGGGTAGACTCTGGGGGACTTTGCCTCGTCCTTTTGGCCTTTTTGGGGGCCATTGTTGTCACCAATCTTATTCAAGTAAAGGAGAATTTTGATTCATGATAGACTCAGGGGGCTCTGGGCTTGTTATTTTTACCGTCTTGGGGACAAGTTAGTGCAAAGACTTTCCCCAAGAAGGAGGGCTTTTATTCAGGCTAGACACTGGAGCCATTTCCCTGGTTTTAGCCCGTTTAGCCCTTTTGGGTCTAGGCTGGATCTAAAACTTCAACCAAAAAGGAGGGCTTTTGATTCTGTTTGGACTCAGGGGGCTTTTTCTTGGTTCTTTTGTCACTTTCGGGTCGTTGCTTATGACAAATGTTGGCTCAAAAAGGAGAATTTTGATTCATGATAGACTCAGGGGGCTCTAGCCTGGTCCTTTTGAATTTTTGGGGCCAGGTTGGTTCAAATACTTAGCCAGGAAAGGAGGGCTTTTATTCAGGGTGACTCTGTGGGCATTTGGCTGGTCAACTGATCCCCAAAGTGCCGAATCAAAATTTTCCTTTGTGGGCTAACATTGGTCACAACCCTGGCCACAAAAGATAGAAAAGGATCAGCCAAAAGCCCCAAGAGACTAGCCTTAATCAAAGCCCTCCTTTCTGCATTAAGTCTTGGCACCAGCCGGTCCCCAAAAGGGCGAAAAGGACCAGAGAAATGGCTCCAGAGTCTAGCCTGAATCAAAGCCCTCCTTTCCTGGCTAAGTCTTGGACCCAAACTGATCCCCAAAGTGCCAAACTGACCAGGCCAGATCCCCCTTAGTCCATTTTGAATCAATTTTCCTTTTTGGGCTAACATTGGTGACAAGGCTGGCCCCAAAAGCTCCAAAAGGACCAGCCAAAAGCTCCGGAGTCTAGCCTGAAAAAAGCTCTCCTTTCTGGGGTAAGTCTTGGCACCAACTTGGCCCCAAAAGGGAAAAAAGGACCTGGGAAATGGCCCAAGAGTCTAATCTGAATCAAAGCCATCCTGTCTGGTCAAAGTCTTTGAACCAGCCTGTCACCAAAAGGACCAAAAGGCCAAGGGAAATGGCCCCTGAATCTATCCTGAATTAAAGCCCTCTTTTCTGGGTTAAGACGTAGCACCAGCCAGGCCCCAAGAGTGCAAAAAGGACAAAGCCAGACACTCAGAGTCTTGCCTGTATCAAAGCCCTCCTTGTGGGCAATGTTTTGACACCATCTAGTCCCCAAAAGTCCCAAAAGGACAACCCAAAAGCCCCCAGAGTCGAGCCTGAAACAAAGCCTTCCTTTTTGTGGTCATACTTTTTACAGTCTTGTCACTAAAATTGCAAAAAGGACCAGGCCAGTGCCCCCAGAGTCCAGCAGGAAACAAAGTCTTCCATCCTGTTGTAAATCTTGCAACTAACCTGCCCCTAAAATTGCCAAAAGGGCCTAAAGGACAAAGACAAAGCCCCCACAGTCCGGCCTGTATCAAAGCCCTCCTTGTGGAATACGTCTTGACACCAACCTAGCCCAAAAAGGCCAAAAGGACCAAGGAAATGGCTCCAGAGTTTTGCCTGAATAAAAGCCCTCCATCCTTGGCAAAGCCTTGGACCCAGCTTGATCCCAAAAGCGCCAAACGGTCTTGGCCAGAGCCCCCAGAGTCAAGCCTGAATCAAAATTCTCCTTTCTGGGCTAAGATTGTTCACAACCCTGGCAGAAGGAAGAATCTGGGGGCAAAAGCCCCAAGAGTCTAGCCTGACACAAAGCCCTCCTTATGGGGTAAGTCTATGGACCAGCCTGTTTCCAAAAGGGCCAAAAGGGCCAGTCCAGTACTCCCAGAGTCATGCATGATTAAATGCCCTCCTTTAACCCTAACCCTCCTTTTTTCAGAACTAACAATCAACACTTCATGAGCTTTCAGAGCTGACCCTGTAGTAAGAAACCATTTAAAACAGCTATAACTCAACCTTTAAAAGACACATTGTGTAGAATGAAAAGTCCTACCTACTCAGCAAATATGGTTTAGATAGCTCCTGTACTATTTTCAGAACTGTCAAATAACTGTTAGAGGGCTGAAAATGCATATGAGGCAATAAAAACAAAAAAACAACTATAACTTGAAAACGCAATATGATAGACGTAAACTTTAAACTATATATTGAGTACATTGATAACAATTACTTGCTCAGCAAATTTGGTTCATTTATATCTTGTCGTTTTTTCAGAACTCACAATCAACCTTTCATGCGCTGTAAGAGCTGTGTGTGCTGTAAAACCATTCAAAACAGCTATAACTCAAAAACGTAACATGATAGAGTCAGACTTTAAAAGAATGAAAAGTCCTACCTACTCAGCAAATATGGTTTAGATATCTCATGTACTTTTTTCAGAACTGACAAATAACTTTTAGAGGGCTGAAAATGCATGTAAGGCAATAAAAACAGAAAAACAACTTAAACTCAAAAATACAATCTGATAGGCCTAAACTTTAAATGATATATTGAGCACATTGACAACTTCTACTTGCCCGGAATATTTGCTTCATGTATCTCTTGTAGTTTTTTTTTTTTCAGAACTCGCAATCAACGTCCTGCAGTAAAACCATAAAAAACAACTAGTTTGGCCCAGAAAGTGGGGCTTTGATTAAGGCAAGACCCTAGGGCATCTGGCCAGGCCTTTTGGCCCTTTGGGGACCAGGCTTGTGCCAAGACTTACACCAGGAAGGAGGGTTTTGACTCAGACTTGTCTTTGGGGGCTCTGGCCTGGTTCTTTTGGGCCTTTTGGGGACAGGTTTGTGCCTACACCCAGAAAGGAGGTCCTTTATTCATGCTAGACTCTGGGGTGTCTGCCCTTTTTTAGGCCTGGCTGTCGCCCAGTCTTAGTCCAGAAAGTTAGCTTTTATGAAACCTTTTCTCTCTGGGGCTCTGGCCTGGTCCTTTTGGCCCTATTTTGGTCCTTTTGTTGCCCTTTTTTGGGTCAGGTAAGTGCCAAGAATTACCCCAGGAAAGGCTTTGATTTAGGCTAGACTTTGGGGTCTTTGGTCTGGTCCTTTTGGCCTTTTTGGGCTAGGCTTGTGCCCAGCCTTTGCCAGGAAAGGAGGGTTTTGATTCAACCAAGACTGGGGGCTTTGACCTGGTCCGTTTGGCCCGTTTGGGGCCAGTTTGGTTCAAAGACTTGCCCCATGAAGGAGGCCACCAGCCTTGCTCCAAAGGGTTCAAAAAGACCAGAAAAGAGGCAACAGAGTCTAACCTGACACAAAGCTCTCTTTCTTGGGGTAAGTCTTTTCACCAGCCTGTCACCAAAAGGACAAAAAAGCCAAGGGAAATGGCCCCAGAATCAAGCCTGAATGAAAGCCCTCCTTTCTGGGTTAAGACATGGCACCAGCCTGGCCCCAAACGGCCAAAAAGACCAGGGAAAAGGCCCCGGAGTCTACCTTGTATCAATGCCCTCCTTTCTGGGCTCAGTCTGGAACCAGCTTGAAACCCAAAGGGCCGAAAAGACCAGGGAAAAGTTACCAGTCCAGCCTGAATCTAAGTCCTCCTTTTTTTGTGTAAGTCTTTTCACTAGCCTGTCACCAAAAGGACCAAAAGGGCCAATTGGACATTACCAGTTCCCCAGAGTCCAGCTTGAAACAAACCTTCCTTTCTTTGGTAAATCTTTGCATCAGCCAGTCCCCAAATGGTCCAAAAGGACCAGAGAAATGGCTCCAGAGTCTAGCCTGAATCAAAGCACTCCTTTCCTGGCTAAGTCTTGGACCCAACTTGATCCCAAAGAGGACAAACGGAATTGGCAGGAGCCCTCAGAATCTAGCATGATAAAAAGCCCTCCTTCCTGGGCTAAGTTTTTGCACCAGCCAATCCCAAAAAGTGCCAAAAGGACTGGCCAAAAGCCCCCAAAGTCTAGCATGAATCAAAGCCTTCCTTTTCTGGTCAAGTCTTCAAAACCAACTTGGCCCCAGAAGGGCCAAACAGACCATACCCGTGCCCCCAGAGTCTAGCATGAATCAAAGCCCTCCTTGCTGTAGTAAGTCTTGGCACCAGCCGTTCCACAAAAGGTCCAAAAGGACCAGGAAAATCTTTACAGAGTCTAGCCTGAATCAACGCCCTCCTTTCCTGGCTAAGTCTTGGACCCAAACTGATCCCCAAAGTGGCAAACCGACCAGGCCAGAGCCCCCTTAGTCCATCCTGAATCAATTCTTCTTTGTGGGCTAACATTGGTCACAAGCCTGGCCCCAAAAGATCCAAAAGGACCAGCCAAAAGCCCCCCTTCCCTGGCCAAGTCTTGAAACCAACCTGGCCTTGAAAGGGCCAACCCGACCAGGCGAGAACCCCCTGAGTCTAGCCTTAATAAAAGCCCTCCATTCTGGGGTAAGTCTTGCCACAAACCTAGCCCTAAAAGGGCCAAACAGACCAGACGATGGAAATGGCCCCAAAGTCTAGCCAGTATCAAAGAACTCCTTTGTTGGCTACATCTGGAAAAAGCCTGGCCCAAAAATGGGCCAAAAGGAACAGGCCAGCGCCCTCGTAGTCTAGCTTGAAACAAGGCGCTACTTTCTGGGCTTTGTAGGGCACAAAACTAGCCCTAAAAGAGCCAAAAGGACTATGCCAGATTCCCGAGAGTCTAGCCTGAACTAAAATTCTACTTACTGGGCTAAGCTAGGGCACAATACTAGCCCAAAAAGGGCAAAAGGACAAGCCAAATGCCAACAGAGTTTAGCCTGAATCAAAGCCCTCCTTTCTGGGCAAAGTTTTTGCACCAGCCAATCCCAAAAAGTCCCAAAAGGACCAGCCAAAAGCTCCCAAAGTCTAGCCTGAATCAAATCCTTCCTTTTCCGTTCAAGTTTTGAAACCAACCTGGCCCCAAAAGGGCCAAACGGACCTTACCCCCAGAGTTTAGCCTGAATCAAAATTCTCCTTTCTGGACTAAGATTGCTCAACAGCATTTCCCCAAAAGGGTCAAAAGGACCAGGCAAAAGCCAACAAAGTCTAGACTGAAACAAAGCCCTCCTTTCTGAGATAAGTCTATGCACCAGCCTGTCACCAAAAGGGCAAAAAAGAACAGGCCAGTGCCCCCAGAGTCTAGCATGAATCAAAATTGCTCCTTTCAGCTCTGACATTAGTGACAAGCCTGGCCCCAAAAGGGCCAAAAGGACCATCCTAAAGCCCCCAGACTCTAGCCTGAAACAAAGCCCTCCTTTCTGAGGTAAGTCTATGCACCAGCCGGTCACCAAAAGGGCAAAAAAGAACAGCCCAGTGCCCCTAGAGTCTAGGATGAATCAAAATATTCCTTTCTGCTCTTACATTAGTTACAAGCCTGACCCCAAAAGGGCCAAAAGGACCAGCCTACAGCCCCTAGACTCTAGCCTGAAAAAAAGCCCTCTTTTCCGGCGTAAGTCTTTTCACCAGCCTCTCACCAAAAGGACCAATCTGGCCAAAAGGGCGAAAAGGACCAGTGCGCGCACAGTTTAGCCTGAATAAAAGCCTCAACTTCCCGGGGTACGTTTTTGAAACAACCTGGGCAAAAAAGGACCAGCCAAAAGCCCCAAGGCCCCCTCCCACTTGGCCCAAAAAGGGCCAAAGGCGAGGGGATATGGCCCCAGAATAAAAACCTGAATTAAAGCCTTCTTTCTGGGTTGAGATTTGGAACCAGCCTGAACCCGAAAGGGCCAAAATGACAAAGCCAGACCCCCCAGGGTCCAGCCTGAAAGAAAGCTCTCCTTTTCTGGTCCAGTCTTGAAACCAACCTGGCCCCAAAAGGGCCAAACGGACAATGCCGGTGCCCCAAAATCTAGCCTGAATGAAAGCCCTCCTTCCTGTGGTAAGTCTTGCTACTAACCTGGGCCCAAAATGGCTAAAAGGACCAGGCCAGAGCCCCAAGAGTCTAGCCTGAATCTGAATCAAAATTATCTTTCTTGACTAACTTTGGGAACAAGCCTGGCCCAAAAATGGCTAAAAAGACCAGGGAAATGGCTCCAGAGTCAAGCCTGAATCAAAGCCCTGCTTTCCTGGCTAAGTCTTGGACCCAAACTGATCCCAAAAGGGCAAAACGGACCAGGCCAGAGCCCCTAGAGTCTCGCATGAATCAAAGCCTTCCTTCCTGGTGTAAGTTTTGGCACTAACCTGGCCCCAAAAACGGTCAAAAGGACCGGGCCAGAGCCCCCAGAGTCTAGCCTGAATCAAAATTATCCTTCTTGGCTAACTTTGGGAACAAGCCTGGCCCAAAATGTCTAAAAGGACCAGCCAAAAGCCCTCAGAGTCTAATCTTAATAAAACCAATCGTTTCTGGGCCAAGTCTTTGCACCAGCCTGGCTCCTAAAGTCCCAAAAAGACCAGGTAAATGGCTTCAGAGTCTAGCTTGAATCAAAGCCCTCCTTCCTGGTGTAAGTTTTGGCACTAACCTTGCCCCTAAAAAGGTCAAAAGGACAAGGCCCCCTGAGTCTATCCTGAATCAATTCTCCTTTGTGGGAAAACATTGTTTACAAGCCTGGCCCCAAAAGATCCAAAAAGACCAGCCAACAGCCTTAAGAGACTAACCTGAATCAAAGCCCTCCTTTCCTGGCCAAGTCTTGAAACCAACCTGGCCCCGGATGGGCCAACCCGACCAGGCAAGAATCACCAGAGTCAAGCCTTAAACAAAGCTTTCCTTTCACGGCTAAGCTAGGGCACAGACCAAACCCTAAAATGGCCCAAAGTCTCTTAACAAGCCTGTCCCCAAAAGGTCCAAAAGGACCAAGGAAATGGCCCCAAAGTCAAAGCTGAATCAACTTCCTCCGTTCCTGGCTAAGTCTTGGACCTAAACTGATCCCCAAAGTGCCAAACTGACCAGGCCAGATCCCCCTTGGTCTATCCTGAATCAATTCTCCTTTGCGGGCTAACATTGGTCACAAGCCTGGCCCCAAAAGATCCAAAAGGACCAGCCAAAAGCCCGAGAGACTAGCCTGAATCAAAGCCCCCCTTCCCTAACCAAGTCTTGAAACCAACCTGGCCTCGAAAGGGCCAACCCGACCAGGGTCTAGCCTGAAAAAAAGCCCTCCTTTCTGGGGTAAGTCTTGGCACCAGCCGGTCCCAAAAATGGGCCAAACAGACCAGACCAGAGCGCCCAGAATCTAGCCTGAATCAAAGCCTTGCTTCCATGGGTAAGGCATAGCACTAACCTGGCCCCAAAAGGGCTAAAAGGACCAGGCCAGAGCCCCCGAAGTCTATCCCGAATCAAAAATCTCCTTTGTGGGCTAATATTGGTCACAAGCCTGATCGCAAAAGCGCCAAAATGACCAAGCAAAAGCCGCAAGAGTCTACTCTGAAACAAAGCCCTCTTTTCTGGGGTAAGTCTTTTCACCAGCCTGTCACCAAAAGGACCAAAAGGCCCAAAAGGACAAGGCCGGTGCCCACAGAGTTTAGCCAGAATCAAAGCCCTCCTTTCTGGGGTAAGTCTTGGCACCAACCCTGCACAAAAAGGGCTAAAGGGCCAAGGGAAATGGCCCCAGAATCAAGCCTGAATCGAAGCCCTCCTTTTTGGGTTAAGACGTGGCACCAACCTGGCCCCAAAAGGCCAAAAGGACCAGGGAAAATAGCTCAAGAATTTAACCTGAATCAAAGCCCTCCTTCCTGGGGTAAGGCTTGGCACCAACCTGAACCCAAAAGGGCCAAATCTAGGCCAGAGCCCCCAGAGCCAAGCTTGAATCCTGCTTCTTGGAGTAAGTCTTTGCACCAGCTAGTCCCCAGAAGTCCCAAAAGGACCAGACAGAAGCCTAGGAGTCTAGCCTGAAATAAATCCTTCCTTTCTGTGGTTAAACTTTTTACAGGCATGTCACCAAAATTGCAAAAAGGACCAGGCCAGTTCCCTCAGAGTCTAGCCTGAAACAAAGCCCTCCTTTCTGTGGTAAGTCTTTTTACAAGCTTGTCACTAAAATGGCCAAAAGGACCAGGCCTGAGCCTCCAGAGTCCAGCCGGAATCAGAATTCTGCTTGCTCACAAGCCAGCCCCCAAAAGGTCCAAAAGGACCAGGGAAATGGCTCCAGAGTCTAGCCTGTATTGAAGCCCTCCTTTCTATGCTACGTTTGGAACCAGCCTGGCCCCCAAAAGTCTCAAAAGAACCAGCCCAAAGCCCCAGGAGTCTAGCCTGTATTAAAGCCCTCCTTTCTGGGCTACGCCCCGGGTGCCTGGGCCTAAAAGGGCCAGGAGTCTAGCTTGATACAAAGCCGTCCTTTCTGGGGTAAATCTTGGCACCAACCTGTCCCCAAAAGGGCCAAAAGGACCAGGCCAGTGCCCCCAGAGTCTAGCCTGAATTACAGCCCTCCTTTTTGGGCTACGTCTTTGCATCAGTTAGACCCCAAAAGTCCCAAAAGGACCAGGCCATTGCCCCCAGAGTCTAGCCTGAATAAAAGCCCTCCTTTCTGGACAAAGACTTGGCAACAGCCTGGCACCAAATTGGCTAAAAGGACTTGGCCAGAGCCCCCCAGAGTAGATCCAGAATAGAAGCCCTTCTTTATGGGCTAAGACTGGGCACAAGCCAGGCCCCACAAAGGCCAAAAGTACAGGGCCAAATCCCCCAGAATCTAGCCTGAATTAAAGCCCTCCTTTCTGGAACAGCTTGGCACCTAAAGGGCAAAAAGGATCTGGCTGGAGACCCCAGAGTGTAGCCTGAATCAAAACCGTCCATTCTTGGCTAAGACTTGTCACCAGCCTGGCCACAAAAGTGCCAAAAGAAAGGCCAGAGACCCCAGAGTATAGCTTGAATCAAAGCCCTCCTTTCTGGGCTAAGACTGTGCACCAGCCTGGCCACAAAAGGGCCAGAAGGGCCGAAAGGACCAGGCCAGAGAACCCAGAGTTTAGCCTGTATCAAAGCTCTCCTTTCAAGCTTAAGTCTTTGCACCAGCCTGGCCCTAAAAGGACAAGGCTAAATGGCAAAATACCCCATAGTCTTGCCCTCCTTTCTGCGCTAAGACTGGGCACCATTCTTGCCCTAAAAGGACCAAAAGGAAAGGCCAGGGACCCCAGAGTATAGCCTGACTCAAAGCCTTCATTTCTGGACTAAGACTTTGCACCAGCTTGGCCGCAAAATGGCCAAAAGGACCAGGCCAGAGACCCTTGAGTCTAGCATGAATCAAAGCCCTCTTTTTGTGCTTGGACTGGGTACAAACCTGGCCCAAAAGGTCCCAAAAGGACCAGGCCAGAGCCCCCAGAGTCTAGCCTATATCAAAGCCCTCCTTTCTGGGGTAAGTCGTTGCACCAACCTGGCCTCAAAAGAGCCAAAAGGACAAGGCTAGAGACCCCAGAGTGTAGTCTGAATCAAAGCCCTCCTTTCTGGGGCAAGTCTTTGCACCAGCCTTGACCCAAAATGGCCAATAGGACCAGGCCAGAGCCCTCAGAGTCTAGCCTGTATCCACACACACACACACACACACACACACATTCAATAATTCAACACATCCATGGTACCAAGCTCCTGTGTTGTGGAATCGGCTTCCTGTCCATGTTAAAGAGGCTTAAAACGTTCCTCTTTGAAATAAAAACCTACAGTTCCCAGCTATGCTGCCCTAGGAGCAACTATGCTGGGGGAAGTATGGCAGCTTGAGCACTATCCTCTTTTTCCTACTACTTCTCTATCAAACAATATTTAATATTTAATTTCACTGGCAATTTGTTCATTGCTTTTCCTTCTTTTTCTCCCACTTCCACGACGGGAGTGGAGCAGGCACATCGATGAACTGTGGATCCAGATGCTCCTCAACTGCCTGGACAAATGGTCTGCCTGGAGAAACGGTCTCTACTCCATATGAACGGTTCTTCATCGGCCTCAAAGAATTGGTTCTCCTCCTGAGAGGGTCTAGCTCCACCGTGTATCTGCAAATTGAGGCGCGTCCGCCTGTCCGTCCTAGGGAGTCGGATCTCTCCTTCAGGTTTCTACTTTTTCCCAAAGAGGTTTGGTAGTTTTTCCTGGCTGAGAAGGAGGGTCTAAGGACAGGGGAACTTGGGACAGCTGTCTAAGGACACAGGATGCTGGGACATTTCCAAGTCCCTATGAACATTGTTTTTTTGTTTTTTTTCTCCACTATTGCCCCTCGAGGCAACTACTGTTGTGATTTGGGGCGTTACAAAATAAATTGAATTTAATTGAATTGAAACTGCTGACTTCAGTGCTGTTCCAAACAGAGGAGAAACAAATATAGTACTTGCTGTTGATGACTTATTAGTGTTTTTGTCCTATCTGATTAATTGTTCTGAGCAAGCCAAGCATAAAGCAGACAAAGTTATGATTATAGTAACCTCAATCAGCTACACATTTATTATTGGTGTCTGAAACTTTTGCAGGGGTGTGCACCTGGGTCATCGATAAGGAGTCCCCTGTAGGCAATGATCACTATCCAATCAGAACAGAGACATGCTTCAATTATGAGAGTGTTGACACGGATGGAGTAAGCAGGTGGTGTTTTAATGGAGTAGACTGGAATAAATTCTGTGTTATTTGTGAAAATGAAATGGAAAAGGTAAATGTGGTTGTAAGTGCTGATGTTCTCAAGTTTTCTCAGTGCAGTGCAATTGTGAGTGCAGCAAAGCAGACAATAAGAAAAAGGGAAAGTAAGCAAAAACGAAAGACTTGTCCCTTGGTGGTCTGAAGAATGCACTAATGCCATCTGAGTGAGGAATAAAGCATTTAAAGTTTTGGAAAGAAATAATTGTTTTCAATATTATATTGATTATAAAAAGAAAATGGCAGTTGTAAAGAGAACAGTAAAAGCGGCCAAGAGAAAAAAACGTAGCTTTAAAATCACTATTTGACCCATCCAAATCGCAAAAAGAAGATCAAAAAGGAGTAAACAAGGAAGACACAAAACCACTAACACTACGGGACCAAAACAGGCAAAGCTGACGATCCATGGCCCCCTTGGCCTGCATCCCAAGCTAGCGGAGCTAACGAGGCTAACATGGCTAGCAAACATGACGAGAGCCACAGTCCCTCCGGCCCAGATTGAGATTATCGTGATTTCTCTGCATTGGAAGTGGGACAGAATAAACATTTTCAGCAGTTATGGCTCCCAATGTCCGATGTGCAGCGTGCCAGCTGCAAGGGTTAAAGGACACCTCCAGTACAAAGGAAGGCATGTTTTTTTTTGCTCCAGATATTCCATTCGAGGTTCACCAACAACGTCAAAAGTACCAGCACATCTGTGAGGAGCTCAGGAAGAGAAAACTGAGACATGGATTCTCTTTACCCTTGACTCTCCTGGTGACTTTTGAAGGTAAAAAAAACACGTGCTCAGAACACCAGGAGAAGCAGAGGTGCTCCTTAGGAAGATGCACAGATAACTACACAGAGAACTAAATTACATGAGAGATGGAGCCACCAACGTGGCTCACCAATGTGAGTTCGGGTTGTGGTCACGTGGTGATACATTTCTGTTATGAAGAGACTGATGATAGTGACATGATTTATTTGTTTTTAATATCAGACTTTATGCCCCATGTTGGTTGTCTGATTTAGTACATCATCTTTGTGTTTATGTACATCTTCTCAACGATGTGTCAAATGTGGAGGATTGGATTAGTGGGGAATTGGAAAATAAAAATGCAGTGGTAGGAGTGGTGAGCTAAGGAGGTTATATACCCAGTTCCTTGGTTTGGTGTCTGGGTAGTTTTTTTTGTGGGGGCCCTTCATTAGGATTAGATTTTCCTCCCCTTTACGATCTTTTTTTTGAATCACGATTTGGATTCGATGCCTGATTCCAACATGAACTCACTTGTTTTCTTTGTTAATTGTTGTGCTTTTGTTTTGTCCTGTGTATGTTTGTTGTTACCAGGGAGATTAAAAACATTCAAGAATTGTCAACGGTGCGATCAATACAACCAACCCAATGGCATCGGAAGTGTTACAAGTAGCATCCTTCAATGTGAATGGCCTACTGAACCCAATCAAATGAACAAAAAAATTTACAAAAATGAAAAAAGAAAGAATATACATTGTATATTTACAGGAGACACATTTGAGTGACACTGAACATAAAAAAATATAACGAAGTTCTGTTATAAAAAATCCTATTATTCATCATTCCAAGACAAACATAGAAGGGGAGTTGCAATTTTGATTTCAAACCGAAGAGTTTTGAATGTAAGGATAAAGAAGGCAGATATGTACTGGTTAAAGGGAAATTAATGGAAAGGTTTTCACCCTTTTAAATGTGTATGCTCCACCAGGGAGTGATATTACTTTCTATGCAGATGTCATGGACCTGATTGTGAACCACTCTGAGGGAACCCTAATTTTTGGCGGCAATTGGAATCTTCGCATTCAGCCTACATTACAGGATTGATTGACATATGGAGGGAAATGTAGACAACTTTTTTGTTCTCAATAAAGACAGATCTAAAATTACTGAAACAGATATAGGCACAATAGACTTGAGTGATCATGCACATTTCAGTAGATTTGGAATGACGAAAAAACACTTTGTGGTGGTTCAATGCCAGCCTGCTTAACGACCCTTTGTTTAACAACATTAAGACTTATCTGGAGGAAAATTATACTGGGGAATCTTCCCCGCCCATCCTTTATTATTGCTCAGTGTTTTATGTTGCACCTTAAAGCCGAGACAAGTTCCTATGTGAATTTTGTTCATTGACAATGGCAATAAACTCTTCCTGATTCTGATTCTGATTCTGATTCTGATTTGGGATGCTTCCAAAGCAGTCTTGAGAGGACAAATTATAGCCATAGCCACCGAAAAAAAGAAACAAAGGGAGAAAAAACGAAATGATCTGCAAGAAAAAATTAAATTGTTGGAGGATAGCAATGCCAAAAAGGGGAGTCCTAAAATGCTGCAAGAAATCAAAAAGATAAGAGGAGAAATTAACGATCAGACCTCACAGGAAATAGTTAAGAAAATGCTCTTTACCAAACAAAGATATTATGAGAGTGAATAAAAATTTTCTAAATTACAATCTTGGAAACTTAAAAAACAACAAGCTGAAAGAACAATTTTTAAAATAAGGGGCAGGTAAAATAATGTAATCTTATCTAAAAAAGACCAAATTCAATCAGCATTTGAATCCTTTTTATAAAAAACTTTTTTCAAATTTCCAGACTATAAGAGAAGACTATATAAATTCCTTTTTGGACACCCTCAATTTGCCTGTTATGTCAGAAGAACTAAAAATTCTGAAAATACAAGGCGCAATCAAAAGATTAACAAACAATAAATATCCTCAGAGTGGTATAAAGCCTTAAAAGACACACTTACTTTTAGCTGGGCACTTAAGAAAACTCAGACCCCTCCTAGTTGGAAGGAAGCCATTATATCCTTGATACCTAAAGAAGGGAAGGACCGATTGGATTGTACCTCATATAGGCCTATTTCTATTCTGAATGTGGAATATCATATACATGCCTCAATTATGTCCAAAAGAATGGAACAAATACTCCCAAACTTAATCCATTATGATCAAACAGGATTTATTACCAAACAACAAACACAAGACAACATAAGGCAACCCCTACACATAATGAACCATATACAAAAACAACAAAACAAAGCCGTAATAATTAGTATAGACAGTGAGAAGACTTTTGATTCAGTTAGCTGGCCATATTTATTTGAAGTGCTAAACAAATTTCAAATCGACAATCTAATAAAAAAAAAATACTGGGGCTCTTTACGATGGTCCAACATTGTAGAACATCAAGAATGGCAATCAATGGTCATCTGACAGATCCACTGACTCTGGGAAGAGGGGTCAACCTGGTCTCCCCTCCTGTTTGCTTTGTATTTGGAACCATTGGCCCAATTTATTAGACAATCCAAAAACAATTCACGGTGTTACAATTGATGGGATGGGATTACAAAATACTGAAATTCTCTCTTACTGGCATCCCCCTCTGACCTTTAAAAAGACCTACCCATTTAAATTGCAATAGTAATTTCTTAGATATTTAGGTGTGGTACTCCATAGAGTCCTAACAACAATTCTGAAAAAAAAATTATGCCCCCCTTTTTAGCATTATTAAAAAAGATCTTGAAAAATTGATCCGTTCCAGACTCTTCTGATTTCCATCCCCAACCGGCTGTTTTATTAGTGGAATTAAGCAATCCAAGATTCAGAATCAGAGAAAGTTTATTACTATTGTCAATGAACAAAATTCACAAACATAGGAACTTGTCTCGGCAGTAAGGTGCAACATAGAACACTGAGCAATAATAAAATAACATATATTCAATCAAAAAGGGCATGCTTTAAAAAACAATTAAAAAATTACTATCAAATAAAAATAGAAATAGGCATTTCTATGTACACAAGAGTTACAGTTGGATTTACAGTTTTTGAGTGCAGAAAGTGACAGTGCAGAGAGTGGTTGTATAGTTGCAGTTAAAGTGACAGGTGTTTAGAAGTGTTCATGAGTCCAACGGCAGAGGGAAAGAAACTATTCTTGTGGCGGGAGGTTCTGGTCCGGATGGACCGTAGCCGCCTGCCTGAGGGGAGTGGTTCAAATAGACCATGTCCAAGGTGAGAAGGGTCAGCTGTGATCCGACCTGCTCATCCCAGAGCCCTGGAGACGTTCATATGGCAAGGGAAAAAACCTGAATCCGATTCAAAACCTTACAAAAAGAAAAAGGAGGCTAGGGTTTGCCGTGAAAAATTACTTTATTTCAGCTCAGATCAGAGCCTTGCTGTACTGGTGTGACCCAGAATATGAAAAATATTGAGATTAGTGTTGATTAGTGTTCCTGTACAGAATTTACTGGCAGATGACAAATGGTTAAGTCATCTAGGGAGGTGGAGAACCCTTGAGTCAAATCAGTTCTTGGAACATGGAGGGGCACAAAACACTTATTCTCCACATCACACCGAACATAAAAGCCACATAATATTGGACTTTCAACAAATGGAAAAAAAATCACATTCGGCCTCAATTTGAAAATGGACAAATTTGACAGAGTGTGGGCAATGTCGGACATTTATTTGGGTTCAGTTGTTTTTTAGTTCTGATTGATTTGTGGGATGTCTTTTGTTTTATGTCTGCTGTTTTATCTCTGGTCGTGTTTTGTTTGTTTTTTCATGCTTGTATATATTTTTGTTCACTGTTTTTTAAAGTTTAAAAATAAAAACATTTTAATTTTTAAAAAAAAGTGATTAACATTATGAGATGCTTGAGAGGACGGGAGTGGTGAGCTAGCCGGAAATGCCTGAAGACAATATATGTTTCTCTGATCAGATCAGTGCTAGATTATGGATGTATTGTATATAACTCTGCTTCAAAGAGTAGTCTTAAAAAAATTGATGTAATTCAGAGCCAAGCTTTAAGGATGTGTTGTGGGGCAATGAGGACTACTCCAGTAGCTGCACTGCAAGTGGAAATGTGGGAGATGCCCTTAGACTGTAGAAGGGATCAACTTGTTCTGACATATTGGGCTAACTTACGAGGACATACTGTGAGCCACCCAAGTTTAAATGTATCAAAGCCATGCCAGGAAAAAGAAAAGGTACAATTCACCAGCCTTGGTTGGATAGGAGAGGGTGCAGCGCAAAGTATAGAAATAAACCAGCTGGACATGAGCACTACTGTTCCAATCACTGTTGTCCCTAAGTAGTTTCTGAAAGAGCCTGTGGTAGATCTGAGTCTGCTGAGAAGAAAGAACTGTAGTTGTGGTAATGTGAACGGGTACATAATTAGAGAGTATTCAGAAAATCTAGTAATTTATACTGATGCCTCAAGGTTAATTAGTGGTAAGGTTGGAGTAGCTTTTATCATACCTGATATAAACATTGTTGTAAGGAAGAGAACAATTAACAAGAGGAAACTTTTTTGTGGGGTCCCAGCGCACATAGGGGTGGAAGGGAACGAGCAGACAAGCAGGGAAAACGAGGGGCTGCAAAGGAGGAGGTGGACTTCCCTATAAAGTACTGTAGAGCAGAAGTAATTAATTACTTAATTAAGGAAGAAATGAAGAAGCGATGGCAGAGGAGATGGGACGCCTGCCCCAAAGGTCGTTTTTTTCCTTGCCATACATAGGAGAGCAGAGGGGAAGACAAGTAGAAGCCGCAGAGAGGAGGATGTTCTAATGTGTCTAAGGCTGAGACACACAGGGCTGAATGGCTCCTTCAGAATAATGGGGAAGCATGAAACAGGGGAGTGCGAGCACTGCAGAGTCCAAGAAACAGTTGAGTATGTCATAGAGAGAAGCAGACATCTATGGACCATGGATCTATAACTGGATAAGGCACACCCCATCTTCCCGCGATCCAAATTGAGTAGTGGCCACTACGCGGGTACTGCAGCCACCTCATGACCGTACCATTTCAAGAGTTCGGCCAGTAAAATTACCGAAAGTGCTAAATTCATAAATTTTTAGTTTAAAAATTAAATAGAAGGAATTTCACTCTTTTACAGTTTTGGTTGCCATTTTCTAACCCTGTCTTGACTCTGGTGACTATTGTGCTCAACATGAATGTTATTGTATTCATGCACAACAATGAATGGGAAATTCCACTGAGCCCTATGTTTTTGTTTATAGAACTTATTGTTCATAAAAACTAAGAAGAAACTAATTTACAAATACAGCATATTCTGTATAAAAAATTTCTATTAGCCTCTGTCAACAACGAACCTGTGCACCTTTCTTTTAATGTTGTCAATATGGTCCTGGGCCCATTAATGGCCGGGTGGCGTCATTGGTCCCCCGATTTGGTTTTAAAAACTAAAGTTAAAACACCCTGACTTGCCACACTAACACAAGCTAACGTTTAGCTACACAAAAAGATTCATTCAGAATGATATTCCATGATTTCACGGCTCATGCCTTTCTGCAAATATACCCATTATTTTCTCCTTCCAAAATATTATAAGGGACAAATTGTTTTAATTGTATTGTGTTTTCTTCAGGTTAAGTTAAACGCCGACCAAGGAAAACTAGATAAAGTATGGGGAAAGAAAGTTATGGTTTTATGAAGTGCAATCAAAAACAATTACCAATAATTAAAATATAATCTGGTACAATGGGTAATATCTTGCGTGTATAAATGTAAATGTATTTAAAAGTGACAGTTCATGTACTCACATGGGCAGCTGAGACTAAATTTGAGGTTGTTATTGCCAATTCAATAATGAAGTGGGCTGTGTTTCAAACAGCAAAAAACACACTTGTTTTCTATACGAATGTCATGGATTTACTTCCCATGGAATATGTACAGAGATTAAGCAAACATGTTAATTTAATGTTCTAACAGGTTCTACACTTATGCAAAAGTAAACAACGTTTGGTACTAGCTATAAAAAAATATTGTGAAAAGAGGTACCTTTTGTGTTACAGACCAAAATGAAAATTTGTCAACAATATATTCAATTTTTTCTCTGTTAAATCTACATAATATATGAATGTCATGATTATCATTCCCATCTATCTTCACAGTGAATCCACCACGTGCTCTGACAGAGGAGAAGAAAAGCTCTAGATGGTCTTTACTGAGTTTATAGGTCAGTAGATAACGACACTGCGCCTCTTCCACAAAGTGTAGGTGTTTGCAGTATTCCAGAGCATCGACGACACTGCTGCTGAATACTTGTGTCACCAGCTTCACCTTCATCTTCTGTCTCTTCCACTTTATATGCACCATCTTCACCTTGTTTCTTTTCCCTCGTTTAGCTCTATTGTAGAGCTAAACGAGGGAAAAGAAACAAGGTGAAGATGTATCTTGTAGAGTCTACAAGATACTTCCACTTAATCTTTCCTGTTGAGGTCTGCAGTGTACCTCCTTCAGCAAGAGTATTTCAGAGCAGCTTAATCATGTGGCAGACATCTAAACCAACATGGACATTCAACCGTTAGTGAATCTATGAAGAAATATGCCACTGGCAGTACCAGTTTTCCCATCACCTTCAAAAAGTTGTTGTTTTATATACTGTATAATTTTGTTATAATTGATCCCAATCATCAATCAGTAAAATCTGTTAATTTTAAATATGAAGAATTTCATTTTTTTTTTTTTAAATGTTGTGTTGTATGCTTACTTGACTTAAATACTAGAAAATAGATATTCAGTATTATTATTATTATTATTATTATTATTATTATTATTATTATTAATAATAATAATAATAATAATAATAATAAACAGTACACAGATGACTCCAAGACCCCTCTTAATAAGGGAGTCCCACATTGTAGCTTTAAAACTCAACTCAAACTGTGGCTAAAATCAAACCTGTCATGTGATCTTTTCCTTGTATAGTTTTGTTACCTGCCTTAAGACTGCAGATCAAATTTCAGTTGTAGCTATTATCAGATTCACATTTATTCAACAGAAGTGCATTCATGTTCATTATTCTTATTAAATAAACGAATAAACAGATGTGATTTGCATTTATGAAAGATCAACATGATACAAAAAAGACAATAACAGACGAGAAAATGTAATACAATGAAAAATTGCATAACTCCATTATGTAACAGAGAAGTGGTTATGTTTTACATTTCTTCTCGTTTGATATAAATCGCACAGCAAACAGTGGCAAAAAATCAGTGCCTTTAAGCCAAATTATACTCTGTAAATTATCAAGTGAAACGTTAACAAACAAACATCCAAACCAAAAATAATAAAGAAAGTGATCTGGGCGATGATAAAAGAACCTCTAAATGGGCAAATGCTGTCAATTAAATCGGACTTTTCATCTTAACACTTGTTATACGTTTCTTAAATATCAGACCTTTACAACATGCCACCTTTATATTTATAGATAGATATAGCAATTCGTCATTATACATTTCGTAAATAGACCATTTCCAGTCAACATATTCCAAAAGTCCGCGGTGACCGTCCTCAGTATTTCACGCATTCTGCTGTTGGTGTGCTCGCCCGTCATCTCAAAGTGGGGAGGCCACTTGGTTGAGAGGTGAAGTCACAGCCCACTGGCCGCAGTGTCGTGAGTTTAAACCCTGACAGGTAATTACTGAACATTTTCCATGAAATGTAAAGACAGTTTTAGACTAATTTTAAGGTTTGTGTAAAGACTGACAATAAACAGAACAAAAATCTAAGTTACATTTCAAAAATAGGCTAAAAACTTTAAGTGTAGAGGTGCTGCCTACTGTCTAAATAATCAATTTAGCCGTTTTACGGTTTTACAATGACTAAAAAGTTATGATTTGGACAGTACAATGCTTGGGCTTAGTTAACTTATTGCTTCACTTAATTTTATATAGCCTAGTAATAAATCACTGTCAGAATATCGCTGCTATATTTTGCCTCTCACAAAACCAACGAGTGACCGATGATTTTAACAAATTTTTAAACTTTGGTTGAGAGAGGTGTGCTATTTTGTGATTTGCTGAAACCCCTGTCAATCCAACACAGACTCGATACAGATGCCCCCTTGTGAAACAACGGGGGGGTTGATGGACCACGTGACATGCGCGTTTTGAATTGTGTTTCGGAGCCGTGCTTCAATCATGGATCTATTAAGGGTTTCAACACGCATGCGCTCCGGGGTTTCGAAACAGTGTCGAATCGCCTGTTTCAAAACGGCCATCCCTAATTTCACGCGTGCGCACTCCCCTCCTGGTCGAGCTTGTCATGGGACTTGTGGGTAGAGGAAAAGAAGAAGTGAACATGGCGCTGGATGGGATGATGGCCACGTCCTCGGTTTTATCTTACCACAATGCTGGGGATTATTATCCGCGTAAATTTGGCCCCAAGCCGGACGTGGTGCCTTCGGGGGTGACTGAGAGGAAGGTGGGCTGTCTGGACAAGCCTGACATGGTGTGTGTGGACGTGCTCAACCTGCGGGACACAGGTTTGTTTGTTATGCTAACCCTGGTAACAGCTAAACGCAGACATATGCAGTGCTTTAAAGGTGGTTTCTGTTGGTAGGGCGTGCACCTGTTTGGGTTTTAGTACTGCAAAGACATTTAGTGATTTGTGTCTAATTTATGATTATAAGATAGTTTGTGTAACGTAAGATGGAATTTATTGCCAACTATCATAGCAGTTAAAGCCAGTATCCAAGACACATGGCTCGTTCCCGTAAAATGAACGTCTGAGTGAGTGGCGTTGCAAGGATACCATGGGGCCCCAAGCCAAAAATGCTAAGGGTAGATATTACCGCAGTGATAGAATCAGACCAAAATAATAAATACTGTGACATAATTGTGAAATGAAACTTTGATTTAAATTGTTAAAACAATGTTCAATATACTGTTAAACAACATAATATTATTAGCTTTTCTTTTAGGACCTTCCCATTTATAAGTATTTTTAAGTTGATCTGATGAAGGTTGAGGAAATGCCTGACCTTGCTCAAAATGTCTGTTTAGCCCATTGCATGATGCTGACACACAAGGAAAAAGTAAAAGTCCAACTACGCGAGTTTTTAGCTAGGCGGAACTATGGTCCATGTACGGATAGAGATCGTTACCTAAATGTTTCTATTGGTTGCGAACAACTGAAAAAAAATGACACGGGAGTTAATTTGTGATGGGGCAGAATGTGACAAAGTCATGTGGCTCTAGCTGGAGTCCTTATTCACATTATTCCGGAAGCCCGTCTGGGTGCCGCCACACGATGTAATCCTTCTTCCGGTTGTATTCGTTAACATAAGGCTGCCGACCTCGAGAGAAAATAAGTTCTACACCAGGGGTCACCAACCTTTTTGAGGCTGAGGGCTACTTCATGGGCCCCGACTAGTATGGAGGGCACAGAACAGCGTTGCTGACCCCTGTTCTACACAGACTAAAAAGCCATTTTCGGGCCGCCCAGAGAAACGGTGTATTGTTGACTTGTTGGTCACATGAACATTGGACATTTTAGTACAAATCAATCTACTTTATAGCATGTTTTAACGGCGAGACTTTCCCCTCCATTTAAATCACCGCAGTTCCCACTGGACTGGAAGTACAATTACGACGGAGGTGGCGATACACGGGAGAAAGAGGGAAAAGTGGGGTGGAATAAGGTCAATAGAGGGTGGGAAATGGTCGAAAAAAAAGTTTCCGTTATTATTTATTTTTATATATTTGTTTTTTCTCTCACACAATCCGCCACAATTTTGACCCCCTGAATGTTAACAAAAACACGTTTACATTTTAAAAAAATTAATTAATTAATTTTTGACCAAAATTCAAGGTCAGTGAAAAATGTGTTTTCTTGGTGTTGAAATGACTCGCTTGTGTTGTGGAAAACATGATAGTTATCAAGACATAAAGTAAACCAATAGAACAGAGTTTGTCTTTTCTCAAAAGAGAATAATTTAATTCTGTTGTACAATCGGAATGAATCTCTGTCCCTGTGCCCAAAACATCTCTATTGTCGAGATGTTGCCGCTCTGTCCCTTCCTAATCTCAAATCCCCTCACAAAGGAATCCCGTGTCCTTTTTATAGAACACAGATTGAACAAATCACATGACATTACATACTTGAACATTCTTGGCCCGATGTGCCAAATGCTGGGTACAGGAATATGGGTGGGTGTTTGTTGATTGCGTTCAAACTTTGGCCGTCTGGCTGCTGTTCAAAAGACAATGCCCTGGCAGTGCTCTCTCCAGAATCTTTTAAAGGGATGGTAAATATGCCTCTCATGGGGTTGCATTTTCCTCCAAGAATGGTTTAATGTACCGTCATTATTTCCAAAGGTACCTGCACCCTAAACATATATAGGCCTATATAGTGCCTAATAATATTTTATAATGTATAGATGTGCAATATAAAGCAGGGAAGAGAAAATCTGTTAATTAACTTGACTAGACCCATTCATACAGATGACAATTTTGACTAAATATTAGAAGATTGAGCTTATAATCACCTCACTTGAAGCATGAAACTTGAATTTGACGGTTAGTCTAGTCCTTGATCGTTGGTGAGGTTTATGTGAACCTTTTTTTTTTTTTTTTGTTACTCCAAAAGTACATTCCAAAGGTATCCATTTATTGTTGTGTCCATGGCAGGAGTTCTAAAGTTCCGAGAGATGGTAATGTCAAAAACAGTCTGTGGTGCATTGTGAACTTCAGTCCAATATTTTTGAGCAACATGACAGTCCCAAAACATGTGATGTGGTTTGTCTCCTGTAGGGCTGCAGCTATCGATTATTTTAGTAATTGAGTAATCTATCGATTCTTTTCTTCGATTAATCGTAGGAAATTTATCATTTTTAGATAAACGCTATAGCTCATAGTAATAAACAAATACAAAATAAGGAATTTCTGCTTAAAATAACACATTTTAGTTCTTAATTTCATATAAATTTGTCCCCAAAACAGCAACATTTCACTTCAGTCCAAACTGTTCTGTTTGTATATAAAAGAATATATATAAAGGACTTTATTAACTTGTCATAGATTGTAAACAGTTACAGTAGCTCTGTCACAGCACTTAAAATAAGACATTTGTAAAACGTTATGTTGGGTGGGACCGGTGGTCTTGGCGTTTTGAGCATTTTGCGCATTTTGCGTTTTGGCCGTTTTGGCTCGTGTGCGGGTCACTTTGGCCTCCGCGTCTCGGACTTTCTGTTTCACAACAGATTATTATGACATAACCGCGGTCCTGGAGAGTCTGGAATATCTGGGCAAAATATAAACTTTTATATTTTCAGGTTTTTGAGTATGCGAACAGGGTACATTTTTGAAGATCTTTCTTTATAGTGGAGAAAAGAGGAGCATAGTTTTTCTCTAAGATTGCTGATGGTTCTTTAGGGCCACACCTAAATATTTAAGAGATTCCATTTTCCATTTGAATGGGTAGGTCTTTCTAAATGACAGAAGTGGTCACCAGTAAAAACGAATTTCAGTTTTTTGTACATTCAATTTGTATCCAGACATTGGACCAATATCATGAAGGAAATGCATCAATGTATGGTTTGGTTAAATATAGTATGACATAATCTGCATAGCAGGCAATTTTATAATCTGTCCCTCAATTGAGGCACAATAAATTGGTTCCGATTGTCTACACACAACCTGACTTACCCTGCTCTCCAAAGTCAGTGAGTTCATTTTAATTCTTAATGTTGGGCCATCGTAAAGTAAGCCTGGGAGTCCCTGCTTAGACTGCTGCCCTCAAGACGGATAAGCGGAAGAAGATGGATGGAATAATATATAAATGTGTGATTAAATAATCACTTTAAATAAATAAAGCCAGCTAACAGAATCAAAAGCTTTCTCAGCGTCCAGACTTATTATTACAGATTTGCTTGGTTGTTTTTGTATATAGTTCATTATGTGTAAGATCATCTTATGTTATCTTGTGTTTGTCCTTGCCTGTTGTTTTCTGAGCTAATAATTTTGAGTGGACCACTCATAATATCTTTTGTTTTTTTATTATTTCCTGTCATTATTCTGACCTTGTCTTTTTAAATGCCTGTAGCATTCTAGGATCCTTGTTTTTCACGTTTACCCTCCAACAGTTTTAGTTTGTTCTGTAAATTGTAGATATTTTTTCTGCCTTCGTTTCTTTTGGGCCGATGCAACGGCAATTACCTTCCTCCTCAAAAGTGCCTCTGCTGCATCCCAGAGAATGGGTTGAGAAATTTCACTATTGTCGTTTTCCTCTAAATACAATTTTTTTTATTTAAAAATCTTACAATGAGATTTCCAGATTTTTTTTTTGGATGCTGTTTCTTACTGTAGAAATGCACCTACAATGAAAATTTTAGACCCCTCCATAAGATCTAGGTCGGAGAACTTACAAAATTGCAGGGTGTTCAAATACTTCCTTTCCTGTATATACACCTCAATATACACCTCAATTATGTCCAAAAGAATAGAACAAACGCTCCCAAACTTAATTCACAATGACCAGACAGGATTTATTAACAAATGACACAAGATAATATAAAACGAACCTTACATATAATGAACCATGTACAATAACAACAAAACAAAGCCGTAATACTTCCTGAGAAGGCTTTTTGATTCTGTTAGCGTATTTATTTAAAGTGATCATCCTGTTTTCTTTGTCTAATAAATTAGGCCACTGGTTCCAAGTACAATCAAAAACAATTTACGGTGTTACAATTGTTGGAATGCAACAATCAAATCAAATTGCATGCCACACAGATGATCTATTTTATTTGACCAAACCAGAAATTTCCATACCCAATGTGATGCATTTTCTTCAAAATTGGTCCAATGTCTGAATGCAAATTAAATGTACAAAAAACAGAAATGATCTCATTCTGGCAACCCCCTTTAACCTTTTAGAAAGACCTTCTTATCCCATACTTGAGCCAAAGGATTGAAACTATAAAAATGAATGTTTCTCTATCTATTCCAGATTCTTCCAATTTTCATTCCCAACCGGCTGTTTTGATGAGTGGAATAAAACAATATCAAGATTGTTTGACAAGGCAAAAAATATCGCATCCAATTCAAAACTCTACAACTGAGGTCCACAACTGAGCCCTTCACACAGCGTTCTATGATCAGTTTTATTTCCACCATACTATGGCTAATAATGATGGAGAGGCTTTGCAAAATCTATAATTTAAATCCAGCACAGATTATATTGTTTTAATGTTTTAATGTGTTTGTGCTTCACAGATGTTCCATATGTGCACAGGAAGAAGCATGAGCATGACACGTATGTTCTGGTGAGTGGACCTGCCTCTGCCCAAGAGTTTTGGCCATCATCTTTTGGATTCAGCAACTATCTCAGAACAAAGCTCTTATTTAGGGCTACAATGATCAATGGTCAACTATAAAAAAATGTATTGTAGTTAGTTGTATTTTTATGATTGTAATGGTTCACTGGACTATATACAGACTCTAGATCGCATACAAAAATAAATTTTATGGCAAAGAACAATTTGACTTTCAGAAATAATACTTGACAAGTTGACTATTTGGAAAAACACCGAATAGTGAACCAACTGAAATAATGGTTAGTTGCAGCATTGGGCCTTCGATGAAATACAGTTGATCTGCAAATCTCATGGTCTCAGCACCAACACTTCAGGTCTAAGTCAGACACTAGGGAGATATGGCAAAAAAATTTAATATGCTTTTTTTTTGTACACTTTGGACAAATATAAAATGTATTTTGATATAAGTCACTGGTGACTGCTGCACTTTAAAACATAACTTCCTGCCTTCACGTATTGCCTTGTGTGCCTTTGAAAAAGTGTCAATTTTGAGTCCTGAACAGATTTTTTACCAAAAAGAAAGTGAAAATAATCCCCATTGCCAAATTTAAAGGACCAGATAGAAGGACAATGCCTTTATTCGTTTATTGTAGTGGTTTAGTAGGTTATAAACGTTTCACTTCGCCAGGTATTAAATTTTACATTTGTTTGTATTATTATTATCTTAATTAAACTGTTTTGTCTTTCTGATAATACTCTAGGCCTAACTGGTATCGCAATCCATATGCTAAATTCACTCTCTTCCCTTCTGCAAAATAAACATGCTCTGTTCAGTCAGAAGAAAACTGGTTTCATATTTAACAGTTTTTAAGTTTGTGTGGGTCCACATCTCTTTTACACACACACACACACACACACACACACACACACACATTGCGTCGCGTGGATACATGCACTGAGGGTAAAAGGGGTGGGGCTGAGCCAGGCTTCTGCTTTTTTTCTCAGGTAAGAGAAAAGAGGTAGCAAAATGATCACAATCACTGTACACTCACAAAGCACAGGCTGCTCTTGTAACCAAGCAAAGGGATGTCAAAAAGACACTGGGGTTAGCTGGACTCTGTCGAAAATGTTTTTGAGGCAGAGAGCTGAAATCCGCTGTAATATCTGTGTCTTTGCGGTCCTAGGAATTTTTAGTTTAAACTACATTAAGGCTCCAAGATACAACTCTCGGCTCTACTTAAGTGATAAAGGCTCACTACAGTTGGTCCTTTCTTTGAAAATGGTCATAAGGGAGGTGTGAAAATACGCTAAAGTTGTCCGCTCTGTGCGCACGTCTGGACACAGCTTGGGTGACCTTGAGACACACATTCAAATTCATTTGTGAGCCCGTTCCCAAACCACTCCCCTTCTCTCGCTAGCCCCTTACAGTATTCTCGCTGTGAAGTCCCTTTCGCAGCTGAATGGAGTTGTAGGTACAATATCTACTTGCCATAGACATACTCCTACATCCAAAAGTCACCTTGTGTCGGGATGCCGTTTAATGCAAGGGCTGATTGATTGCGATTTCACCCAAGGGTTTTTCAGTTCCTCCAAATGATGCAACTGCCATCATTATGGTCATCTGCCAGTTGAGCCTGTACATGAACCCCGGCACCAAATTACTCTCAATATTTTTCCATTTGAGCTTCATATTCTGGGTCACACCAGTTCAGCAACATTCTGATTTGAGCTGAAATAAAGTAATTTTTCAGATGAGTTAAACCCAATCCTCCTCTTTCTTTTGTTATTTGAACCGGATCCTTGCCATACAAATCTTGAGATTGTTTTATTCCACTCATCAAACAGCTGGTTGGGACCGGAAATTGGGAAGGTCTGGAATAGAGAAATCTGGATAAAACATAAATTTTTATAGTTTAAATCCTTGAATTTAGACTCAGGTATGAAATAAGGCAATTTAAAAAATATATATATTCATTTATAGTAGTCCCGGCTCGGCTCTGTGCTTGAGGCCATGCTCAGCCCTGATTACATTTCCATTACGACTGGTTCTCGGTGGTGCTGTGTAAAACTGGGTGTGGGAAAAGCGCAAAAGGATGTCCAGACAACACAACACATGACAACTGCTACACTGCGATATCATAACTATAAAACATCAGCAATACTGCCACAGTAACCGCCAATAAAGCAGAGCAAAGCAGACAAAATTACATACACAGATGTAGGATACATGGAGAGCAGGGAACAGGACAAATAAACGTTTACTCATCTTGTGAAGCTAAAGTTAAACTACATCTTTCTCATCCATTCCCTTATTCCCCAATTCATTGGCACCCAGTCTACAAAACATCATGATGAATCCAATTTGAGGCGTTGTTTATAAAAATAAAACATAAAGCAAATGTAGATCTTCATTATTTCCAAAGGTAAATGCACCCTAAACATACTATTAACACTATATAGTGCCTAATCATATTTTTTTTTTATGTATAGACGTGCATTATAAAGCAGGGGATAGAAAATGTGTTAATTAACTTGACTAGACCCATTCGTACAGATGACTTTTTTGAAAATAAAATGATAACTAGACTAAATATTAGAAGGTTGAGTTTATAATCACCTCACTTGAAGCTCTTTTTAACTATAATATTAGTTATTATAATGCTGGGAGGAGGGGCTTGAGATGTGTTGTCGGCTCACTCCTTCTAAAACTCACTGAGAAAGCGGACAAAAGCAAACAAGAAAACAAGATGGTGAATATCATCATTTGATGAAGTAACTCAAGGTTTTTTATTACTGATTTTAATTCTTGATGTTGGACCATCATATAAAGCCCCAATTTTTTTTTATAATTAAGTTGTCTATTTGAAATTTGTTAAATACCTTAAATAATTAGGGCCAGCTAACGGAATCAAAAGCTTTCTCACCCTCCAAACTCATTATTAATGCGCAATATAATGTGTAAGGATCGTCTTATGTTATCTGGCATCTGTCGTCTGTTAAATCCAGTCTGATCATTGTGGATTCAATTGGGGAGTATGTGTTCCATTCTTTTGGACATAATTGAGGTGGTGTTTTTTTTCAGTTTTTTTTTTTTTTGGTTTAATTATACATATATCTAACGAAATTAGTGTCTAAAAGGTTAACAAGGTCAGAAAATGCGGTGCTTAAAATATTAAATATATACTATTTACTGCTACTGTTTACTATTACACATCTGAATAGTAAGCTGCCCGTCCGGCTTATTCCTAAAACTCACCCACGTTTCGAAAGCTCGGCTCATTGGCTAGAATAATATGACAATCCTTAGCATTCTAGCACAGCTGAAGGTCTGATCGCACACGCACCAGGAAGGTGACGCTTGGTTTATCTAAAGGGCTAAAGGGCACACACCTAATTTTGTGTGCGTGTATATGTATGTGTATGTAATGTATATTAGATACATGTATACACACATATACATAATGAAATTAGAAAAATATGAGTAAATGAGAGTAACAGGAGAACCTGTAATATGTACTTTAACAATTACATCTTACAGTGCTAAAAAAGTTTTGTATAATATGTAATTGTAGAATGTTACTGATTGTGTGTGATTGTCACCTGCAGGGCACCATCCATCCATTCAGGAAGACCCACAGGTCGATATTTTGGAAGCTTACGCAGGAGTTCAGCCTTGTGGCCTCAGACCGACGGGTGAGTGTCCAACCGAAAACACACACTGCAGTGGAGCATACATATTTAGTAGAGTAAATTAATAGTTCCTTTTAACTCATTAAACTCATTTTGGGCTGTGGGCTGAATTTTGATGCTCATGCTGGGTCTCGGGCCAAACATAATGTAAAAAATAAAACAAAAAAATATGAGAAATAAATGGCTTTATATAGCCTAGTAATAGTAATATGTGGACACTGTTGCACAAATCTGCAGCAGGCGAAAGACTTGGTCCATATTCATGCATCAGCAGCCGGAACAAGAACAAGGGCTATGTCCGAATGTGTACGCTATTCCCTATATAGGGCAATATATAGGGCTCACGCCGTTTTGTAGTGGTGTCCGAATGTCCAGCAGGTGAAAAACTAGTGCACTCGAAATTTCCCACAATGCACCATGAAAAGTAGTGTTCAGCGATGGTCACTAGATATATACTGTAGACCACAATCCATTACGAGAGCCGGAAAAACAACAGCGTCAGGTCTTTATCTGGACACAATACAACTGAATGAAACAGAAGAGCTGTTTCAAAAACACTTGACGCCTCAAAGTTGCTAGCGTTAGCCTCTTACCTTAGTTTATAATCAATTCAATTCAATTTATTTTTGTAACACCCAAAATCACAACAGTAGTTGCCTCGAGGGGCTACAGTGGAAAACAAAATAAACAATGTTCATAGGGACTTGGAATTGTCCCAGCGTCCTCTGTCCTTAGACCCTCCTTCTCGGCCATGAAAAACTACCAAACCTCTTTGGGGAAAAAGTAGAAACCTGCAGGAGTTCCACAGTGAAGGAGAGATCCGACTCCCTCGGACGGACAGGCAGACACGCCCCAGGCAGACCGTTTCGCCAGGCAGACCGTTTCGCCAGGCAGACCGTTTCGCCTGGCAGACCGTTTCGCCTGGCAGACCGTTTCGCCTGGCAGACCGTTTCGCCTGGCAGACCGTTTCGCCTGGCAGACCGTTTCGCCTGGCAGACCGTTTCGTTTGGCGCCTGGCAGACCGTTTCTCTGGCAGACCGTTTGGCAGACCGTTTCTCCTGGCAGACCGTTCTGGCACCGTTTCTTGGCAGACCGTTTTCTCCTGGCGACCGTTTTTTTCTTCCAGCAGACCGTTTCTCAGGCAGACGTTTCTCCAGGCAGGACCGTTTCTCTCAGGCAAGACGCGTTTCTCTCTAGGCAGGCGTTTCTCCAGGCAGGCCGTTCCAGGCAGCCGTTTCTCCAGGCAGTGCCGTTTCTCAACGCGTTTCTCCGGCAGGCCGTTTCTGCTCCAGGCAGGCGTTTTCCAGGCAGGGCCGTTTCTCCAGGCAGGCGTAGCAACGTTTCTCCAGGCCGACTCGTTTCTCCAGGCAGATCCTCGTTTCTACCAGCAGATGAGTGCATCTGGATCCACAGGTCGTCGATGTGCCTGTGAAAATTAAATTTTAAATATTGTTTTGATAGAACGAGTAGTAAGACAGCAGAGGATAGTGCTCAAAGCTGCCATCTTCCCCATATAGTTGCCTCCTAGGGGCAGCATAGCTGGGAACTATAGGTTTTTATTCTCGTGTTCCTAACTGGCCTGACCATAAGCGATTTCAAAGAGGAACGTTTTTTAAGGCCTGGTCTTAAAATTGAAGAGAACTGTGTCGGCCTCTCTTTAACATGACAGGGAGAAGCTGATTCCACACACAGGAGCTTGGTAGCTAAACGCTCTTAATACCTCCTACTGTGCTTTTAGAGAACTCTTTGGGACCACCAGAAGTCCAGCATTTTAGAGCGAAGTGCTCTGTTTGGGTGATAAGGTACTACTAGCATCTTTGAGGTAGGATGGGGCCAGGTCATTTATTCCTTTGTAAGTCAGGAGGATGGATTTTGAATTTGATTACTCAAACTCGACAGAGGAGCAGTGAAGAGACTCGAGAGCAAGCGTAAGTGTTCTCTTCTTTTAGTTTCCTGTTAGTAATCTTGCTGCTGCATTTTGAACAGTTAAAGCTTTTATGGCGCTTTTAGGGCACGCTGCAAGCAGGGAGTCTACCAGTAAGTGCTAATCTAAAGAATGGTTGTACAAACGCATGGACAAGTTTTTCAGCATCGCTTTTAGGCAACGATTTTTTCTGATTTTGGCTATATACACAGATGCGAAATCAGGCTGTTTTTACAGGCTTGATTAATGTGTAACTTTGAATGAGAAGAAAACAAGCTAAAGGTGGATGAACCTCTGTCAAGTAAGACATGTCCTATCGCTCAGATAAAGGTCTCGATAGACGTTTAGGGCCTAGATACAATGACCATATGGTTTGCGTTTCAGGGTTAAGCAAGCAGATCAGGATTTTACGGTCGGCCCGTCATCTTAGGTTCTCAGGATTTTATATCCTTTCACACAAGCACCAAGTCTGTCTGCCCTTTGACTCGGTCTGCATCAGGTTGTCATTGATAAATACAGCCTGTGTGTCATCTGCATACGCTAGTGGGAAGTTAATGCTATGCTTTCTTGATGCCTTACCTAACAGGCAAGCATATAAAGGAGTAAAACAGAATATGTTGGACCGAGAACTGAACCACTGTGGCACACTGTAGGTTACTTTAGAACATGTGTAAGGAGCTCTGGTTTACATTAACAAACTGGTACCTATCCGATAGGTAGGATTAGACCAGCTGAGGGCTGTCCTCTGCAACCTAAATCAGATTCTAACCTCTGCAGTAGAATGTTGGTGGTCGATGGTGATCGAAACGCTGCACTGAGGTCCAATAGAAACCAGGATTGAGACCAGTTCCCATCGTTCAGGCAGGGGGCTAATTAACAATTTTTGATGATTTGGACTTTGAACTACTGCTGTTTCAGTGCTATAGGTGGGCTCTCGAGAACACTGACTGGAAAAACTTCAAATAAGTTATTGTCCTGTAGATGGCGAACAAAGCTGTATTAAATACAACTGGCTTTTCAAGGATTTTAGAGGCAAAACGGGTTGATTTAAGAATAAGGTCTGTAGTTTATCACCTGGTCAGGATCAAGATTAGGCCTTTTTTCAAGAAGCGGTTTAATGTTATGAAGGCTGTGGAACATAACACTTTTTAGTGGAAGTTAGTTTATTATATTACGAATATAATCTATTAATTAGGGGGGAGTAATTATCTTTGAGGAGTCTGCTTGGAATCGAGTCTAGAATACAAGATGACGTTTTAGCGGACATAATGGCTGATCTATGTTATCTCGCTGGCTGTGATCATACACAGCAGTGAACCCTTTACTAGTGTTTACTGATGGATTGTATTATGGGGCTAGCACTAGTTTTACAGCTGTGGGCTTGTTCAGGGCTGAATAGTCCGGAGTAGTTTCATCTAGTTAATCTGATTGTTTTTATTTTATTTGTTAAAAATAGAAGAAAATCATTAGAGCTGAGAGTAGCTGGGATACTGAAGTGGCTTCATACTGCGCTGTGACAAGTTTGTTAGCCTGGCTACAGTGCTGAAAAGTACAATCTAGTGTAATTTTTGTTGACTTCTATTAAATTGAATAGTATCTGGTTTGGGTCCTGCTACGCTTCAGAGATCTTGCTTATAGGACAGTTGGCAGAGTTTTCCATGCTTTGTACGGGATTGCCTCCGTAGCGACGAAATGGTCTTTCTAATTTTCTAACTCTTTGTTTATGTGAACGCAGTTCTTCATTGTAACCATGGGAGGCACGTTTTGGCTAATGACCTTCTGCTTTAGCGGGAGCTGCAAAATCAAGAGCGGACTTCAGAGAGTTCATGGTCAAGTCGACAAATTGATAACTTACACTGGACTAAGGCTGTTCTCAGCAGGATACACATGACATGTCGCTGAATATTGACTCTATTTATTTCTTTGAACTTTGAGATAGATTTTTCCGATATTGTCCTTTTCATTATGACTTTATTTTTGTGGGGTTGGATAATCTTTAAGAACAAACTGAAAGGTAATTAGGAAATGATCTGACAATATAGGGTTTTGAGGGAAGACAATGAGGTCACTAATCTCTATTCCATATGTTAGAACAAGATCTAGAGTGTGCTTGTGAGTTGGTTTATTTACAGTCCGTTTTTTGTTGAATGTGAGATCCATGACTTGTTTGGGAATTATTTGTCCATAAATATCTTTGCGCCAGACGCATTGTACCATTATTTATTACGGAAATAAATTTTTACCTGAGATTTTCTGACTTTTTTTCACCCGGATGCCAGAGTCACCTGACCCCCGGCGAGGAGCAAGCGGTGAGCTGAGTGTTCGAATCGCTCTGTTTGTGAATAAGCTATGTAGTGAATAAGGGGTCAGGTGAGGAGTGTTAACATTCGGACGCAGCAATTAACATATCATATAAGGTCATATCATAGGTCGATATCAAAGACCTGTTGGCTGTTGCTGCACAAACTCAATATGCAGTAAATATTTTTATATTTTATGCTTATCTTAACAAATTATTCATGTAGTGAAACAAAGGAACGCATTGTGTTTGTATTCAGTCACATAAGTGTGGACAGTCAGAGCTCACAGCTGCTTCACTCTGTCATGTTCATACTTTATTACACTCTGACTTGTGTTTTTACCTATTGCTCCTGATTTGTCTAGCTTTGCACTGGTTTGGATGTTTCCCTCACAGAGCTGTCAGCACAGAAGTTTGTTTTTTTGTTGTTAGCTCCTCATTAGCGTCACTTTTAGTGTAGCTCTAACGTCTAGTTTAGTGCGCAACACGCGTCGACACTACTCAACCCTCGGCACTTGCTCCAGCAGCGCTGAGCAGCCCGGGTGTTTGTGGGATTCGTAGGTCTAGCAATAAATATGCTATATATCTATCTTATGTAGGTTGTACATTTCTTTACTGGCAAACATTAGGATACATCTCTCTCCAGGTGGAGACATTCAATGTTGGCTGAACATGTAAGTTCCAGTTGCCGCCACAGAAAAAGGTTTCCTCAGAGTGATTTGCAATCAGATCCACAACTTCAGTATAGAAAGGCGCTTCCTGGTGGAGCATACACATTCATCAAAGTAAACACACTTCCATTCATATTTCCTTTTACCAGTACAAATCTGCCATCTTTATCTTCCATCCATCCATCTTCTTCCGCTTTATCCGGGGCCGGGTCGCGGGGGCAGCAGTCTAAGCAGGGACTCCCAGACTTCCTTATCCCCAGACACTTCCTCCAACTCCTCCGGGGGGATCCGAGGCGTTCCAGGCCAGCCGAGAGACATAGTCCCTCCAGCGTGTCCTGGGTCTTCCCCGGGCCTCCTCCCGGTGGGACATGCCCGAAACACCTCCCTAGGGAGGCGTCCAGGAGACATCCGGAACAGATGCCCGAGCCACCTCAGCTGGCTCCTCTCAACGTGGAGGAGCAGCGGCTCTACTCCGAGCTCCTCCCGTGTGACTGAGCTCCTCACCCTATCTCTAAGGGAGCGACCAGCCACCCTGCGGAGGAAACTCATTTCGACCGCTTGTATCCGCGATCTTGTCCTTTCGGTCACTACCAAAGCTCATGACCATAGGTGAGGGTAGGAACGTAGATCTGACCGGTATATCGAGAGCCAAATTTGTCTTTCGACTCAGCTCCTTCTTTACCACAACGTCGGTCCGATGCAGCGACCGTCAATCTCACGCTCCATCCTTCCCTCACTCGTGAACAAGATCCCGAGATACTTAAACTCCTCCACTTGGGGCAAGGACTCCCCACCCACCTGGAGAGGGCACGCCACCTTTTTCCGGTCGAGAACCATGGCCTCAGATTTGGAGGTGCTGATTCTCATCCCAGCTGCTTCACAACTCGGCTGCAAACCGTCCCAGTGCATGTTGCAGGTCCAGGTTTGATGGAGCCATCAGGACAACATCATCTGCAAACAGCAGAGATGAGATCCTGTGTGCCTCCAAACCGGACCCCCTCCGCCCCCTGACTGCGCCTAGAAATTCTGTCCATAAAAACATGAACAGAACCACGGTGACAAAGGGCAACCCTGGCGGAGTCCAACACGCACTGGGAACAGATCTGACTTTACTGCCGGCAATGCGAACACAGCTCCTGCTCCGGTCATACAGGGACCGGATAGCCCTGAGCAAAGGGCCCCGGACCCCGTACTCCCGCAGCACCCCCCAAAGGGCACCCCGTGGACACGGTCGAAAGCCTTCTCCAGATCCACAAAGCACATGTGGACTGGTTGGGCAAACTCCCATGAACCCTCGAGCACCCGATGGAGAGTATAGAGCTGGTCCAGTGTTCCACGACCAGGACGAAAAACCACTCTGCTCCTCCTGAATCCGAGGTTCGACTATCGTCGGATTCTCCTCTCCAGTACCCTGGAATAGACCTTACCAGGAGGCTGAGGAGTGTGATCCCTCTATAGTTGGAGCACACCCTCCGGTCCCCCTTCTTGAACAAGGGACCACCACCCCGGTCTGCCAGTCCAGAGGCACCGACCCCGACGCCACGCGATGTTGCAGAGGCGTGTCAACCAAGACAGTCCTGCAACATCCAGAGACTTTAGGTACTCGGGGCGTATCTCATCCACCCCCGGAGCTCTGCCACCGAGGAGTTTGCCAACAACCTCAGTGACTTCGGCTTGGGTGATGGATGAGTCAGCCTCCGAGTCCTCAGTCTCTACTTCCTCTTCGGAAGACGTGACAGTGGGATTTAGGAGGTCCTCAAAGTACTCGTTCCACCGCCCGACGACATCCACCAGTCGAGGTCAGCAGGTCCCCACCCGCACCGTAAACGGTGTTGGTGGAACTGCTTCCCCCTCCTGAGGCGCCGGACGGTTTGCCAGAATTTCTTTGGGGCGACCGATAGTCCTCCTCCAGGGCCTCCCCGAACTCCTCCCAGACCCGGGTTTTTGCCTCTGCGACAGCACGAGCTGAGGCACGCCTGGCCCGCCGATACCCGTCAACAGCCTCAGGAGTCCCAAAAGCCAAAGATGCCTGATAGGCCTCCTTCTTCCGCCTGACGGCATCCCTTACTTCCGGTGTCCACCACTGGGTTCGGGGGTTGCCGCCGCAACAGCACCTGAGACCTTGCGACCACAGCTCCGAGCAGCCGCATTGACAGTGGAGGTCGAAGAACATGGTCCACTCGGACTCAATGTCCCCAGCCTCCCCAGGATTTGGGAGAAGCTCTCCCGGAGGTGTGAATTGAAGACCCTGCTGACAGCAGGCTCCGCAAGACGTTCCCAACAGACCCTCACTATACGCTTGGGCCTGCCAAGTCTGTCCGGCTTCCTCCGCCGCCAGCGGATCCAACTCACCACCAGGTGGTGGTCGGTTGACAGCTCCGCCCCTCTCTTCACCCGAGTGTCCAAGACACGCGGCCGGAGGTCAGATGACACGACAACAAAGTCGATCATTGACCTCCGGCCTAGGGTGTCCTGGTGCCACGTGCACTGGTGGACACCCTTGTGCTTGAACATGGTGTTCGTTATGGACAGTCCGTGACTAGCACAGAAGTCCAATAACTGAACACCGCTCGGGTTTAGATCGGGGAGGCCGTTCTTCCCAATCACCCCTCTCCAGGTGTCACTGTCGTTGCCCACGTGGGCGTTGAAGTCCCCCAGTAGAACAACGGAGTCCCCGGTCGGTGCACTGTCCAGTACCCCTCCCAGGGACTCCAAGAAGGCCGGGTACTCAGCACCGTTGTTTTTCGGCCCGTAGGCCGACACCACAGTGAGAGACCTGTCCCCAACCCGAAGGCATAGGGACGCGACCCTCTCGTTCACTGGGGTAAACTCCAACACATGGCAGCTGAGCTGTGGGGCAATAAGCAAGCCCACGCCAGCCCGCCGCCTCTCCCCGCAGGCAACACCAGAGAAGTGGAGCGTCCAGCCCCTCTCAAGAGGATGGGTTCCAGTGCCCAAACTGTGCGTGGAGGTGAGGCCGACTATATCTAGTCGGAACCGTTCAACCTCCCGCACAAGCTCAGGCTCTTTCCCCCCCAGCGAGGTGACGTTCCATGTCCCCAGAGTTAGTCTCTGCGTCCGGGGATCCGGACGCAGAGGCTATTCTGCTTGAGGTCAATATTGCCGCACCCCTCTAATGTTTGACTAAATTGACTATTTCTCATATAGAGGCAATTTTTTATCATCTAAATAATTTAAATGGGTTTCGTTTAGGTATATAATATACATTTTCTCATTTCTCCTCTTTGTCAGTATCTTTGACCGATTAATTGGACTCAATATGCCATTAACATTAAAAGATGGTATTTGTAACTTTTCAGATGCAATGTATTAACCATGCTGAAATCATTCTTGTAAATCTGCTTTAGTTGCATATCTCTCTGGTCGAACACAACACACAAACATGGGAACTACAACAACAGAACACAACAGAACAAACGACATGCAAAAAAAGAGCTTATGCCAAAAAAAATGCAAAGAGCTCACAGGCTGATCCACCGGCCGGTTTTTGGAGCCGGTTTCTGGAGCATGTTTGTGGAGCCTGCCTGTTTTTGGAGCCCGTTTCGGATCCAGATAGCAATGCACACGTTCAATCTTCCTTTTCCCAGCTTCTGGTGGAAGTTTGAGATACCCGGGGATCCAGGTCTCCATATACTTGACCGCGTCCTTTCCCTCTGTCCTCTGGAATGCCAGCAATCCGCATATTACATTTTCGCTCTTGGTTCTCCATTTTGTCGAGTTTGTCAAAACATGCACCTGGTTTGTCAATTCAGCCACCTTGGTTTGTAAAGCAGAGACTGTGTCCTTCAGGTCAGTGACCTCCTCCTCAGGGGCTGGGTGTCCAGTTCGCCATTCTTTGATTTCAAATCGCGCATTTCCGCCAGGGCCACATCTATTTTTGCATCCACTGTCATTGTAATCTTCGGTATAGTCACCGTGTCTATCCCGCGCCGAGTCTCATCTCATTCTCACTGAATTTTATCTGGGACTGGAGCGAGCTTGTGGTATAGCGGGAACAGTATAGCACAGGGGTGGGCAGTTATTTTTCCTCCGAGGGCCATATTGGAATCCAGGCAAGTGGGGCCGGCCCTCCGCCATCATTGGTGTAAAACAATCTTATTATTATAAGCACTTTTCTGTAAAATACTGGGAACTGAATCTATTATTCATTCATTTCATGTCATCTTTATTAAGGACACAAGTGCAGACACATGTTACAGCGCCAAGACAGTGGACACAAGTGCAGACACATGTTACAGCGCCAAGACAGTTAAAAATAAGAGAAACTAAGAGTAAAACACATATGATCCCTGGGGGGAGGAGGGCCGGATTAAAACAGGCCGAATTAAAACAGGCCGAGGGCCTGATCCGGCCCCTGGGGCCGCAAATGCCCAGGTGTGGTATAGCAGGAGCAAGTGCTGGTGGGGAGCTAATGCTAGCAAGCTTGGGTGTAGCATTGCTGGCCTGATTCTCAGCAGCGTTTTTATTCTTGTTTTTCTTTCAAATGTTACAATTTTAAAAATGTATTATTGTCTAATGCCCCCCCCCCAAAAAATAGATCACACAATGATCATCAGAGTCTCTTCAAACCTGTCTTTTCATTGTCTGAGCATATTGTTATTGTATAATGCATTAAGTGTCCAGAGGTAATTTTGGCATGATGTGACCGTTGAACTATTTGGTTGAAAAGGCCCATATTACATCAGCGCCGCACAGGGGGCAGAGCACAGTCACCTGCGCACTGAGCCTCAGCACCCTGTCTCTGCGCTCCGACGCCAGCGTCTGTGATGAAGAGTTTGAAATACGCTTGTTTTAAATCACAAATGACGTCTACATTCAGCTTGAGTCACAAACGGAAAGCCCCGCGCTTGCACAGTGCAGGAGTCCCATGAGTGCGCATGGACAGTTTATTTTATTTGTTCGCATTAGTTTTGCATCTGTTTATTTGATAAATTCCACCTACATCTGACGTGCCAGGGCCATAACAGGGGACACTGAGGAGGGTAATCAATGGACATGGAGGTAGCGCACACCTCCACTCCTCTGTCCTCTCTGTGTTTGTCACGTAAAGACTAGAACTCCCTTAATGTTATTATGCCCTCAAATCAGTCCTTTTTACCGCGCCACGTGCCCCTCACGACACCCTCTCCCCACCCCACTCACCATGAATGAATTTAGTAATAGCTTCTGTGTAGGTGCAACAGAGGGAAGTCCGACACGCGACCAACAGTATGAGAAAATAAAAAAGCAAATGATTAAAACATTTGCGTTTGTGCACCAACAAACCCAAGTTTTGCTCTCTGATCTGGGTGGGCGAGATATCAGTTTGCCCACCCTTGTCTATAGCAAAAGCCAGCCCTGCACCATGGTGAAGCTCAGTCATCTGTAGGTTACTTACACTTTTGTGTAAAATGTAATGCCAAATGCCCAAAACGAATAGATCCCACAACAATCAGAGTCTCTTCAAAACAACAGAAATGTGACAATTACATGAATTCACATACCACATGTTGGTGGATCCATCTCATGTTACTGTTCAACTTTCTGTATTTTGCTAAGGAGCATTTCTGCCTCCGCTGTTGTTTTGAGTATGTGCCTTCAAAAGTCAGTATAGGCATTATCAGGCCTTGTGGCTTATCAGCTTCCCATCTTTTCTAGCCGCGACTCGAGAAAGCCCCTAATGTTGTCCCCCTCCACACCCTCCGGGATTTACATCAGTCTGAGATTGTTTATGCGTGATATTAAGTAATATTATTAAGATGACATTTATTCCCTCTTAACGGTGAATAATATGTCTCTGCGCTCCGACGCCAGCGTCTGTGATGAAGAGTTTGAAATACGCTTGTTTTAAATCACAAATGACGTCTACATTCAGCTTGAGTCACAAACGAGCAAGAATGTTGTTTATCAACAAAATTCTTGTTGATAAACTTCTTCTATTGAAGTAAATTTACAAGCCTGCGGTGAGCCTAATAATTTACGTGTGTGGTTTAAATTCCCACCTGTAACGCCTCTTTTCACGAGTCATTTACATGTCAATGTCAGTCCAGTAAACACTAATAAAGCCATCATCTCTCTTGCGGCAAATCTAAAATTAATAACTGATCAATTTGACAGCATCTGATATGTGCTGTTCCAACGTGTTGGTACCTCATTGATAAGTTTCAGGGCGCCCCGTCCCATCTGTTGCTGTACTTGAGCAAGCTTTTCTTTGGCAGTTGTGCTGGATCTGAAGAATGAAACGATTTGTCTAGATTTGTGTCTGATGGATGACAGTTCAGGGATTTCATCGCAGAATTTTTTAACAATTAAATTTAGTTTGTGTGCAATGCAAACTGAATGGCGAATTTGGAGAGTTCTTGTAGCTGCAATCATATTTGGTGCTGCGTCGGTCACAAGACACTTTACCTTACTTGTTATGGCCCTGTCATCCATTATGACCGTTTTGAATTGGGCCAAATTGTCAGCAGTGTGACTTTGTGGAAAGTGTTTCACTCCCAACACAGATGTACACAACTGCATATTTTGGCACTTACCTCTAGTGACGGGTAAGTGCCAAGTAAGCCTCCATGTTCAAGGTCCACATGTCAGCTGTTATACTCACTGCCACAGCTTGCTGTACTTCCATTTTCACTCGTTCGAGTTCCACCGCATGCTTTTTGGACAGCATTTCTTTGACAGTCTGAAAATGAAACAAAATCAATATACAGTGCTTAACAAATGTATTAGATCACCTGTCATTAAAGAAAAAATCCAGAATTTTGAAGTTCTCTGCGTTTTGCCATTTTTGAAATTCAGTTTCTATAACCAAATGTAATAAATAAATACATTTGTTAAGCATTGTACTTCAATTAAATAGTGCTTGATGAGTAACATTAGCTACATTTTCTAGACAAACCTTTCTGGTTGGCAAAACGTATGATGGGTAAAGGAGGTGAATCAGCTCCCTGAACCCCTCATTCTCCACAATGCGGAGGGGTTGGCAGTCCTTTAAAATAAGATTAAGGACTGCCTGGTCCAAAGCAAACTTACTAGACGCTTGATGTTAAAAAATTATACAATATTAAAACATACACTAATATAGCAACCATGAGGAAGCTGTTAAGTTTCTGTATACCTGTATTAACTCTGGGCGTATTTGTCTCCTCATTTTCATGTTTTGCTCTGTAATGCCTAAGCATTGAGGAGGTGCTTTTATTTATGTATGTCAACTCGATAGAACAGATGCGGCATTTCACCTGCATAAAATGAAATAAAGGTGTGTGTGTGTGTGTGTGTGTGTGTGTGTGTGCGCGCGTGTGTGCGCGTGCGCGTGTGCGTGTGTCAGTCAAGATCAAGTGGAAACAAGAAAATTCAATTACCTTATTTGCTGTTAAAAGATCAAAATAATCCCACACAGCAGAATGTTTTCTTTTTCTTTCGGGCTCCATTTTGTTGATGTAGAAGGGGAGGTCTGTTTTTGTAATCTTTGAAGGGTATGGTTCTGTTTTTGTCGGTGAATCATCCCGTTGACAGAGGCAGATGCGGTACATTTTAAACAGTTTAGCGCGTCGGTGTCGAGCGAAACAGCGGCAGTATCGGTCACGTGACTTTTTCTTAAAGCGATACGCGCATCGATACGGGGCTTCGCTCTATGAGCTCGACACATGCGCCGCCGCTTCAGTGTTGCTGGACCCATCACTACGTTGTACTATTGCAGTTGTATGTGCGAAACTTTATAAAAAATCAGGCTAACAATGCTACACCTTAGCTAACTAGCTCTGCACACTCCAGCACGGGTTGCGCTGCATCCGCTCAGGCCCCGGTTCAAGTTTCGCTGCTGCACATCACACGATCGCTCCAGCTCCATCGGAGCGGGATAGATCAGGTGATTATGGTGGCTTTACAGGAGATTACTGACAAGATTACAAAGATAGATGCGAAAATAGACGTTACCCTGGCAGAAATGCATGATTTGAAATCCAAAAATGGCGAGCTCGACACCCGGGCTGCGCGGCCGACGTGGAGGTCTCTGACCTGAGGGACGCCATCTCTACTTTACAAACCAAAGTGGCAGAGTTGACAAACCAGGTGCGTGTTTTGACAGACAAACTGGACGACTTGGAGAACCGAGAACGCAGATATAATTTGCAGATTGTCTGTATTAAAGAAGACACTGAAGGTAATGTGATCAAGTATATAGAGACTTAGATCCCTGAGTAACTCAAACTTCCAACAAAACCACCCAAACTGGCCCCGAACCAGCGTCCAAGACCTATGATACTGAAGTTCCACAACTTCAGTGACAAACAGCGTGTCATGGCTGCATCCAGACGTTTCGCCGTGGGCCAACCCGGATCAATCAAGGCCCAAGTGTCTTTTTTCAAAGACTACTCAGCGCAAGTGGTCAATAAACGCAAAGCTTTTGATCCGGTGAAATCCCGCCTGAGAGAGAATGTGGAATACGCTCTGCTTTATCTTGCAATGCTGAGGATCAATGTAAATGAGAAAATAAAAAGATTCAGGGGAAGAGGCTTTGGCATTTGCCCACTCAATTCAGGATCTGGTCTGACATTTTCTCCCTTTATTTGCTATGAGGAAACACAAAATGTATATTATATACCTACAAGAAACCCATTTAAACGACTTACCTTTTTAATTTAAAACGATTTAAAACTAACCCTTTTGATTGAATATATGTTATTTTATTATTGCTCAGTGTTTTATGTTGACCACCTTAAGGCCGAGACAAGTTCCTATGTTTGGGAATTTTGTTCATTGACAACGGCAATAAACTCATTCTGATTCTGATTCCAACCAAATTTAGTCAACTTTTGATGTTCTAAAAAAGTTATTTCTCATAAGAGCAAACGTAAGAGGGGTATGGCCATATTGCTCTCAAGCAGAATAGCCTTTGAACAGAGTTTTGAATGCAACCTTCTTAGCCTGTGGCTAAAATCTCGCATATTTACCTATGTATTGTATGATATGTTCCTAAATATGCACTTTTCCTGTGTGTAACGCTATTATCATGGCTCCATGTGTCGCTGTGTTGACAAGCTGAATGTGAAGCTGTTTGTGAAGGATGCAACACCTACTCCTGTACTATACAGAGTTATGCTAAACCTGCCTCTCCTCCTGCCTGGTGGTTCAAGCGCCAGTGAAGGGTAGTCCAAAAACACCAAGAAAAACATCAATATCCTCATCTGTAAAGCTTACTCAACATGAATGAATGAATGAATGAATTATTTCCTGAACATAATCTAGACAGACTTTGAATCATCTCAGGTTTACCCCCAAAAAGTCAAATAACCTCTTAACTTTGACCTAGAGTACTTACCTGTATTTATGTCATATCACAAAGACAGTGGCAGCATTAAATCAAAATGTCAAATAAACTTATTTTGATTTATTATTAGGGTCCTTTATAATACATTTTCTCTATCATTAAGTCTTCAGTCACCATATTTCAACTCATTTGGTTGATAATGTATTTTTAATCTCAATGCATAGTAGAAATAGTAGTTTAGTCGACAACTGAGAATCATTAGTTGCAGCCTTCATTTATTCTCTCTCCTTGGTCACTCACTGGCCTCTGCTCCATTGCATTTCTCAGCCTGATCCTTCGTCAGCCAGTAGATGGCAGCAGAGACTCAGCTTTCTGCTCCTCACTGTGGCTCTGAGCTGAAGGGGGCTGGGGATGCTTTTGGTGGACTGCTCTGTCTCTGTTTGTACACTGTCACATACACTGTCCTGTCCTGTGTTCACTTGCATACACACACTCTCTCCTCTCCCCTGTGCGCGCCAGCGCAGAGGGTCCATCGCGGGCTTGTGCCGTCACCAGGCGCCGCGGCCTTGTCATAACACGGCACACCACAGTAATTGTAGATTTCACAGTACCAGGGATATGAGTTCAACCACAAGTGACAGGCCCAACACATGCACACATAAGAGCAGAACTATTAATGTACACACACACAGATCTGACCTGTTCAATTAGATTGTAATTCTTCCGGCACTATTATGTATTTTTTTCCTTTTTGAAAAACACGGAACAAGACCAGACCAGGTAAAAGAAAGAAATCATAATAATAACATAAAAACAAAAGGCACACACAAATTATACATAATAAAATAAAATTACGGCACAGCCTCTCCTACATATGAGTCCCATTTATTCCAAAATCTGTCAAATGCGTCCATTTTCAAATTAAGTCCAAATGTCATTTTCTCCATTTGTTGTTTGTCACTATGTCAGTCCAGTCGGTCCATCCGGACCAGAACCTCCCGCCACAAGAATAGTTTCTTTCCCTCTGCCGTTGGACTCATGAACACTTCTTAAACACCTGTCACTTTAAATGCAACTATTCATCACTCACTGCACTGTCACTTTCTGCACTACAACTGTAAATTTAACTGTAATCTTGTGTACATAGTAATGCCTATTTCTATTATATTACATTATATATATTATATAGTCATTTTAAATTGTTTCTTAATGCATGCCCTTTTGATTGAATATATGTTGTTTTATTATTGCTCAGTGTTTTATGTTGCACCTTAATGCCGAGATAAGTTCCTATGTTTGTGAATTTTGTTCATTGACAATGGCAATAAACCCCATTCTGATTCTGAACTTTTTCTTTTTGTTCCATTTTGTCCACTGTTTTATAAAAGAAAACTCGCAAGCTCCTTGATATGCTGTACATAAAAATAAAGCTGTAACCCTGTTATTTCCAGTCAAATCAATAATTCTGGGAAGTATCAGTCAGTTTGTACTCCAAACCCACAAGTAAATTAATAGGACTTTTATATGGATTCCGCCTGGACATTTTTTCTTCATTACAAGTCCAAAAACAATTTTTTGGTGAATTTACCTTCAGCTTTAAAAGAGAATTGTCAAAACCCAAGTCATAAGTCCATGTTCCTTTTCCTGATGCATGAATATGGACTGTCTTTCACCTGCTGCAGATTTGTGCAACAGTGTCCTCATAGAACTATTACTAGGCTATATAAAGCTATTTATTTCTTATAGTTTTTATTCTTTTATTTTTTATGTTGCGTTCGGCCCACAACCCAGCCTGAGCATCGAAATTTGGCCCGCGGCCCAAAATGAGTTTGACACCTTTGCTTTAGACTTTATTCAATCTCATCTGGATACAGGATGTATTCCGTTAGCATGGAAACAATCTTATTGTAGTACAGAGTCTGAAACCAGGAAAACCCCCGTCTGACCCATCAAGCTATTCGCCAATTGCCTTGACGTCGCAACTAGGAAAAACCATGGAACTAGAGCTGCAACGATTACTCGAATAAATCGAATAATTCGATTACAAAAAAGCTTCGATTATTATTATATTGCTTCGATGATTCGTTTAATTTACATATTTAATCAAAAACACGTGAATCTGTGGCACGCGGAACGACTTGTGGCGCTTTTGTTTCACACGGAGCCTGTTCCGCTCTGACGAAGGCGCGACAGGAAGAGAGCGGCGCGTTTTAAACTCATAAGTGCGACTGGGAGAGTTTTGATGAGTGAAAGAGCCATGGATCTATTATAATAATCCCGAGCTGCAACTCTAAACACACCCGCATCTAGCTCCGCCCACCCCAGCCCCCGCGCCGTCGACACGCCACCGCGCGGACCACCGCGCTCCCCCACTCAACAACTCTGCTTCCCAGTCACAGTCGTACTTTTAAACAGCCAATGCACATGGAAACAGCACGAGGACTGCGGTTATGTTAGAATAATCTGTTGTGAAAGTCCGAGACGCGGAGGCCAAAGTGACCGCACACGAGCCAAAACGGCCAAAGCGCAAAATGCGCAAAATGCTCAAAACGCCAGGACCACTGGTCCCACCCAACATAACGTTTTACAAATGTCTTATTTTAAGTGACGTGACATAGACTGTAAACAGTTACAGTGGCTCTGTCAAGTTAATAAAGTCCTTTTATATATATTCTTATATACAAACAGAACAGTTTGGACTGAAGTGAAATGTTGCTGTTTTGGGGACAAATTTATATGAAATTAAGAATAAAATGTGTAATTTTAAGCAGAAATTCCTTATTTTGTATTTGTTTATTACTATGAGCTATAATGTTTATCTAAAAAATGATTTAATATGTGTTTAACTGGTTAATATGTGTTTAACTGGTTTACTGAATGTACAAAAATATTAACCGATTACTCGATTAATCGAAGAAAAGAATCGATAGATTACTCGATTACTAAAATAATCGATAGCTGCAGCCCTACATGGAACGCATGGTTCCTAGCGGTTGAATTACATCTTGGAGTCAGAATTTGCTCTCCGCTCACCAAGGTCGCTTCCGGAAGCAAGGGCAGAAATACCATGGATTCTGATGTGGAGAAAGCATACAACATGGTCTGGAAGGAAGGGCTTCTTATCAAGTTGCGGGAGTCTGGTGTGAAGGGAACGTTGTTTAACTGGGTAAGGAGTTTCTTGTCTGGCCCTATTCTGTTCAATGTCATGATTAATTACATATTTCAAGATGTAGATTACTCTGTTGGAAGAAGCCTTCCAATTCAGGACTCTGAATTGGTTGATTTAAGTTGTCTATACAGAAATCTCAAGTGATTTGTTTTTATAATCGGCATAAGGATGTCTCTAAAATTATATGGGCAAGTACTTGAACAGATCAGGGAAGTGAGATTCTTATGAGTCATCTTTTGATGAAAAGCTCAATTTGCGACAGCACATTGACGAGGTTAAAAATAAATGTAAAAAGGTGAATAATCTGCTGCGTTATCTATCTGGCTGGGACTGGGGAGCTTGCAGAAGGCTGCTTCTGAATATTTACTGGGCTATTATGAGAACAACTATTGATTATGGCTGTACTGCTTACATGTCTTCAGCTGAAACTAACTTAAAGAGACTTGATGTCGAACAAATCCAAGCCTTACGTATGTGTTGTAGGGCTTTTAAGACTTCCCCTGTCTCGGCATTGCAGGTTGAATTGGGATAAATGCCACTACGGCTCAGGTGGTTAAATCTTATATTGGCTTACTGGGTAAATGTATAAGGACATAAAGGCACACATCCAGTGAAGGAAATTCTTAAGGAATGTTGGGAACATCATAAGACTGACTTTCATTGTTTTAGCTCTGTAGGAAATGCAAAGGCACAACTTGTTGGATTGAGTGATCTCAACTTGAACCCTTCAGTGGCTTTGTCAACCATAGCTCCTTGGAAATTTATTCCGGCTCCTGTTGACATAGGTTTCACAAACTTAAAGGAAAACCTAAAAAGGCACCGCAGTTCCTTATTCAAGAGCTCATTGATAAATATTCTGATGATGTGTTTATTTATACCGATATATCTAAAGATCCTGAGAGTGGGTTAGCAGGTGCTGCTTTTTCCCACCTGACCTTGAGATAGCAGTTAAGACGAGGTTAACAGATCATCTCTCAGTCTTCACCACAGAATTTATAGCAGTACGATTGGCGACGGAATGGGCTGAATCAATGTTACACTGTCACAACATTTTGTTAAACTTCTGACAGTCTTTGCACTGCAAAGCATTAAATCTGGAAAATCTGATTGTTGACAGAATATTCTATATAGCATCTTCTGTTTAGTGGGTGTGAAGGTCATTTTGGGTTCCTGCTCAATTGATGTGATAGTTTAAATAAGTAAACCTGAGGTAAAACCTATTAAGAGTTATGTATGTAAAATTTGGCAGGATTATTGGAATCTTTGTGATACTGGACGGCATCTGTACCAGATACATACATTGGTGCATACAGATCCATGGGCAGAAACGCAGGGGAAGAGAGAGCCTTTACTCGCATGAGAATAGGCCACACTGGACTCTGCCTATCCTATTCAGTGATTTACTAACATTCTACCGGTCTATGTAATCATTGTCAAGAACCAACAATTTTTGAGCATGTGCTGATTCACTGTACAGCATATGAAAGAGAGAGAACTGACTTAGTCTTATGGTTTCAAAATATTTCAACTTGCAATACTTTAGGGCTGCAGCTATCGATTATTTTAGTAATCGAGTAATCTATCGATTCTTTTCTTCGATTAATCGAGTAATCGGTTAATTTTTTTGTACATTCAGTAAACCATTTAAACACAATCCGTAAACATATTAAAAACACATAAATCATTTTTTAGATGAACGTTATAGCTCATAGTAATAAACAAATACAAAATAAGGAATTTCTGCTTAAAATAACACTTTATTCTTAATTTCATATAAATTTGTCATTTGACATTTGTTAAACGTTATGTTGGGTGGGTCCTGGCGTTTTGAGCATTTTGCGCATTTTGCGTCTTGGCCATGTTGGCTCGTGTGCCGGTCACTTTGGCCTCCGCGTCTCGGACTTTCTGTTTCACAACAGATTATTCTAACATAACCGCGGTCCTCGCGCGCTGTTTCCATGTGCATTTGCTGTTTTAAAAGTACGACTGTGACTGGGAAGCAGAGTTGTTGAGTGGGGAGCGCGGGGGTCCGCGGTGGCGTGTCGACGGCGCTGGGGTGGGCGGAGCTAGATGCGGTGTTTAGAGTTGCAGCTCGGAGATTAATTACAATAGATCCATAGCTCTTTCGCTCGTCAAAACTCTTTAAAACTCTTTAAAACGCGCCGCTCTCTTCCTTGTTGCGCCTTCGTCAGAGCGGAACAAAGCGCCACATTTTAGTCGTTCCGTGCGCTCCGCGCGCCACAGATTCACGTGTTTTTAATTAAATATGTAAATTAAACGAATCATCGAAGCAATATAATAATAATCAAAGCTTTTTTGTAATCGAATTATTCGATTTATTCGAGTAATCGTTGCAGCTCTACAATACTTACATAATACTGGATAAATTGGAAGATTATAGAAGTAATAGCGTCTTTGTAGTGTTACACTACAACCCCCTTTTTAATATTATGGGTTCCGTTGATCTTCTGTCCATACTCACTCAGTAGGTGGCGGTAAATGCACCTTTCGGCTGCCAACTGCGATTTGAAAAGCAACACAACGACAACAATCATATCAATCAGGAGCTCTCTCCCTTTCTCTTTTTTTTTATTTTTTATTTTTTTATACGATATAGCGTAAAACACATACTTTGAAGACTTACAACTACTGTAGGTGGAGCTAAATGCACCTTTTCAGTTGACTGACCATTAAAAGTAACACAACAGCATATCAATCAGTTGACTCCCCCACATTAAAGCACTGCTAGAAGTCAAAACTGAAGTTAAGAGCAAAGAAAAACAGTTACACTAGTCGAACAAGCCGAGAAATCAAACTATTCTGCTTATGTAAATCCGCTAATGTTTTGCATTTATGAAATCACAGGTTTTTTATTGCAAATCATGCTTTGAAAAAACTAGAGTTCCTTTTCATTTTCAAAAATAACATTTAATCTTTTGTGTGTGTCTTGTCTGTACTTCATAGACTCTCAAAAGAGTCCATTATATGACCTTCCCCAGAGAAGAATAGAATCAGACGATAGTGGGCTCACAGGCTTTCTGATAGACAAAACACACCTAACACATTCTAGGAGACCAGTCTGCAAGTGTTGTCTCATACTCCGGCATATTGTACAAACGCGTATACAACACTTTTCAGTCTGAAATAGAGGGGCGCTGACCAAGGTCCTGAATTCCTCTGTCCCCAAAATCTGAAGGCCCACCGTATTTTTTAGAAGTAGTTAAATAAAACATTCATGTTATGTTGTGTTTATATTGTCATTTTCAGTCGTGGAAGATCTTGCTGTTTGGAACGCTCAACCTGCTTTGTACCGGCTGTCTGCTGATGTGGTGCAGCTCCACCAACAGCATGGGTGAGCACACACACACACACACACAAGTGTGAACCATTGCAGTGCTCTCCCAAGAATCTTTTAAAGGGATGGTAAATATGCTTCACATGGGGTTGCATTTTCCTCCAAGGATTGTTTAATGTACCGTCATTATTTCTGAAGGTACATGCACCCTGAACATACTATTAACACTCTATAGGCCTATATAATAGGCCTATATAGTGCCTAATAATATTTTATTATGTCTAGACGTGCAATATAAAGCAGGGAAGAGAAAATGTGTTAATTAACTTGACTAGACCCATTCATACAGATGACTATTTTGAAAATAAAATAATAACTAGACTAAATATGAGAAGGTTGAGCTTATTATCACCTCACTTGAAGCTCTTTTTAACTATAATATTATTATAATAAGACGAGCTCCATGGTCACGCTGGGAGGAGGGGCTTGAGTCGTCCTTTGTGTCGTGTCAATAACAAATTGCTCTGTGAAGGACAGAAACAGCCTGAACAGGTTGTGTCTCCTCCTCCTGCTCCTCAGCCTGACTTCGTCTCCTCTTTCGCCTCCCTCATGTGAGCGTTCAACGGCTCTGCTGTCGGCTTGCGCTGTGTGCTTCTTCCAAAACTCAATGAGAAAGTGGACAAAATAACAACTGTATACTCTGTGTTTCTGTGTAATGATACACATGTTGTCTTTTGACCCGTGAGTCAGGTCTGGCCAAGAAAGTTTCATTTCAATGCGGCAGATAGCCATAATCGCACGTGCTCATTAAACTAATTTCTCCGTGTTTATGAGTCTGATTGTAATAAAACACACCACGTTTTGAAGCTAGTTGAAGTAGTATTTTAATGATGGCACTACCTAAATTATAGGATGATGTTGGGTTTTAGCTATGGTTTATTTTCCCCCCATGTCAAATCGGATGGCGGGCCATTTGATTTATCATTAGGGATGGCAGCCTCTTTCAAACTCACTTTGGAGGAGGAAACCCACAAATGACCCTTCATAGTGGAATTATTTCTCATAGAAGTTTAGGAATTACCTTGAGTTGATACTGAAGTTGTTTTCATTGTTAGTGTTTTTAAAAATATGTTTATATTTTGACTGTCTGTTGAGAGGGTAACTGAAATTAACTTAAACTGGCTGCATTGCTTTCGATTTTAGGCTATGTCTTTTTATCAAATGTCTTCAATAACAGTTATTTTTACCATATCCTTACCGAAATAACCAGCCTAATTTCTGAAATTTATCATTACCGAAACAAAGTATTTACCGTACTTTTCGGACTTTAAGCAGCTACTTTTTTCTCACGCTTTGAACCCTAGAAAAATAATACAAATGTTTTCTACTTTGACGTAGACCAATAATATATGGCACAGACATTCTTACTATGCTGATGAAAAAAGCCAATGACTGCATACCTCTATCAGCAGGCATGTTACCGTGGCAACCTGACAAGTATTGTCATGGACTTTAGGGCTGCAGCTATCGATTATTTTAGTAATCGAGTAATCTATCGATTCTTTTCTTCGATTAATCGAGTAATCGGTTAATTTTTTTTTACATTCAGTAAACCATTTAAACACATTTAAAATCATTTTTTAGATGAACGTTATAGTTCATAGTAACAAACAAATACAAAATAAGGAATTTCTGTTTAAAATAACACATTTTATACTTAATTTCATATATATTTTGTCCCAAAACAGCAACATTTCTCTTCAGTCCAAACTGTTCTGTTTGTATAGAAAGAATATATATAAAGGACTAATTAACTCGTCATAGACTGTAAACAGTTACAGTAGCTCTGGCACATCACTTAAAATAAGACATTTGTAAAACGTTATGTTGGGTGAGACCGGTGGTCCTGGCGTTTTGAGCATTTTGCGTTTTTGGCTCCGTGTGACTTTGGCCTCCGCGTCTCGGACTTTCTGTTTCACAACAGATTATTATAACATAATCGCGGTCCTCGTGCTGTTTCCATGTTCATTGGCTGTTTATAAGTACGACTGTGACTGGGAAGCAGAGATGTTGAGTGGGGGAGCGCGGGGGTCCGCGGTGGCGTGTCGACGGCGCGGGGGCTGGGGTGGGCGGCGCTAAATGCGGTGTTTAGAGTTGCAGCTCGGAATTATTACAATAGATCCATGCCTCTTTCACTCATCAAAACTCTTTAAAACTCTTTAAAACGCGCCGTCTCTCTTCATTGTTGCGCCTTCGTCAGAGCGGAACAAGCTCCGTGTGAAACAAAAGCGCCACAAGTCGTTCCGTGCGCTTCGCGTGCCACAGAGTCACGTGTTTTTGATTAAATATGTAAATTAAACGAATCATCGAAGCATAAAATAATAATCGAAGCTTTTTTGTAATCGAATTATTCGATTTACTCGAGTAATCGTTGCAGCCCTAATGGACTTACATGGGTTTTGGTTTACACATTCTGAATGGGAGGAAAAAATTTACTTTGACCTAGACAACTACAATTTGGCACAGAAAGCCGTCTTGACATTCTAAACAAAAAAGCCAATGAGGGCATACTTCTAGCTGCAAGCATGTTACTGTGACAACCTGACAAACACTGCCATAGACTTGCATGCGGTTTGGTTTACAGGCATTTTGAATTGGATGGAAATATATTTACTTTGTGCAAATTTTAACTGTTGATGACACTTATTCTCCACGTCACACTGAACATAGAAGCCAATGGGGACATAACTATCTTGAACCGTACGGTCGTCAATATGTTGAAGTAGTATTAAGTTGGTACTATTTGTGAGGGAGGGGTGATGTTGGCGGGGGGATTAGAGGTTGGCTCTTCTCGGTGGCTTGTACCCCACGGTCGCAAGGCCTTTATCGCCGTGTGCGGCTTTAATTTAGATTAATTTGCTGTCCAACTTTCCCAACTTTTACAATAAGCTTTGTTGAGAGTTGGGGAACTTTATGTAGTTGTATACATTCTTGTTTTCAAAACATCACCACAAGTACTGCTCTATTGTGCATTTGTCAGCGGGTCAGAAACTTTTTTTTTTTCAGTTTCATGTCTTTACAAAAATTCACTCTGGAATATCAGTCATTACAGTAATGTGCAAACGTAATTCTGTCTTAACACGGCCCTTTCAAGTGAAACTAATTTTCCAATTAACTGATTTCTGTGACACAGCATTAATAGGTCCATATAGCCCTGATATTTGGGGGTTAACTTTGTCATTCTCTGGGCATGTTATTGACCTTTTATTTAACCAGGATTAAATTTAACCATTTCACCAAGTCCCACTGGGATTTTGAGGACGAGCCTATATTGTGAGTTTTTAACGGTAGGGGAAACTGTAGCACCCGGAGAAACCATGCCGACCCGGGCAGAACAACTCCACACAGAAATGCCCAACACCAATCGATCCCAGGAGCTTCTTGCTATGAAGCGAGAGCGCCAACTGTTGTGCCACCATGCCGCATGTCAAGCAGATTTGGTTTGAGGGCCGTAGAGATGTAGATCAGCAGCTTTACACAGCACAGTGTAGAAGCAGCAGACCGAGTGCTACCCCTGTGTGTCCGTCCCAAATGAAGTGCTGAGGTTTGGCTAGACACATGCCGCTCAGATTGTTTATGGTCACTGCGGCTTGTGTTTGCCACAAACATGAAATCCTCTCAGGGAACCATCACTCAGGAAGAGGGCAACAAGCAACCCTACCCTGCTCTCTTGCGCTGGCATCGGGTGTCGCACAGACAGGAAGCACTGAACAGCCATCGAGCGGCCGGGGGAAGACTACACCTCCATCAATACTGAGCTTTGTGTCATACTGGCACCCACACACCCATACAGGCTGCAAGACATGAGGACAATGTCACATAAGCATGAAGAGAAGTCTGAATTGAGGAAAGGAGTTAAGCTGGTTGTGCAAAGCACCCTTTGAGCATGACTTGAACAGCCATTGTATAATTAAGTATGAGTGGCAGAATAGGACATACTACAGAATGAACACACCCATGAGCATGACTGGTGAAACCATTGGAGTTCTTTGGCGCTTCTCTTGTCTATTCTAACCAAAGTTTCCAAACATTAGGAGTTTCTGCTATGACACACTAGGCTCACTCTGTTTGTGTGCATGTAAAAGTGCATGTGGCGCTTCACCAAAGCTTCATCTATTAATTTATTAGTTAAATGTACTTAAGACATTCATTTGTCCCAATTTAAATATTTCCCGTGCCTGTGTTTCTTTGGTTGGCTGATGGTACTTTTAAACGTATGCTGTCCAGCGCTTTTATATAGTTTGTTTTTATTTGTGTGTGTTGGCCAAAGGCGTGTACTATGAAGTAGTGCTGAACAATTAATTGCCTTTGCGATTACATTGCAATATTACAAAACGCAATCATGTAATCGCAGAGGAACTGATTATGCCCCTTTCAGAAGCCACATGCTCTGCCAGTGCGGCCATGAGATGAAAAAAAGTCTCAGTTTTGTCTCATCAGCAGCGTCAGTTCATCCAGTTTGTTGGAAACCTTCCAAAGGCTCGCTTTCCTCATCGGCAGCGTTTCTGTCTTTTGGCCAAAAAAAGGACAAACCAAAGTGCACTGAAACAGACCAGAGAGCGAAAATACAAACAATTACACCAATAGACATACAGCAAGCAAGTTTTTTTGCCTTGCCATACAAATCTTGAGATTGTTTTATTCCACTCATCAAACAGCCGGCTGGGGATTGAAATTGGGAGAGTTTGGAACAAATATATAAATATTGTTAACACATAAATTTTTATAGTTTCCATCCTGTGACTTGAACTTAAGTATGGAATTGAAGTCCATTTTTCGAGATCTTTCTTTATAGGGGAGAAAAGAGGGCTAGAGATTCCGTTTGCGATTTTGAGATTCCGTTCCGTTTGAGTTTAAATGGGGGTAGGTTTTTCTTCTGGACAGAGGATGTCGCCAGTAAGAGACGATTTCAGTTTTGTACATTCAGTTCGTATCCAGACAATGTACCAATATCATGAAGGAAATACATCACTTTGGGCATTGAAATTTCTGGTTTGGTCACAAAGAACATAATTTCCTTAGCAGGCAATTTTATGTTCTGTCCCATCAATTGTAACGCGATGACTTATTTTTGATTGTCTGACATGCAGTGGATATAAAAAGTCTACACACTGGTAAAATGCTGAAAAAAGTAAATAAATGTAAACATAAAAAAATAAAATAATGTGGTTGCTTAAGTGTGCACACACTTAAAGGGCGTATCCTGTGCAGAGCCCTCTTCAGATCACACCACGGATTTTCTATTAGATTCAGGTCTGGGCTCTGGGCCCTGGCCAGGCCATTCCAAAATTGTTATCTTCTGGTGATTTGGATGTATACTTTGGTTATTGTTGTGCGGAAAGATGACTTTCCTCTTCATCTTCAGCTCTCTAGCAGAAGCCTGAAGTTTTTTAGCCAACATTGACTGGTATTTGGAATTGTTCTTAATTCCCTCCGCCTTGACTAAGGTCCCAGTTCCAGCTGAATAAAAGCAGACCCATAGCATTGGTGCTGCCACCACCATGCTTCACTTTGGGTATGGTGTTCTTTAGGTGGTAGTGTTGTTTTTGGTCCAAACATACCTTTTGGAAAATATGGCCAAAAAATTCAACTTTGGTTTCATCAGACCACAACATATTTCCCCAAATGCTTTTGAGAGACTTCAAATGGCTTGGATGTTTTTCTTTGTAAAAAAAATAATAATAATACTTTCGTCATGTCACCCTACCCCATAGCCAAGACATATGAAGAATACGGGAGGTGGTTGTCACATGTACTACACAGCCAGTACTTTTAATGTTGCTGTTGGCCTCTTGGCAGCTTCCCTGACCAGTTTCGTCTTTTCATCAATTTTGGAGGGACGTCCAGTTCATTGTAATGTCACTGTTGTGCCATATTTTCTCCACTTGATGATATCACTGTGTTGTGGAAATTCTTTTGTACCCTACGGCTGACTGATACCTTTTAACAATGAAATCCCTCTGATGCTTTGGAAGCTATTTGCGGACCATGATTTTGGCCGTAATTTGCGACTTAGAAATGTCAGGCAAGGAGACAATTTAAATGATTGTAGGTGTGTATAGACTCCTATTTAACATGAGTTTTAATGTGATTGGTTGTTTCTGAACACAACCACATCTCCAGTTTTAAAAGCAACCTCCTTTTTTTATTATTATTACCCAATAGGGCTGCAACAATTACTCGAGTAAATCGAATAATTCGATTACAAAAAAGCTTCGATTATTATTTTATTGCTTCGATGATTCATTTAATTTACATATTTAATTAAAAACACGTGAATCTGTGGTGCGCGGAGCGCACGGAACGGCTTGCGGCGCTTTTGTTTCACACGGAGCTTGTTTCGCTCTGACGAAGGCGCAATAAGGAAGAGAGCGGTGCGTTTTAAAGAGTTTTGATCTATTATAATAATCCCGAGCTGCAACTCTAAACACCGCATCTAGCTCCGCCCACCGCAGCCCCCGCGCCTTCGACCCGCCACCGCGAACCCCCGCACTCTCCCACTCAACAACTCTGCTTCCCAGTCACAGTCGTACTTTTAAACAGCCAATGCACATGGAAACAGCACGGAGGACTGCGGTTATGTTAGAATAATCTGTTGTGAAACAGAAAGTCCGAGACCGCGCCAAAGTGACCGGCACACAGAGCCAAAACGGCAAAACGCAAAATGCAGAGCTCAAAACGCCAGGACCACCGGGTCCACCCAACATAACGTTTTACAAATGTCTTATTTGAAGTGATGTGACAGAGCTTCTGTAACTGTTTACAGTCAATGACAAGTTAATTAAGTCCTTAATATATGTTCATTATATACAAACAGAACAGTTCACTGAAGTGAAATGTTGCTGTTTTGGGGACAAATGTATATGAAATTAAGAATAACATTTGTTATTTTAAGCAGAAATTCCTTATTTTGTATTTGTTTGTTACTATGAACTATAACATTTATCTAAAAAAATATTTAAAATGTGTTTAAATGGTTTACTGAATGTACAAAAAAATTTACCAATTACTCGAAGAAAAGAATCGATAACCAATAATGGGCCAATTTTCATCCTATTGTACTCTGACAATATGATGTAAATTGTCCTATGTACCTGATTAGCATCAGAATGCCTCGGTCGTCTCTAGGGTTTCAATAAACCATTATAAACAACAAGGTTGAATCTTAAACCTCCTTTACGAATTAAGGAAGGATTATCTTCCTTATCAAAGATTATCAAAGATTGCCTCCTTAACCTCTCTTTCAAACCATCTTTTCTCCCTGCTTAGAATCTCCACCTCACTGTCTTCAATAGAGTGGTTTGTGGCTTTAAGATGAAGATGTATGGCGCTCTGGGGTCCTAAATTCGTGCGTCTTCTATGCTGATAAAGCCTCTTGTGAAGTAGCTGTTTGGTCTCACCTATGTAATGCTCTTTACAACTTTCTTGACTGCATTGGATAGAATATACTACATTGCTCTGCTTTTGTCTAGGCATCTTGTCCTTAGGGTGAGCCAGTTTTTGTTTTAAAGTGTTGCCTGGTTTGAAATAAACAGGGGCTTTGTGTTGTCTTAAAATTCTTTGCAGTTTTTCTGACAGTCCAGAGACATAAGGGATGGAGACACCCTTTCTTCTTGGTTCTGTTTCCCTTTTGTCCTGCTTTTTGGTTCTCTTCACTTTGTAAAGAGCCCAAGTCGGGTATCCACAGACTGAGAGAGCATTCCGGACGTGTTTTTCCCCTTTCCTCTTGCCCTCTGAGCTGGTGGGCACCTCTTGTGCTCTGTGTTGTAGTGTTCTGATGACTCCCAGCTTATGCTGTAGTGGGTGGTTAGAGCCAAAGAGCAGGTACTGATCCGTGTGTGTGGGTTTCCTATATGCTTTTATCTGGAGCTTCCCGTCTTCTCCTTTGATATTGGAACAATCAAGAAAGGCCAAGCGGTTCTCCTTAGCATCATCTCTTGTAAACCTGATATGCGGGTCCACCGCATTGTTGTGTTCTAAGAAGGCTTCCATCTCTTGTTTCTTAATTGTCACAAAAGTGTCATCCACGTAACGGTACCAAAGACTTGGAGCAATGCCTGAAAAGGAGGTCAGGGCCTTCTTCTCAAAATGCTCCATGTACAAGTTGGCCACTATGGGAGAGACGGGCGAGCCCATGGCACAGCCGTGAATCTGTCTGTAAAAATGTCCCAGGAATTGAAAGTATGTGGTGTTAAGACAGATGTCTAGTATTATCCACATCTTGTCACTTTTGGCACAGACGATGTGCTCTCTCTAACCCTCTCCAATATTTCTATCCAAGATGGCGCCGCAGACGGATGCCCTGGCCTTTAGGTGGTCTTTGTTATGTCTGTTTATGTTCGTAAATTGTCTGTCTGCGTGCTCTTACACCCGTGAAGAGCTCTTGTCCTTCCGAACAACAACTCCTACGGACCTAGTTCCAGTTTTTTTAGTTTCTCCTGCTGAATTAGCCCTTCTTTTGGCTAAAAGAGTGAGACGCCGCAGGCGAGGAAAACGTGTGGGGGTCCTCGTACGGCTCAGGAGACGCGGTACACGGACGCCCTTACTCCAACGTTCGCTCACTCTCCAACAAAATGGACGAACTGGCGCTGCTGATGAGACGAAACAGAGACTTTTCTTCATCTCCTGTTTTGTGCTTCATGGAGACGTGGCTCAGCGAGCCGATCCCGGACGGCGCCGTACAAATCGAGGGGTTTTGCCTCTTTCGTGCGGATCGTCATAAAGGTCTCTCCAGGGGTAAAACACGCGGCGGAGGAGTCTGTTTTTACATCATCAACGCCTGGTCTTCAGATGTGACTGTGATCTCCAAACACTGCTCTCCTGATCTGGAATATCTCTTCATTAACTGCAAACCATTCTACTCGCCTCGTGAGTTCGTCTCATTCATTCTGGCTGTTGTTTACATCCCACCGAGCGCAAACGTGCACTTGGCACAGCGCGCGCTCGCGGACCAGATTCTGAGTGTGGAGCGGACCTTCCCGGACTCCTTGTTAAAATCACCCAGGATAATACACAAGGGAATCTCAGCCACAAACTACCAAAGTACAGACAGTTTATTAAAGTTCCAAACCAGAGAACAGAACACGCTGGACCACTGTTACACAACGGTCAGTAACGCCTTCCGCGCCTTCGCGCTGCTCTCGGCTTTTCAGATCACGCCATGGTTCACCTGATCCCCACGTACAGGCAGAGGCTGAAGCTCTCCAAACCTGCAGTGAGGACCTCTAAGAAGTGGACCAATGAGGCAGTGGAGGAGCTACCTGCATGTTTGGACATTACAGACTGGGAGGTCTTCAGAGCTGCCACAGATAGTTTGGATGAGTACACGGACGCACTGTGACGTCATAACATTCGATTATGTGAGGACAGCATCATACCAACACAAACCAAAGTCACTTTCAACAATGACAAACCCTGGTTCACTCCAAAACTGAGGCAGTTAAGGCAGCAGAAGAAGGCAGCGCACAGGGCTGGTGACAGGGGCGCTACAAAGACGCAAAGTATGGATTTAGCAAAGGGGTTTCTCGAGCGAGATCACAGTACAATACGCGTCCGAAGCAGCAGTTCTCTGACAATAACCCCGCTCCGTGTGGAGGGGGCTCCGGCTCCTCACCAACCACAAGCCCGACCCCCCCTGCTGCAGACAATCAAAAACTGGCTGAGCAACTTAGCACCTTCTATTCCAGGTTTGATGTGACCACCCCTCCCCCACGGTGGCCACCTCCGCCAACACAAACCTGGTCCCCCCACCTCCCCCACCACCCTCTCAGTTCAGGAACAGGATGTTCACAGGCTATTTCGGAAATCCAACCCCCGAAAAGCTGCTGGACCAGACGGCGTCTCTGCTGCTACATTAAGACATTGCGCAGGAGAGTTAACTCCCGTCTTCAGACATTTTTAACACCTCCCTGTCATGCCATGTCCCAGCCTGCTTCAAGTCTGCCATCATTGTCCCTGTCCCCAAGAAGCCCCGGATCACTGGACTTAATGACTACAGGTCTGTGGCGCTGACGTCTGTAGTCATGAAGTCATTTGAACGCCTGGTCCTGCCCACCTCAAGTCCTTCACCTCCTCCCTGCTGGACCCCTGCAGTTTGCCAACAGAGCCAACAGGTCTGTAGACGACACTATCAACCTGGCACTCAACTTCATCCTGCAGCCTCTGGACTCCCCGGGAACCTACGCCAGGATCCTGTTTGTGGACTTCAGCTCTGCTTTCAACACCATCCCTGCTCTGCTCCAGGACAAGCTCTCCCAGCTCAACGTGCCTGACTCCACCTGCAGGTGGATCACTGACTTCCTGACGGATCGGAGGCAGTGCGTGCGGCTGGGGAAGAATGTCTCAGACACTCGAACTATCAGCACAGGAGCTCCACAGGGCTGTGTACTTTCCCCTCTGCTCTTCTCCCTGTACACAAACTGCTGCACCTCCAGCCATGACTCCGTAAAACTCATCAAGTTTGCGGACGATACCACCCTCATCGGGCTCATCTCGGACGGGATGAGTCTGTCTACAGGAGGGAGGTGGACCGGCTGGTGTCCTGGTGCAGCGGTAACAATCTGGAGTTCAACGCCCAGTAGACAGTGGAGATGATCGTGGACTTCAGGAAAGCCACAGCCCCCCAGCCCCCCCTCATCATGACAGACTCCCCCATCACCACCGTGGCCTCCTTCCGCTTCCTGGGCACCACCATCACCCAGGACCTCAAGTGGTTCAGTTCTACACGGCCATCATTGAGTCCATCCTCACCTCCTCCATCACAGTGTGGTACGCTGGAGCCACAGCCAGGGACAAACAGAGACTACAGCGCATTGTGCGCTCTGCTGAGAAGGTGATCGGCTGCAGGCTTCCATCTCTGCAGGACCTGAACGTCTCCAGGGCTCTGGGACGAGCAGGTCGGATCACAGCTGACCCTTCTCACCCTGGACATGGTCTATTTGAACCACTCCCCTCAGGCAGGAGGCTACGGTCCATCCGGACCAGAACCTCCCGCCACAAGAATAGTTTCTTTCCCTCTGCCGTTGGACTCATGAACACTTCAAAACACCTGTCACTTTAACTGCAAATATTCAACCACTCACTGCACTGTCACTTTCTGCACTCAAACTGTAAATCTAACTGTAACTCTTGTGTACATAGAAATGCCTATTTTTATTTTTATTGTATAGTAATTTTAAATTGTTTCTTAATGCATGCCCTTTTTGATTGAATATATGTTGTTTTATTATTGCTCAGTGTTCTATGTTTCACCTTAAGGCCAAGACAAGTTCCTATGTTTGTGAATTTTGTTCATTGATAATGGCAATAAACTCTTTCTGATTCAATAGGCGACCCGCGGTCCAAGTCTGGACCCCGAAGCAATTTGGTCTGGTCCGAGGCCCAGTTTTGCATCTGATCCGCCGCTGGTCGCGACGGGCCAGAGAGCCCGGTTCATCTGAAACACTGCTCTGTCAAAGCCAAATGTGTGATTACAGTAAATAACAGCTTCATTCCTAATTTGGTGTAATTGTAACATGTGTGTGCTTCGAGTGTTTGGAAATCTGCTCGACAAAGAGGAACAGTATGCACCGGAGGACTGCGTGTTTTCCGGGATTCATTGTTGGGTTGAAAGGCCTGCATGAGTGCATGATACGTCAGACCACTGTGCGTGATGTGCGAATTGTCCCTCGCGTCGGGGTACGAAAGGTTGGGCTCGTCCCGGGACATGTGCACTTTGGCTTTCGGCACGCCTAAATTCGTAAGCTAATTTCTCATGTGTCGGATTGTAATAAAACACATCATTTTACAGCTCGACGTGCAGAGAATATGACTCTCTCAGGAACTTTTTCCATTGTTCATTTCATTATGTTGCATACATTTCAATGCTCAATATGGGCTATTTTTAATAGACGTGAAGCGGGTTGAACAAATAGAGGTCGTGGTCTGGGGTGGCTGCTGCAGAACTCCAAAAACATGCATGATACTGTGCATGTCGCCTAGTGACAGCTGTGTTTGTTATTATGCACTAAATAGCAAAGTGAGCTTTTTTTTTTTGGCACCTAATAAGTCCTGTTTTAGTCCTGCTTTAGATTTGTTTTAGACCTGTCCTGTTTTAGACCTGTCCTGTTTTAGACCTCTTTTTTTTAGTGCTTTTGTCCTGTTTTTAGGGATTTAATATTGTTATATTTTTACTTATCTAAAGACCTATGTTGATTTCTGTTGTTGAATTGTGCCTCCGGACCTTAGCCCTCTGATAAATCTGGCCCCCTGGAAAAAATATGGTAATGCGAGGGACGTTAGCATTAACATTAGCTTGTGAGAAAGACTGTTTACCTCTGAGTTCTGTCAGCTTTTTTTTTCTTTTTTTTTTTACTACCGAAGCATTACATCCATTGTTTTTTCTGTGTTTACTCATCTCTTTCTCTTGAGTTTTTTGAAGTTATGTGGATGAAACAGGGCATTTAAAATCAAATGTCTGCAGAGAGGAGTAGCTGTGCTTTCAGTCACACAGGTTCAATTACTATGGTAACATAACATACCCTGAACTCTTAACCTGTTTCTGACCTGGTTAAGTTCCCTAACAAAATAAGTTCACCCTTTGTCCGGTCAGAGATCAGAATTTAACTCTGTGTGCACACCGAGCAACCAGTGTGGAGAGAGAGTAACGCTGCATATTTTTTCATATAAAGAGGATATATAAAGAGGAATGGTAATTTAAATAGCTACATTTAGCATATGCATTTTATGCCTAGATTGAATATGCATGACTCGATGAAACTGTATTGCATTGAATGCACAGTGTTAAAATATGTATAGAGATATTAGTAAAATATAATTGTGCACATTTATTTGAGGCTGTGTTTTTACGCCTCGCTTGCCAAAGACACAAGTATTGTTCATTCAGTCCATGGCACTGTATGTCATTAACAACTTAAGCACATTGGTAAATTTGTATGGTTTATCGACTATATTCAAATTAACTTTCTTCATGGCATAACTTGTGTGGGTTTTTTAGAATAAATAAAAGTAGCCTGAGAGTTGAAAGAAGAGTCATGAGGCTGGAATTCAAACGCAGGAGAGGTTTATTTCCATCAGTACAGGACCCAGGACCCGAAGACTTGGAAGACATTGCTGATCTTGTCCAGTCTGGCTATGCTTTTGAAGTAGGAATTTATTTACCTCTGATAATGTAGGCTAAGATAACAAGAGCTGTGCTGGCAGTGCTGGATTCGCTCTGGGGAGAAATGCTATTTTCCCCAACAATGGGTGTTATTGACCATACCTGCTTGCCAAATTCCCGATCTCGTCAGTCTGGTTAGTACGAGCCACCACAAAGAGCACGCCTGTCAGCCTTTCTCGCTTACATGACCCTCCCCCCACAAACCGTACCGACTTTAATCTACTTCATTCATTGCAATGAGAGAATTTTCAAGACCGCACACTTCGAGATAGTTATGGCTTTTATGTGTGGTAGTGTGGAGAATAAGTGTGCCAAATTTCATTTGTCTATGACAAAGTAAAAATGTTCATCCCATTCAAAGGTTTCGTAAATTAAAAACCCATTTATGTCAATGGCACAATTTTCAGGTTGCCACAGTAACATGCTTACAGAGAGATAAATCAGAATTGGCTTTTTTGTTCTGAATGGCAAGAAGGAAGTAGAATCTTTGTAAAATATAGCTCTATATAATGTATATCATTGCATTCAGCTCATTATTTTACACAAAATTGTGCCGGAAAATAGGACATTCCGTGCTAGAGATGAGCAAAATTTAACACTTAAAATAATTGCAGTTTTGTTAATGAGCTTGCCACACCCACATTTACAATTCCATCAAAAACCTTAGGGTGGGGTCATGATATAATGTTTTACTTGTCTTGACTTGAGGTATGTTTGTACCAAAATCCATAGGTCTACGATGAAAAAAGCGCCTCATTGCCGTAATTTCAAATTGACGCTAGAGAGTAATTTTGAAACATAAATTTTTTTTGGACTTCAAAAAACCAATTTTTTGGCGACCTTTTAATTTTTTGTCCAAAAGAAAAAAATAAACAAAAGGTTTTTATTAATGTTGAGGGGGTCAACATTGGGGTGGTTTGTGGGATGAAAAAAGATTTTTTTTATTTTATTTATACAGGGTGCTAGAGGGCCATTTTATAAGATAGCCACTTCATTTGAATATAATTGAGTTCATCTTGGAAATCTTTACAAAGTTAATGATTTCCAATTATAGTTTTTTTTGAGAAACGTGGATTGTTTTATTTTACTTTCTAAAGGAATTGCGATTTTGTTGAAAATTCCCCATGACCACACCCAAAGGCGTATCAGATTCCAATTGATAATATTTCATTGCTCATTGGTTTTGTGAAAAGTATTTTTGTAGAAAATGGTAGGATGGGGTGCCGTGTTTGATCCAATATGGTGGGCTCATAATATATCTTAGTCCTCACATCTATATTTTTGAGTGCTTCAGAGTACAGGTCCCAACTCTGGACAGTGACATGTGGTCAGTGAATATAGATTTAACTTTGCTTAAGAAAAAAGCAGGATTAGTTATCAATATCTGATCAGTTTGCATGATCAACTGCTGGAAATCTTTTACATTGTGTGCAAAGACTAGTATGAGTGTTCTACTAACTGTCGGTCAGACAGAAGCGCTGTGTACATTGAATGCCTCCAGTGCATTTGTGCCTTTTTTTTAATTCAAGTGAAGCATAACCCACATAGAAGCTGCACACACCACAGCACAAGCGCATACAGTGCCACCTTCGACCCCTATGTGAGAACCTAATACAATGTTCCCGAGTCCCCTCTACACACACACACACACACACACACACACACACACACACACACACACACACACACACACACACACACACACAGGCTTCCTATGGCCCCATTAGTTCATAACTAACGGCTTAACAAACATACTACACACTGCAATCTGTGAGCCGTGCAGAGCCTGTTTGCAAACACACACACACACACACACACATAAACATACATGTGGTGGAAGTATGGCGTCCATGATGCGCTTACCCCCAGCCGACCCCACGGAGAGATAATCAGAGCAGTGATTTTCCAGACCCTGTTCCTGATCTTCTATCATCTGTGTACACGTGTGTAAAGGCACTAACTTAAGGCAACATGAGACCATAATGCTATGTACTGGAGGTTATGTATGAGCTGAGGCCAAGCGGTACACACAATATCATGTTCTCAATGCTGGCTTTACTGCAATCAACATGTTAGTGTGAAAATTACTCAATATAGAGATGGACTGTGTGGCAAAAAAGATTAGGTTTTTCCTATCCAAAACGAATAGCTTTCAGTCTATTTTTATTTCATAAAGATAAACAAATTGAAAAACAAATAAGGCAACTTTCTTCCTCCAAACTGGCCTTTGCATTGGCTTGCCCTTTGCGTCGATTATTTGACAAAAAAAAAAAACGAGGCATAGTGCTAGAAAAGCTTTCAAAACTATAAAAAGTGTCCATAATCCAGTCTAGGCCTGCAACAATTACTCGAGTAAATCGAGTAATCGAGTAATTCGATTACAAAAAATCTTTGACTATTTTATTGCCTCGATGATTTGTTTAATTTACATATTTAAATATAAAAAAACATGTGAATATGTGGTGCGCAGAGTGCACGGAACGACTTGTGGCGCTTCCGTTTCACATGGAGCTTGTTCTGCTCGGACCTGCTGCAACGAAAGCACAACATGGGGAGAGAGCGGCGTGTTTTGAACTCATGAGTGCGACCGGGAAGAGTTGTGTTGTCTGAAAGAGCATGGTGTCCCGAGCTGCAACTAGCTTCGAGTCACCACTCAAAACACCTGGATCACTGGTTCCACCCAACATAAAGTTTTACAAACAAATTTCTTATTTAAGTTTAATTTGTCCTTTATATATATTCACAAACAGAACATTTTGGATTGGTGAAGTTAAATTTTGCTGTTCTGGGGACAAACTTATGTGAAGTTAAGAATAAAAGGTGTTAATTTAAGCAAAAACTCATTTGCTATTTTTGTATTACTATGAACTATAACGTTTATTTAAGAAATTATTTAATATGCTTTTAAATTGTTTATGGAATGTACAAAAAATAATAGAGTACTCGATTAATAGAAGAAAAGACTCGATAGATTACTCGATTACTAAAATAATCAATAGCTGCCGCCCTAATCCAGTCAAAACCAGTCCTTTACGGTTAGGATAATGAGCTAGACAAACGCTCCGCAGCCGCAGAAATTTGCTTTAAAAATAACAGTTTGACCCGAGACGGGTACTGCTATGGGACCATAACGATCAAACCTGATGGTCCACGGCTCCATCGTAAGACAGCCTGCATCACAAGCTAACAAGGCTAACATTGCTAACAGGTCCGGCGTGGCTGGGGGGCATGGTGGACTGGGGAGGTAGTGTATCTAGTTCTTTGTGACGATTGGAGCCAGGAGCGGCCGGGGAGCTTTTCGGGGGGGGGCCTTCATTAGGAATGGACTTCCCTCCTTTACTATCTTATACATGATCAGTGCATGTTTTCGGCCTGAACCCTTTTGTTTTCAATCTAATTTTTGTTTCCCGTTTCTGTAGTTCTTGTATTTTATATGTTGTGTTCAACTAGAGTTTAAAAACATTCCAAAATTATCAATGGCAAAATCAATACAATCAACCCAATGGCATCAGAAGTGTTACAAATGGCATAATTTTATGTAAACGGGATATTCAACCCAATTAACCAATACTACTAAAAAAAAAATAATAGTAATAAAAAGAAAGAAAAAGCATTGTATATTTGCAAGAGACACTTTTTATTTTTTGAAAAAAATCATAATAATCATCATACACGAGGGAAGTTGCTATATTGTTTTCAAACTGAATAGCTTTTGAAGCAGGAAGATATGTACTGTTTAAAGCGGGGGTGTCCAAACGTTTTTCACCTAGGGCCGCATTTTGAAACTTATACGGAGCAGAAGGCCACAGACAATTAATATTAAGTTGGTATGACATCAAAATGCTTGAATATTTTTTTGTTCTTTGGACCAATTTAGCAGGAAACCGGAGGGCCAACAAAAATTTGTCTGAGTACCGTATTTGGCCCCCGGGCCGTAGTTTGGACATGCCTGGTTTAAAGGAACTATTAATGGAAAGGTTTTTACTCTATTGAATGTGTATTCGCCACCAGGGAGTGATGACACCTTCTATACTAATGTTACGGACCTGATTGCAAACAACTCCGAGGGAACTAATCTGGTAGAATTTTTGCATTCAACCTACGTTAGACATGTCAAACTCAAGAGGCACTGGAGGAACAATAAGAAGTTCCATACATTAATGAATAATATAGGACTGATTGACATCTGGAGGAAGATGAACCTTAGTGCATGCCAGTTTGCCCATTTTTCCTAATCCACATACATGTTTCACACGGACCTGTTCCGCACGGACCTGCAGCAACTAATGTACAGGTACTTTAAACTTACCAGTGTGACTTGGAAACGTAGTTTTGTTGTGTGAAAGAGCACAGAGGACCGCAATTATGAAGAAAAAAGTCCGCAATGAGGTGAAGGCATGGAGGCTAAAGCAAATGGCACACCCTCATAAATCTTTAGTTTGAGGATGTTCCAAAGGTTCTCAATAAGGTTGAGGTCAGTGGAAAGTAGGGACCAGACCGGACAGTTTTTTTTTTGTCTTTTATGACCAGCCAATTATGCAGAGGTATTCCTTGCGGCATGAGATGGTTCATTGTAATGCATGGAGATGAATTTGTTACGGAAAACACGGTTCTTCTTTTTGTACCATGGAAGAAAGTTATCAGTCAGAAACTATACTTTACAGAGGTCATTTTCACACCTTCAGGGAACCTAAAGGGTTGTCCAATTCTCGCCCCATAATTCCGGCCAAAAACACGATAGCTACTGTAACTATTTAAATTTAATAAGTCCTTTTTATTCTAACAACAGTTGGTGAAGTGAAATGTTGCTTTTTTGGGGACATATTTAATAATAATTAAGAATAAAATGTATATGGTTTATGGAATCTACAAATAAAGAATCAATATACTAAAATAATCAATAGCGATCGCCCTAAACTCTTCGTGTTTAGAGGATTTTATTGTGTTGTTGTTCTTATATTTTATTTTATTAATGAAATGAAATTAAATGAAATGTGGGAGAACTTTCAAAATCGCAGGGTGTTCAAATACTTATTTTCCTCACTGTAAATGGACCAGTTCTGCCAAAAACTCAAGCTAATTCACGATATGTCTTCCCCTTTCTGCTGTTGTCTATATAAAATTTGTTCCTTAATATAGTTGACTAATAAAAGGATTGGTCAAATAATATGCCAACAAACGATTCATGGACTTAAGCGACCAAATGCTCACAGACCTAATTGCCCCAGTAGGAAAATGTTTCCTCTGCAACTTCCCATCCTTCAAGGTTACTCAGGCAACAACGTCGCAAGCTCTTGAGTTAGGTTTGTTCAGTAGTAGTGGATGATTATACTGTTGTGGATGTTTTATCTGACGGAAACCCACATAGACACAGGCAGAACTAGCAAATTCCACACAGATAGGCCCTACACAAACAGGGAATTGCACCCTGAATATTGTTGCTGTGAGATGAGAGCACAAGCTTTGACCTTGTATAAAATTCCAGTAGAAAACTGCAGCTTGCTTTTGCTCCCCCGGTGATTCTTCAGAGCAGTGTATTGACATGGGAGTGGTGCTGGAGTGGTGCTGCTTAAGCACATTAGTAGTTGTTGGTGTAACTGAAGCCTGTGATGATTCTACAGAAGAGCAGGGTGCACAGTCAGGTCGCGGCTCCTGGATCAAATTGTGCTGTGAACCACTGGATCAGTTTTCACCTTTTAACAAACTAAATACTTTGTTTTATGAGCCAAACGCACACTCTGTTAGGCCCTGTCTATCTCACTGTCACTTTCACAATCCTCACCTTTGACCTCTGCTTTATAAGACCATTCTTAACTGTTCAGTTTTATACAAGCGACTTAAAGGACAGTTATTATGCATTATTAGGCAAAAGAATCTTCCTGGCGAGGGACTTATTAAAATTGTTTCCGGGGGCGGGAAAATTGCAAAAATTGTAGTAAACAAGGGCGGATATGCTAGTGAGTGGTATCAAAAATTTGAAAACTCCTTTTGTTCTAATTTTGAGTGAAGATGCCGTGAAAAAATATTGAAAGACGGCTTAGTTGCGCCACCTCAAAAATCGATTAACATGGGGCCAATGGGAGCCCAACACCAAAAAAGTTGCAGTAAAAATATGTAGCTCAGTCCAAAAAATAGTTAATGTGAGGACATGTAAAAAATTATATTATGACCCTGCCCTAAATCATACAGGAAGCCAGCTGTATTGGATCAAACACGGCGCTGAAATAAGTGCACCTAGTCATACTTTTGACATCTCCTCATACAGTTTTCATTGAAAACACAAACAATCTGTCAACAAGACACAAAACCCATGAGCAATGAAATCAGTCTGAAGGTGATACGCCTTCGGGTGTGGTCATAGTGAATTTCGAACAAAATCGCAATTTTTGGAAAATTTTAAAAATCCACGTTTCTTAAAAAAAATATATATATTTCGGAAAATGTTTGCTTTTTGCTGCAGCAAGTACCCAGCGGTCGCACTGGGGGCAAGGGCCTTTATTGCTGCGTGCGGCTTTAATTTTTATTGTTCTTAGCCTTCAAACATGCTCTTGAGTACCTTAGTTTGGCATCTAATTTCTTAGAACTAAAATTGTTTTAATATAAATACAATAACAAACTAAATTAAAGCAGCACGTGGCGATAAAGGCCCTCATTGCGACCGCGGGGTACGAGCCACCGCGAAGAGCACACCTCTAATCCCCCCACCTACATCATCCCTCCCTCACAAACAGTACCAACATAATACTACTTCATTCAAAATGTTCACGACTGCACAGTTTGAGATAGTTATGTCTCTGATGACTTTTATGTTCAGTGTGATGGGGAGAATAAGTGTGCCAAATTTTAACTGTTAATGACAAAGTAAATGTTTTCATCCAATTCAAAATGCCTGTAAACCAAAATGCATGTAGGTCTTTGGCAGTATTTGTCAGGTTGCCACTAGAGGTATGTAGGGCTGCAACGATTACTCGAGTAAATCGAATAATTCGATTACAAAAAAGCTTCGATTATCATTTTATTGCTTCGATGATTCGTTTAATTTACATATTTAATTAAAAACACGTGAATCTGTGGCGCGCGGAGGCGCACGGACGAGTTGTGGCGCTTTTGTTTCACACGGAGCTTGTTCCGCTCTGACGAAGGCGCAACAAGGAAGAGAGCGGCGCGTTTTGAAGAGTTTTAAAGAGTTTTGATGAGTGAAAGAGCCATGGATCTATTATAATAATCCCGAGCTGCAACTCTAAACACCGCATCTAGCTCCGCCCACCCGAGCCCCCGCGCCTTCGCCACGCCACCGCGGACCCCGTGCTCCCCCTCTCAACAACTCTGCTTCCCAGTCACAGTCGTACTTTTAAACAGCCAATGCACATGGAAACAGCGCGGAGGACCGCGGTTATGTAGGAATAATCTGTTGTGAAACAGAAAGTCCGAGACGCGGAGGCCAAAGTCACACGGAGCCAAAAACGGCAAAACGCAAAATGCGCAAAATGCTCAAAAAGCAAGGACCACCGGTCCCACCAACATAACGTTTAACAAATGTCTTATTTAAGTGATGTGACAGAGCCACTGTAACTGTTTACAGTCTATGACAAGTTAATTAGTCCTTTATTATATTTTTATATATCAAACAGAACAGTTTGGACTGAAGTGAAATGTTGCTGTTTTGGGGACAAATTTATATGAAATTAAGAATAAAATTTGTTATTTTAAGCAGAAATTCCTTATTTTGTATTTGTTTGTTACTATGAACTATAACGTTTATCTAAAAAATGATTTAAAATGCGTTTAAATGGTTTACTGAATGTACACAAAAAATTACCGATTAATCAAAGAAAAGAATCGATAGATTACTCGATTACTAAAATAATCGATAGCTGCAGCCCTAGAGGTATGCCACCATTGGCTTTTTTGTTAAGATAACAAACTTAACTTCATTTCTTGCCATTCTAAAGTTTGGGAGGTCATTTTTGTTTGTTTTTCCAGTGAAATTCATGGATGATATTGTGTCTCAGGGCTCTTTGGGTCAGTGAAATCAATCTCAGACACCTGTGCCAATTAGTTTGCCAGGTAAGTCCAATTAAAGCAAACTACTAAGAAGGACGTTCCACATTATTAGGCAGACCGCAATTTTCAAGCAATATGGGAAAGAAAAAGGATCTCTCTAATGCCGGAAAGCGTGAAATAGTGGAATATCTTGGACAAGGTATGAAAACTTATGAAAAGTTTTTGTGAAATATCTAAAGTGTGATCATACTAATAAGGTAGCTGATTCAGAGCACACGCGTATTCGTGCAGATAAAGGCACAATGAGGAAGGTTTCTGCCAGACAAATACAGCGGATTAAGAGAGTAGTCGTAGTCCCTCCAGCATGGGACACGCCTAAAACACCTGGCCGGGGAGGTGCCCAGGAGTTATCCGGAACAGATGCCCAAGCCACATCAGCTGGCTCCTCTCGACGTGGAGGAGCAGTGGCTCTACTCCGATCCCCTTGCGTGTGACTGAGGTCCTCACCCCATCTCTAAGGGAGCGCCCAGTCACTCAAGGAGCAAACTCGTTTCGACCGCTTGAATCCGCGATCCTGTCCTGCCGGTCATTACCCAAAACTTATGACCATAGGTAAGAGTAGAACGTAGATTGACCGGTAAATCAATTCAATTCAATTTATTTTTGTAACGCCCAAAATCACAACAGTAGTTGCCTTGAGGGGCTACAGTGGGGAAAACAAAATAAACAATGTTCATAGGGACTTGGAAATGTCCCAGCGTCCTGTGTCCTTAGACAGATGTTCCAAGCTCCCCTGTCCTTAGACCCTCCTTCTCGGCCAGGAAAAACTACTAATCAAGAGCAAATCAAGAGCTTTGCCTTTCGACTCAGCTCCTTCTTCACCACAACAGTCCAATGTAGCGACCGCATCACTGCAGATGCTGCACCGATCTGCCTGTCAATCTCACGCTCCATCCTTCCATACTTGAACTCCTCCACTCTGGGCAAGGACTCCCCACCAATCTGGAGGGGGCAAGTCACCCTTTACCAGTTGAGAACCATGGCCTCAGATTTGGAGGCACTGATCCTCATCCCAGGTGCTTTTCACTCTGGTGCAAACCGTCCCAGTGCATGTTGCATGTCCGGGTTTGAAGGAGCCATCAGGACAACATCGTCTGCAAACAGCAGAGATGAGATTTTGTGGTCCCCAAACCGGACCCCTGATTGCTCATAAACCAAACAAATTAGAATATGCCACTCAATTTTGGCTCAGTCTCTCAACTCCCCAGCTGTGGGTCCCTCTTCCCCTCAAACAAGATCATGTATCGGCCCCATTTATTTGACTTTCCACATACATTCTGCTCCCACAAAAGCACTGGATGCAAATTTGAGTCCAGCTGTGTTCCTGTGCTTGTTCGCGTGCTGCAGTGCCTCTCTCATTTAGATATAGAGTGTCCATGTGCTCTGTGTGTGTGTGTGTGTGTGTGTGCGCGTGTCCGTCCCCAGGCCCTTGGTGTTCTGAATGTCAGAACACAGCTGGTGAAGCTCCTCCTCCCACGGGGCCTTTGGTACAGAGCAAACACACTCATACACTCAAAACAGCCACCACATCTGTATCTTTCATCCAAACACTTAGCTAATGATATCAGATCTCACTGTATTATTGGATAAACATAACCTGAATTATTGCAAAATTTGTTTCACAAACTCTTGCGATTCCATCTGGTCAGGCTTGCATTGTTTGGTTAGAGCCCAGCTGCTGTGTGATTGACCAACCACTGCACAGCATTGTGGTTTTGGCAGATTTACAGTGAGATTTATTTAAATTTTTTTATTTGATATAAACGTGCACATAGAAGTTTGTGTATTTGAGGACGGAGGAAGAAGTCTGTCCTTTTCTCTGACGGGATTTACCAACTGATTTTTTTGACTTCATGTTGTGACGCTTTGACTAATCGGATTCAAATATTCATCCTGACGTTACGCCTTTTCCTGACTGCTTTCGGCGAGACCCTGTTCAGATTGATATTGTGCAGAACTCAATTCACAGTGATACTTAAATCAGGCAGAGACACTGAAATTTACGCTGATGCTTTCAGCATAACATAAGGATGTAGTTGTACCAATTATAATCTTTTTTTTTTTTAATGTATAAAATCTGTTGTGCCCCTGTACAGATATATTGTTTAAGCAGCACAGTGTCAAAATGAGAGAGCTGTGCATTTTATCCTCCGCAAACAGGCCGTGCGCTGTTTAGCCTACTAATATTGAGTTGCTTTACTGTGATGGTAAACTCTGCCCTGGCCTCTAAATGTTGTGAAAAGTGATTATAAATGCATCGCAGTGAATAATTAAGAGCTCGGAAGTCATTAGGTAACTTTAGAATGCTGCGAATGAACTAGATCTGTCCTTCACATTTTTGAGACAGTAAAAATTATGCACAGCACCAAATAATGTACAACCTTTTCAATAATTGTGAGTACCTGTACACGAATATCTAGTTTTTGGTATGTTTTTTCATCTTTTTTTTCCTAAGGGTTTTTTGGCCCGTAGGCTTTATTAAACAGGACAGTGTAGTGTAAAAACGGGATGAGACTGGGAAAGGACATTGATGTGAATTGCCAGAGACAGAAAAGACCTCACAATGCCTGTCAACCTGGCACTAGAGGTCAACCAATTTTTCTATGGCCGATGTCCATTTTTTTCATAGTCTTGTCAGCTCATGGCCGATTTTCAAAGCCGATTTTCAAGGCCGATTTACATTTAATTCTCAATTATTATTATTTTTTTTAAATTGTTATAAAATTCATTAATTAAAGCTATACAACACGCTGAGAAAGGCAGCTTTACAATTACCTAAGTGAAACATCTTTTTCGCCAGAAAGTCTCATGAGAATCGAATGGAAAGCACTATGCAACAGTCAGTTTCCTCTCAATGAAATTAACATGGAACATAACACAAAACTTGTATGCGCATGAGACGAGAGCACAGCGGAGAATTCTGCATGTAATGATGCAGCAAAGTTATTGAGTGATCAAACACGGCGCTGACAAAAGTGCACCTCGTCGTACTTTTGGCATGTCCTCCTACAGTTTTCATCGAAAACACTTTGTCCACAAGACACAAAACCCACGAGCAATGAAATTTTATCAGTTTGGAGCTGATCCGTCAGATGTGGTCATAGTGAATTTTAAATAAAATTGCAATTTTGGGAACATTTCTAAAAAATCCACGTTTCTTAAAAAAATTTTAATAGGAAAATATTTCTGGCGCGTTTGTGAATATTTCCAATCTGAACACAATGATATGCAAATGTTGTGGTTATCTAATACAATGGCTCTCTGGCGCCCTCTCCAAATTAGATTTTTAAATTGTATAAAAGACAATCTATTTGTCATAGACAACTGAAAAAAAATTATAACTGGTTCATTTGTGACCGGGAACAATGCGACAAAATCGCGTGGTTCGAGTTTTTGTAGCGGGAAAAAAAAATTAGATTTTTTTTTGTTGTTATTATTATTGTTATTATTCATATTATTATTATTATTATTATTATTATTATTATTATGTAATTCAAATATTTTATCCCACAAACCCCCCCAATTTTGACCCCCTGATCGTTAACAAAAACAAAACATTTTAAGCCTAAAATGAAAGTGATAAATGTATTTTTTTGGTGTCTAAAAAAATGTATGATGCAAAATTACCACCTAGCGCCACCTAAAATTTTAAATATATTAGACTTATAAAAATTGGTACAAACATACCTCATGTCAGGACGTGTAAAAAAATGATATAATGACCCCACCCTAAAACCCCACAGGGAGTCAGCGATTGTGGGCGCAACCCAATTTTTTCAATATTTTTACACCTCATACTTTGTTCTTTTCCACCTTGGATTTTCAGTCAAACGATTCTTTTGAGTTTTTGATGCGATTCCAAATGTGGGCGTGGCAAGTTTGTTGACAAAAATTGCTATTTTTTTAAGTGTTAAACTTGCGATTCTCTGGCATGAGTTGTCCTATTTCCTGGCACGAATATACGTTTTGAGCAAAATGATGAGCTGAACGCAATGATATACAATATACTGTATTTTCCAGACTATAAGGCGCACTTAAAAGCCTTTAATTTTCTCAAAAAACGACAGTGCGCTTTATAATCCAGTGCACTTTATAATCCAGTGCGCTTTATAATCCAGTGCGCCCTATATATGGATTAATGATGACCTAAGACAAGGAAAGAAGACCACACAGAGTTTCTGAGGGAACAAAGCGAAATGGCCACAATTAGAGGACAGATTGAACAGTGGGTTATAGAACAGAGAGCAGCAGGTAGAAGCGTCTCTACAGCCTCTCTTCGACTGAAGGCAACAGCGTTGGCATGGGACATGAATATGACTTTCAAGGCGGTCCCCTTTGGTGCTATCGTTTTATGAAAAATGTTAATCTCTCCAGCCACACACAAACTACTACGTTTGAACAATGTTGAGCTGAATGAGTTGAATGCGTTTACTAAAGTTTAACTGACTGATTTATTTGACTGTTTTGTTTGGCTTAATGCGCCTTACAGTCCACTGCGCTTTATATATATATGAAAAAATAATCGAAAATAGACCATTCATTGACGGTGTGCCTTATAATCCACTGCGTCCAATAGTGCACAAAATACGGTACCGGTGTATATAGCAATATTTAACAAAAGATGAGGGCTGTAGGTTCCTGGGCCTCGACACCCCCATTCAGGAGATGGATTAGAATAATAATTAGAAGAGGGTCAGAGGGAGGGACACGAAGTCACGAATGCTGATTTGTGTGATCTGGATGCCTAAATAGTGTAGCCGCAGGAAGGAGGCGGGTCAGTCTCACGAAATCTCAACATTATGGTGACACAAAAGAATTTCATATTAAAACATAACATGCAAAACATGTGTGTCTATGACATAACTTCTGATTGTCCGCAACTATATTTGGTCATTGTTTAAATACATAAGGAACCTACTTTTTGGAGAAATGTTTGAAGGAAGGATCATTTATGACGCGACACCAAAAGATGGACACAAGATAAATCAATATCTTCTCTGATTCAACAAAAGAAAAAGTGGTTAAAATCATCTAGATTGCTTTTTAATTCTCTTTACTGAAACAGCATTTTTCTCAAGTAAAAATGACTGTGGTTTTATTTTTGGTCATGATATACAACTTTGAGGACTAAATTTAAAAGCTAGCTAGAAGTTTGTTGGCCATCATGCGGCTTAGATGATTAGGCTAAAATGTTAGCGCCACTCATCCTCCGCAACACCGTTATCATCCACCGCAACAATTGAGTAGCTGTTGCGGTGGATGAGATTCGTGTTTCGGTAATGAGAACTGTACTTATAAACTAATATTATAATATATTTAACTCATATATGCATTCATAAAAACATTAAATTGTAAAATGTTTCATTAAAAGCAGTTTCTATTTATTTCTACATTTGACAATGATGTCACTGACGAGATGTCACCTATCACAACATTCCGCAACTCTAAGAGTTCCGGGCACTCCCCACTTTTTAGCATTTAAGCAACATGGGACACATGGGTGTTTGATGTACATCTGCTATGGAACATTCTGCTTCAGTAATGTGGCTGATTGAGACGAGAAAGACATCAGTCAAATTAACCTGTCCAAATGGTTCACTCTGGAAACCCAGACGGAAAGTATACAATTCTGATAAGTTTCGGTAAATGAAAAGTGTCATGTTCTATAACAGCTTTGTCTAAACCAAAGTCTGCCAGATGTTGAAAGCCTGGCTGAAGTGAGGAAGTAAAGCTGGTGTTGGGACTACTTCTCTGCAGACAGCATGAATAATGGAGGACCCTCTCATATTCCACTTTCTCATCTGTCTCCACTGCTGTGCCCTGCCCTCCTGGCCCCTCCTAAACCCTGTTAAATCTGCATATGAACTTGTATCTCAACTTTGTCCACCTCTCATCTGCTTAATGAAGCTGAGGTGCATTACTTCTGGGTATCTTGTTCCAGATCTTTTCTGTGAACGCTCATTCCATTACCACGGACAAAAAAACAATACTTTGGAAGGCATACATGATGGCTTGGCAGCTTAGTTCCGACTCTTGCTTTGTGTTGTCCTATGTTTGTGCTGGTTTCAGGTGCAATGTTGTGTGTGTACTGGAGACATTACTGATGACCCTGGCTCAGGCTGGAATCACAATCACCCGTCCTCTGGGTGTCAATGTTTGTAAGCAGCACATTTCTGCAATCACCCTGCTACCAGCCTCAATAGGCGTGTGTGGCCATTCTACTGCTGCACTGTGTAAACCTATCCACGCTCAGCCAGGAGAAATTTCAGCCCGTCCATCGATCGTGTCCTGCCCTCATGCTTGCGCTCTGCACTCTCCAGAGTCACTGTGATGTCAACGTTTGTATTATTATTGCCTTTATTGTCTGCAGCTTTTAATTCGACACAACACCATGACATCGAACCGCATCGATCGTGCGAGAAGACGAGCTGCCTCGATCGTGCGAGAAGACGAGCTGCCTCGGATCACAGTAACTGCAGCCGTAACCAGATCAAACATCCTAGTAACAATCCACTCCCGATCACATGCTCTAATGTGAGGCAGTGTGCGATGAAAACATGAGCCGTTTCAAAAGACACCATTTTATTGGGAAATATATTGGCCTCTTTTATTTAAAATAAAAAATTCTAATTAGAAAATAATAATATACAATACAGAACACAACCAGACCATTAAATTAAAATTAAAGTCCCAGTTAGTCCAAAGTCTGTCAAATTTTTGTTGTTCGTTTTATTTTGTTTTAATTTACAATTTAAGTCAGAATGTCATTTCTAATGTCTATGACTGTGTCAGTCCAATCCTCAATCACTTGTGAGGTTTGTCTCGTCCATTTCTTTTTGATTGTGTGCTCCTATGATATCCATTTATTGTGTCCATGGTAAGAGTTTTAAGGCCCAAGTACATCGTTTCCAAATGTGAGTGGGATGGCAATGTCAAAAATTATCTGCAGTCCCTTGTTAATTTCAGTCCAATATTTTTGAATAACAGGACAGTCCCAAAACACGTTTTGCCTTTTGGCAACCACAATTTCACCAACATTTCACATTTCCCTGTGAGTACTGAGCACATTGACATGGTGTTATGAAAAAACAGGATACATTCTTCCAACAGAATTCTTTCCAGGCATGTGACTTTTTGGTTCTCCACTGAGAAATTTCATTAATTGTAAGTTAAAACAAAATCACCCTCTCGTTTGATATTTTTAGTAGATTGGCTGTTCAAATAATGAATGCCTTTATATAATTTATATATTATTCCCCTTGAAAGTTTTGATTTGAATGCCTTAATACGTATTTCAGTCAGTGGGTTATATTGGTCATTGTTATGTTTAATTTCTTGGTTAGAATGACTTCTTACTTAAATGAGTAAATAAATATATACATATCCATAAAAGTCCTGTTTCTCAAAGCTTTTCATGTGATTTAATTTTACAACTTGGTAAAAAAAAAAATATACCTTTTGTTATCCAGACCGTAAATCTCAGGTATGTGCTGTTAGGTGAAAACTTTAATCATGAGGCAACCAGTTTAAGATTTTGGGCCGTATTTTGCCCCCGGTCTTAGTGTTAATGTTGTCGCAGCAGAGCTCATTTCATCTTGCAGTCGGCGCAATTGATGACAGCACAAGAGGCGTGATTATGCCAAAATTTTAGGTGGAGTAAAGCAACTTGAGAGTGTGGTCTGGTCCATTCTGTGAATGGGCAGAATCATAATAATACACTAATACACTTCAAAACTAGTGCACTGGAGGTGTGTTACTATCCCCCTATGGACGAGGTAATCATAATAAAACGACTTTCATGGGGATAAATAACACAAATTATAAGTTATAGAATAATAAATACAATAAAAATGTATGTGGTTATTTTTTTCCCCACTCACGTAAATGGCGCAGCGCTGTTACTCTCAGCCCTTAAAGCTCTTTGCTGGACACCTTCACCGCCGGCGTTGGACACCTGTTGCTGCGCGGTCTGAACCAGACTGGACCGTACAAATTTGCATGGGCTCAGCTAAGAGAGGAACGTCTACTTGCAAAACGCCACATTCAACCAAAATCCTTGCTAGTCTGAGTAAAACTGGGCCACTTTTTCTAAATGATCAGATGTGCAGGAAGCAGATAAAACAGCTCACACACATAGAGATTGTGTAGAGAGGAGACATTGGGGACTTCACAGACCTGTTCTTTGTATGTTAAGCTACACAATGCTTCATGTTTTATTACAGTTACATATTCACAGAGAAACGGGCCATACGAGGAACTGAATTTAGACGCGCAAAATGCGAGAGAGAGAGAGAGGTAAAAGAGCGTGGATATATGGCTGGTTTCATCACTCAAAAAATACTTTCAGCATTAACAGTTTTGAGAAGGAGAAAGTGTTTCATGTGTACGTTTGACAACCAGTGGTTTAGCCAATCAGAGCCTAGTTGACGACAGCCCTGCCGAACAAACTTCTGCTCAGCTGATGTATCAAGAACCAGCTGTGAGAACTGCCCAACAAAGGCTGAGAAGAAACCAAATTACATCATGATGTAATTTTGTTTCTTGCAGATCGAGGAGCACGAACAAACTTCTAGCTTCTTATGACGTATGAATTGGCCTTAATGCAGTTTATTGCAGCAGTCTGGGGGTGTGCGCTTCAGAATTACACTCTCTCGCGGCTCTGCTGCTGCCTGCCGAGTTTATGGATCACAAGTCGAGTTTATATGCAGAGATGTGTGAGTGTTCTGGGTTTAGTCCTGGCAACCTGGGAATGAAGACGAGCTCTCTTGTGTTGCGCAAAAACAAATGAAGGTGAAATAAAGAAAGAAACAACACTTCAAGGCTGCATTTCAATATTTTATTTTATTTAATTTTATTTGTTTATTTTATTTTTTTGAATAGCCAGAAGAACATTGAAAAACTGAAAATCAAACTGTTATTGCACATTTCTTTCATTGCCTGTATATGAGGCATGACTGCAAACATCTTCCACACAGGGGGTGCTTTTGAATGCGACAGTCATTGGTTCAAATACTATCGCCATACAGTATATGGACTGGCACCATCCCACTCCAGCCTCTAGCGGCCAAGTCCAGCCTCTTTATGCCAGCGTTAAGGTCAGCAAGGTAGCAAAATAGCGCCCTGGCCCCGCCACCTGGAAAAGGCTCCCGTTAACGCTACCTTCTGGGGCAAAATACGGCCCATCTGTAAGGAGAACATCACCAGCATCATCAAGAGACATGACTCAAACTCCCACAATGTACTTCTGCTGCTTCTAGAGTAGACCTGAGTTTGACAATTACAGTTCTCCAATTCTTCATCATGTATATAATCTTTATACAAAAAAAAAGTATAAAACGGTACTAAATCACTTAAAAGTTCATTCAGAGCCAAATATAATGAAAATACACCACAGCTAAAAGACTGTGACCGGACTAGTTTGAGAACTGTATTACTTCTGTCCATTCTCATCCACAAGGTTCACTGAGGGAGAGCCCTCAACAGGCATTTCACCATTTTACCATGTACAAATTTTGGTCATTTAGGTAAGAATTACAACTTTGGTTGAAGCTAAATTGCCGCAAAAACACCACACACAGGCAAAATGGTGCGTCTACTTTATAAAAAACATGATAAAACAACCTAAAACAACAGCTCTTTGTTTAATCTACAATATAAAACCAATTATGATCATACTATATATTACTACTAAATATATGCTAAAAGTTAACTAAATTACTTACAAACTGGACTCTGGTTTTGCCTGTTTACATTGAACCACAGTCGACCGTCCCTTCCCGACATAGGCGTAATACATGATGTAGAAGACTTTGAAAGCGCTGCAGCTCAACTTACAGCAGCTGTTTCAATTGTGGCAATTGTGCATCTATCGCGGAATTACAGTAATGTGAAGAAGTGCCAAGAGCGGCCGATTTGAAGCGTTTTGCGCATGCCTTATTACCGGATTAGACAATTACAGTTTCTGAATCGGTGGCAGCTGAGAATTTTGAGAAAAAAATAATGCTTTTCAGCAAACACCGGATCAAATTAAGCCCTGCCTGCACCCCATAATGACTTCCGTCCTAACCACTCTTTTGGGTCGTCTCTTGAGGTTGTTTGAAACGACAGCACTTTAGACATAGATATAACATTAGGTGACATTTAGACACTTGTTGGAACACGTCTGTCCCCTTCAACGGATTACTTGTTAGCCTGGATTTCTAAAACACCTTCCTCACCTGTTCCTAGGTCACATCTGGTGATAACAACTTTTTTGATGATGCCACTCTGTCAGCTGTAATTGTGATAGCACAGATATTCAAGTGTATTTGCATACATTCAGGTTGGTATGCTTCTATTCGTCTCTCCTGTTTTAGAGACAACCTTCAGAAGTGTAAATTCCCTGTATATTTCCATTATTTCCCATATAGTTCTGTCAATTCCCAATAAATCCCATGTACATTTTCCCTCTTCAAATATTCCTGAAATTTTGCAACCCTCAATGAGGATGCATATACTGTTTATACTGCCACAGAATTGTATATATTTAGCTATATTTAGTGTGAACCTTGCCAAATCTTATGTATTTCTATTATTATTATTTTTTTTGTCAAGGCAGGCACACAACAAATTGTCTATGCATAAACTCTAAACTAAAGTGTTTAAGTCCTTTGATGGCCGGTGCCTCAGTGCCTTTTATTCACTCCCTGTCTTGCTCTCTGCTCACCTGTCTGTCTAATGCTCGCTTCTGCCAGACTGTCCATCTCCTGCTTGCTTGCTGTCTCCGTCTGTCTCTGCTCTCTCTTTGCTCTTCGTTGGGATTACACAGCATCAGGTTGGCAAACATGGACCAAACTGGTGGGGAAACAAAATGTTCCTCTGTGCACAAAGCCATGCTAATCCACCCCCCAGCACAGGCTGATTACAGAAAGCTGGTTTAGTGCATGGGGCTTAGAGGCAAACAGCCGGGTGGATGGGTGGAGGAACAGATAGGCAGGTAGACCGGTTCATTGTGCCCCTGTTGATGAGAACTTGTCCCGGGTTGATGCCGATACCGATTGTTTAGAATCCAGAGAAACCGATGGCCAATAAGCTCTGCTGCTGCTGAATTGACTACCCACTAACCCACAATCCTTTTTTACAACAAACTTAAACTGTATGAAAAAAAAAAAAAATCACTCCAGCTAAAAAAGTCAAGGCAACAAGCTACCTTTACACATTCAAGTTTTGGTTTACAGTTGCTCCAACTTAAGGTATTTTGTTAATGGAATTTACCTTTCATATTTGTCGAGACTTCATTTAATTGTTATAAAGAATAAAAATTGGTGTTTGCAGAACCCATTATGAGTACAATGCTTTTTTTCTGCTCTCCCAACATTTTATCATTAGATAAATACATCTACCATCAGAAGCACAATGCATTTATTTTCTAATCTTTCCATATTTACAGTATAAATGAATACATAAGTAAAAAAAAAAAATATAACTTTATTAATAATTGCACAACAGTTTTCACAGCAATTTTAAATTGTGGCTAGACAATTTGCTCATTTTCACAATAAGGTCCTACCGTTACTGTTATTGGTCCTAAAATGGCGATACTAAGGAATATTAGAACCCACATAATTCATTTTAACAAGAGGACTTATTATGGCCAGTACTTCACCAACACTAGACATTTGTTTTTTTTAAATCAGCTCTTTTTTTAAGGTAATTTTTAATAATTGTAATTATAGCCTATTTATTGATATCCCCAGAATATTTGCGATATCGTCTGTTGTAGGATACATTTTCCACTTCTAGATACAATCCAATATACACAAAAGCGAGGATGCCCCACATTCACGCCTTTAGTGAAACCCTTAACTGGGTCTGTCTCCTGTTAAAAAAAATCCCAATAGTGTTACCATTCAACACAGTTGAAAACGAAGACAGTTTGCTATATTTGTCCCGTTAAAATATGGATAATCCTTTGTTGTTACTGGACTATGACACCTAAAACTAAAATTAAATGAGACCATCTTACCAGTTTGTTTTTTATTCAAAGTGTTATTTCTCTGCGAGGCAGAGACGCACATTTGATTGAGAATTGTGTTAATCTGCACTGGTAATGCACAGCATTGGCCATGTCCAATGTGTCGCCATCTGTTTAGTTCTTAGATAACTCACACAAAGAGGGCTCGTCAGTGCCATCAAGTCGAAAGAGTTGAGTACAAAGCCAATCATTTATTTTCTTTGATTAATCGAGTAATCACATTTTTTTTTTTTACATTCCATCAGCCTGCTTAAAATACCACATTGTATTCTTAATTTCACATAAGTATGTCTCCAAATCGGCAAAATGTCACTTCACCAGTCCAAATTATTGTTATAATATACATAAAGGATTAATTAACTTGTCACCAGACTGTGTTAACAGTTATAGTAGCTATGAATTAATTCACATTTTATGTCACATCCCTTGCAATAAGAAACTTGTTTGTAAGATTGTAAAACTATGTTGCATGAGGCCAGCGATATCTGGTGCTTTGAGCACCGTAACTCTGCTGTCATGTGGCAGCAGTCGCTCTGTGTGCCGTTCAGTTTAGCCACTGTGGCTGCGGCCCGTCATCCAGGACTTTCTTTCATAATTGCGGTCTTCTGTGCTCTTTCACGCAACAAAACTGTTTCCCAGTCACACTCGTAAGTATAACATTTTAAAAAGTTGCCGCTGGTCCGCCCGAAAACAAGCTTTGTGTGAGACAAAAGAGCTTGTAGTTCAGTGTGCTCCGCGCGCCACATATTGACACATTTTTAATTAATGGAAATTAAAGGAATCATTGAGGCAATACAATAAAAATCAAAGCTTTTTTTGTAATTGAATTACTCCATTTACTCAAATAATTGTTTCAGCCCTAACCTGAATAATCATGATAATCAGTTGATCAAATAATCAAGTATTTTTCAGAATCAGAAAGAGTTTATTGCCATTGTCAATGAACAAAATTCACAAACATAGGAACTTGTCTCGGCCTTAAGGTGCAACATAAAACACTGAGCGATAATAAAACAACAATATATATTCAATCTAAAAAGGGCATGCATTAAGAAACAATTTAAAATTACTATACAATAAAAATAAAAATAGGCATTTCTATGTACACAAGAGTTATAGTTAGATTTACAGTTTGAGTGCAGAAAGTGACAGTGCAGTGAGTGGTTGAATATTTGCAGTTAAAGTGACAGGTGTTTTGAAGTGTTCATGAGTCCAACAGCAGAGGGAAAGAAACTATTCTTGTGGCGGGAGGTTCTGGTCCGGATGGACCGTAGCCTCCTGCCTGAGGGGAGTGGTTCAAATAGACCATGTCCAGGGTGAGAGGGTCAGCTGTGATCCGACCTGCTCGTCCCAGAGCCCTGGAGACGTACAGGTCCTGCAGAGATGGAAGTCTGCAGCCGATCACCTTCTTAGCAGAACGCACAATGCGCTGTAGTCTCTGTTTGTCCCTGGCTTTGGCTCCAGCGTACCACACGGTGATGGAGGAGTTGAGGACGGACTCAATGATGGCCGTTGTAGAACTGCACCATCATCTGCGCTGGCAGCTTGGCTTTCCTCAGCTGCCGCAGAAAGTACATCCTCTGCTGGGCCTTCTTGATGAGGGAGCTGATGGAGGGCTCCCACTTGAGGTCCTGGGTGATGGTGGTGCCCAGGAAGCGGAAGGAGTCCACGGTGGTGATGGGGGAGTCTGTCATGATGAGGGGGGCTGGGGGGCTGGGGGGCTGTGGCTTTCCTGAAGTCCACGATCATCTCCACTGTCTTCTGGGCGTTGAACTCCGGATTGTTACCGCTGCACCAGGACACCAGCCGGTCCACCTCCCTCCTGTAGACAGATTCATCCCCGTCCGAGATGAGCCCGATGAGGGTGGTATCGTCCGCAAACTTGATGAGTTTTACGGAGTCGTGGCTGGAGGTGCAGCAGTTTGTGTACAGGGAGAAGAGCAGAGGGGAAAGTACACAGCCCTGTGGAGCTCCTGTGCTGATAGTCCGAGTGTCTGAGACATTCTTCCCCAGCCGCACGCACTGCCTCCGATTCGTCAGGAAGTCGGTGATCCACCTGCAGGTGGAGTCAGGCACGTTGAGCTGGGAGAGCTTGTCCTGGAGCAGAGCAGGGAGGATGGTGTTGAAAGCAGAGCTGAAGTCCACAAACAGGATCCTGGCGTAGGTTCCCAAGGAGTCCAGATGCTGCAGGATGAAGTGGAGTGCCAGGTTGATGGTGTCGTCTACAGACCTGTTGGCTCTGTAGGCGAACTGCAGGGGGTCCAGCAGGGAGGAGGTGAAGGACTTGAGGTGGGGCAGGACCAGGCGCTCAAATGACTTCATGACTACAGACGTCAGCGCCACAGGCCTGTAGTCATTAAGTCCAGTGATCCGGGGCTTCTTGGGACAGGGACAATGATGGCAGACTTGAAGCAGGCTGGGACATGGCATGACCCCAGGGAGGTGTTAAAAATGTCTGTGAAGACGGGGGTTAACTCTCCTGCGCAGTGTCTTAATGTAGCGGCAGAGACGCCGTCTGGTCCAGCAGCTTTTCGGGGGTTGGATTTCCGAAATAGCCTGTGAACATCCTGTTCCTGAACTGAGAGGGTGGGCGGGGAGGTGGGGGTGACCAGGTTTGGGTTGGCGGAGGTGGCCACCGTGGGGGAGGGGGTGGTCACATCAAACCTGGAGTAGAAGGTGTTAAGTTGCTCAGCCAGTTTTCGATTGTCTGCAGCAGGGGGGCTCGGGGCTTGTGGTAGGTGAGGAGCCGGAGCCCCCTCCACACGGAGGCGGGGTTGTTGTCAGAGAACTGCTGCTTCAGACGCGTATTGTACTGTGATCTCGCTCGAGAAACCTCTTTGCTAAATCCATACTTTGCGTCTTTGTAGCGCCCCCTGTCACCAGCCCTGTGCGCTGCCTCCTTCTGCTGCCTTAACTGCCTCAGTTTTGGAGTGAACCAGGGTTTGTCATTGTTCAAAGTGACTTTGGTGTGGTGTTGGTATGATGCTGTCCTCACAGAATCGAATGTATGACGTCACAGTGTCCGTGTACTCATCCAAACTATCTGTGGCAGCTCTGAAAACCTCCCAGTCTGTAATGTCCAAACACGCACGTAGCTCCTCCACTGCCTCATTGGTCCACTTCTTAGAGGTCCTCACTGCAGGTTTGGAGAGCTTCAGCCTCTGCCTGTACGTGGGGATCAGGTGAACCATGGCGTGATCTGAAAAGCCGAGAGCAGCGCAAACCACGGCGCGGAAGGCGTTACTGACCGTTTGTGTAGCAGTGATCCAGCGTGTTCTGCTCTCTGGTCGGAACTTTAATAAACTGTCTGTACTTTGGTAGTTCGTAGCTGAGATTCCCCTTGTTAAAATCACCCAGGATAATACACAAGGAGTCCGGGAAGGTCCGCTCCACACTCAGAATCTGGTCCGCGAGCGCGCGCTGTGCCAAGTGCACGTTTGCGCTCGGTGGGATGTAAACAACAGCCAGAATGAATGAGGCGAACTCACGTGGCGAGTAGAATGGTTTGCAGTTAATGAAGAGATATTCCAGATCAGGAGAGCAGTGTTTGGAGATCACAGTCACATCTGAAGACCAGGCGTTGTTGATGTAAAAATAGACTCCTCAGCCGCGTGTTTTACCCCCGGAGAGACCCTTATGACGATCCGCACGAAAGAGGCAAAACCCCTCAAGCTGTACGGCGCCGTCTGGGATCGGCTCGCTGAGCCACGTCTCCGTGAAGCACAAAACAGGAGATGAAGAAAAGTCTCTGTTCCGTCTCATCAGCAGCGCCAGTTCGTCCATTTTGTTGGAGAGTGAGCGAACGTTGGAGAGGAAAATCCCAGGTAAGGGCGTCCGTGTACCGCGTCTCCTGAGCCGTACGAGGACCCCCACACGTTTTCCTCGCCTGCGGCGTCTCACTCTTTTAGCCAAAAGAAGGGCTAATTCAGCAGCAGAAACTAAAAAAACTGGAACTAGGTCCGAAGGAGTTGTTGTTCGGAAGGACAAGAGCTCTTCACGGGTGTAAGAGCACGCAGACACACAATTTACGAACATAATCAGACATAACAAAAAGCACCTAAAGGCCAGGGCATCCTTCTGCGGCGCCATCTTGGATCTATGGGCGATGAAGCAACTCACCCATTTCAGACAGTTTTACTATGGCTTTTCCCATAGTGATGTAGTCATTTCTCTCAGGATTTGATTGTTTCAAGTGTCTCAGGAGGTAAGACATATTGTGAGCAGAGTTCCTTAAGAAGTCACAAAGACAGTGGCGGCTGGTCCAAAAGGGCTATGGGGCGCCGCCCTGTCAATCGGCCAATTATGTAAAAAAAAGAAAAGTGTGTTTAAAAACGAAATAATTCGTTCAGAATTATGTTATATTATTATTAGTTTAAATATGTAAAAGAATAATTAAAATAGATATATATATATGATACTTTGTCCGTGGTCTGCTGTGTGACGCAACCTGCGTCTCTTTTCAGCGTATGTAGTGGGGCTGTTTGAAAATCGCCCCTGAGCCTGGTAAAAAAGTAATTGGAATCTTTAGCCAATCAAATCCTGAGAAAAATGACTACATCACTATGGGAAAAGCCATAGTAAAACTGTCTGAAATGGGTGAGTTGCTTCATCGCCCATTTAAGCGTAGTGTTTACTTCGCCACGGAGCTACGCTGTTTACGCTGGAGACACAGCGTAACAGGTGCAGTTCACATGTGATCAGGGCGGGGTTAAGGCTGATGCTTCTCCGTCAACTCTACGCGGAAGTGCCCCATGTCTTGTTTTCTGTGTTTACTTTTCAAAACTGCATCTACATACGTCTGTGTTCAAAGGTATGTCGAAAAATGATTGAGAATGAGCTCCTTGACTGTGGCTGCCGGACATCTGATGTGTCGAACTAGTGTAGCACGTGTGTGCAGTTACCTTGACTGCAAACGCACCAAACAGGAGCCTTTTTTTCAGTTACCTGGATAATGCCAACGCTGAAAGCATCTCTGAACTTCTATTCATGGATTCTTTTGGTTATTAGAAAACCCATGAAACAATGCTATAAATGACATGTCTTTAAGAACAACTTTCCATATAGGAATGTTGTCTGTGATGATTAAATATCCATCCATCCATCCATCTTCTTCCGCTTTATCCGGGGCCGGGTCGCGATTAAATATGACAATGTAAAATGTTATACACATGTACTTCAGGTTAACTAATGCCACTTAGAAGCTGATCTTTTTGTTTTTGTTTTCTGTACTGTTTTATGAAACTGGCACCGACAATTGTTTGTGTTTTTTATTTTTTCTTAATGTAGTAATTGCTACTATGCACTATAAGGTACAGTATCATTGCGATTTTTGTTTTGCTCTTTAGGAGCCCATATTTTATAAAGTGAAAAATGTAATTTTATGTCAAATGTATTTCCTCGCAAATGGTATCTGCCTCCTAATTCAAAGTATTACCATTACCAAAAGTGGAAATAAAGTTTGTTTACTTCATTAATTCAGTTGAAAATGTGTATTTATACAGTCTTTGTAAAATATTCACTTTTGGACACAACAACGAAAACATTGTAATGTCAAGCCACCCCCCCCTATATTTTGCATCACCAGCCACCACTGCACAAAGGATTGTTCATTAGCATGGACCACGTAGCCACAAGATATGCAAATAACAATTATTTAATGATGTGAGATGGATGCTGGTGATCCATGGTGGCTTGAACTGCAGACCAATGGCTGGGATGAGAGACTCAGTATGAGGGCTCCCTCTCTGCAGTCTGCCCGGAACCTCCTTCTTATGAAGACTGAATGCTGAAAGAAAGGGGAGATTACATATTACATTTTACAAGGGGAGAGAGGGCGGGTCGAGAGAACAGAGTTAAGCGGTAACTGAGGTGTTAGGCTGAGTAATAGAGGTGTGGTCCGAAGACTGAGGTCCATCCATCCATCCATCTTCTTCCGCTTTATCCTGGGCCGGGTCGCGGGGGCAGCAGTCTAAGCAGGGACTCCCAGACTTCATTTTCCCCAGACACTTCCTCCAACTCCTCCGGGGGGATCCCGAGGCGTTCCCAGGCCAGCCGAGAGACATAGTCCCTCCAGCGTGTCCTGGGTCTTCCCCGGGGCCTCCTCCCGGTGGGACATGCCCGAAACACCTCCCTAGGAGGGTGTCCAGGAGGCATCCGGAACAGATGCCCGAGCCACCTCAGCTGGCTCCTCTCAACGTGGAGGAGCAGCGGCTCTACTCCGAGCTCCTCCCGTGTGACTGAGCTCCTCACCCTATCTCTAAGGGAGCGCCCAGCCACCCTGCGGAGGAAACTCATTTCGACCGCTTGTATCCGCGATCTTGTCCTTTCGGTCACTACCCAAAGCTCATGACCATAGGTGAGGGTAGGAACGTAGATTGACCGGTAAATCGAGAGCTTTGTCTTTCGACTCAGCTCCTTCTTCACCACAACGGTCCGATGCAGCGACCGCATCACTGCAGACGCTGCACCGATCCGCCTGTCAATCTCACGCTCCATCCTTCCCTCACTCGTGAACAAGATCCCGAGATACTTAAACTCCTCCACTTGGGGCAAGGACTCCCCACCCACCTGGAGAGGGCAAGCCACCTTTTTCCGGTCGAGAACCATGGCCTCAGATTTGGAGGTGCTGATTCTCATCCCAGCTGCTTCACACTCGGCTGCAAACCGTCCCAGTGCATGTTGCAGGTCCAGGTTTGATGGAGCCATCAGGACAACATCATCTGCAAACAGCAGAGATGAAATCCTGTGCTCTCCAAACCGGACCCCCTCCGCCCCCTGACTGCGCCTAGAAATTCTGTCCATAAAAACAATGAACAGAACCGGTGACAAAGGGCAGCCCTGGCGGAGTCCAACACGCACTGGGAACAGATCTGACTTACTGCCGGCAATGCGAACACAGCTCCTGCTCCGGTCATACAGGGACCGGACAGCCCTGAGCAAAGGGCCCCGGACCCCGTACTCCCGCAGCACCCCCCAAAGGGCACCCCGTGGGACACGGTCGAAAGCCTTCTCCAGATCCACAAAGCACATGTGGACTGGTTGGGCAAACTCCCATGAACCCTCAAGCACCCGATGGAGAGTATAGAGCTGGTCCAGTGTTCCACGACCAGGACGAAAACCACTCTGCTCCTCCTGAATCCGAGGTTCGACTATCGGTCTGATTCTCCTCTCCAGTACCCTGGAATAGACCTTACCAGGGAGGCTGAGGAGTGTGATCCCTCTATAGTTGGAGCACACCCTCCGGTCCCCCTTCTTGAACAGAGGGACCACCACCCCGGTCTGCCAGTCCAGAGGCACCGACGCCGACCGCCACGCGATGTTGCAGAGGCATGTCAACCAAGACAGTCCTGCAACATCCAGAGACTTTAGGTACTCGGGGCGTATCTCATCCACCCCCGGAGCTCTGCCACCGAGGAGTTTGCCAACAACCTCAGTGACTTCGGCTTGGGTGATAGATGAGTCAGCCTCCGAGTCCTCCGTCTCTACTTCCTCTTCGGAAGACGTAGCATTGGGATTTAGGAGGTCCTCAAAGTACTCCTTCCACCGCCCGACGACATCCCCAGTCGAGGTCAGCAGGTCCCCACCCGCACCGTAAACGGTGTTGGTGGAACACTGCTTCCCCCTCCTGAGGCGCCGGACGGTTTGCCAGAATTTCTTTGGGGCCGACCGATAGTCCTCCTCCAGGGCCTCCCCGAACTCCTCCCAGACCCGGGTTTTTGCCTCTGCGACAGCACGAGCTGAGGCACGCCTGGCCCGCCGATACCCGTCAACGGCTTCAGGAGTCCCACAAGCCAAAGAGGCCGGATAGGCCTCCTTCTTCCGCCTGACGGCATCCCTTACTTCCGGTGTCCACCACCGGGTTCGGGGGTTGCCGCCGCGACAGGCACCTGAGACCTTGCGACCACAGCTCCGAGCAGCCGCATTGACAATGGAGGGCGAGAACATGGTCCACTCAGACTCAATGTCCCCAGCCTCCCCCGGGATTTGGGAGAAGCTCTCCCGGAGGTGTGAATTGAAGACCCTGCTGACAGCGGGCTCCGCAAGACGTTCCCAACAGACCCTCACTATACGCTTGGGCCTGCCAAGTCTGTCCGGCTTCCTCCGCCGCCAGCGGATCCAACTCACCACCAGGTGGTGATCGGTTGACAGCTCCGCCCCTCTCTTTACCCGAGTGTCCAAGACACGCGGCCGGAGGTCAGATGACACGACAACAAAGTCGATCATTGACCTCCGGCCTAGGGTGTCCTGGTGCCATGTGCACTGGTGGACACCCTTGTGCTTGAACATGGTGTTCGTTATGGACAGTCCGTGACTATCACAGAAGTCCAATAACTGAACACCGCTCGGGTTCAGATCGGGGGGGCCGTTCTTCCCAATCACCCCTCTCCAGGTGTCACTGTCGTTGCCCACGTGGGCGTTGAAGTCCCCCAGTAGAACAACGGAGTCCCCGGTCGGTGCACTGTCCAGTACCCCTCCCAGGGACTCCAAGAAGGCCGGGTACTCAGCACCGTTGTTCGGCCCGTAGGCCGACACCACAGTGAGAGACCCTGTCCCCAACCCGAAGGCGTAGGGACGCGACCCTCTCGTTCACTGGGGTAAACTCCAACACATGGCGGCTGAGCTGTGGGGCAAATAAGCAAGCCCACGCCAGCCCACCGCCTCTCCCCGCAGGCAACACCAGAGAAGTGGAGCGTCCAGCCCCTCTCAAGAGGATGGGTTCTAGTGCCCAAACTGTGCGTGGAGGTGAGGCCGACTATATCTAGTCGGAAAACGTTCAACCTCCCGCACAAGCTCAGGCTCTTTCCCCCCCAGCGAGGTGACGTTCCATGTCCCCAGAGTTAGTCTCTGCGCCACCAGGCGGCTCGTCGAGGCCCCCTGCCGTGGACTGCCGCCCAGATCCCTCCGCACCAGCCCCCTTACGGATCCTCTCTGCAGTGGTGGTGGGTCCACGGGAGGACGGCCCCACGTCACTCGTTTTTGGTTGCCACCCGGCCAGACTCCCGTGGCGCCGGCCACCAGGCGCTCGCCGTCGAGCACCCACGCCAGGCCTGGCTCCAGGGTGGGGCCCCGGTAACGCCAATCCGGGCGACGTAACTGGCCTTGTTTTTTTTTTTCATCATAGGGGGCTTGTGAACCGATCTTTGTCTGACCCGTCACCCAGGACCTGTTTGCCTTGGGAGACCCTACCAGGGGCTTGAAGCCCCGGACAACATGGCTCCTGAGATCATTCGGGGCGCTCAAACCACTCCACCACGTTAAGGTGTCGGTTCAGGGAGGGGGAAGACTGAGGTGTGTTGTGGAATTTCTGTGAAGGGGTACCAAGAAATAAATAGGTGAACAGAGTTTGTCGTTCTCAAAAGGTGGATCTTTATTTACTCGTGCACAGTAAATAATCAACGGTATCTCTCCCTCATCCTCCAGAACAATGACAAAACACATCCTTTTAAAGGCAGTAATTTACACTGACACGTAGGCACATCGTCACAATCAAATTAGCTCCGAAAGAGACAAAAACTACCCTGAAGGATCTGACCCCCCAAGCTCTGTCTTGACCCACGACTGGCAGGAGCCAGAAGAATATTAACTTCAACATAGATAGAATAACATGACATTTTTTCATTACAGGTGGAGGCGTGGTCCTGCTCACGAACCTGTTAACATATTAACTACATTCAATATTTCTTGCTTTTCTCTGTCCTTTTGTGTGATCTGCTGACATGAGTGCTCTAATGCACCTTGTCTTGAACACAGAACTGTCAATGTGAATGCAGTGCCAGTGAAAACCCTCTTTTTTGCTGGAATTGAAAATGCCTTAGAACTTAGAACAGCTGGAATGTAAGTCAAGCTGAACCCTGTTCCATCAGGGGGGGTCCAAGCTAAGATAAATTAAGGGACATTCCAGAGAGGACACACCCAAGGAAGCTAACTTTACACTCTTCCCATAAGCAATTCTGTGCAGACTCAAGCGAAGGACTTTAGATTTGAGATGAGTTTACTCTGTCAGTTATATTGTGCAGAGTACATGAGACACGGCAGGAAATTTAGCACAAACTGGATTGAGACAAGAATAATGCCAATAAAGGATTTACAGAAAACAAGCAAATGTTAAATTGAATAGATGACATTGTAAAAAGCTTATAACCTATTAAATCAATTTACAATAAACTTAACGCTTGGAAAAAAAAAAAAGTGATCTCTAATTAATCTTGGCCAAATCCGTCAGACACACGGACCAGAGTATTAAACTTTTTGCCTGTGATGGTGAGCTTTTACAGTTAGAGCTAAGATAAGCGGTAAATGCCAGTCATTTTAGTGGTTTATTCATAATCACAGGTCAACAGTGCATTTATGCAATTCATTTATGTTTGGCACGCCCAGAATCACAACAGCATTTGTCTTGAAGGGCAACAGTGAAATAGAGAAGGAGAAATGTCCCTGCCTCCCTTGTTTTTAGGACCCTCCTTCTCTGCAAGGAAAAACTACAAAACCCTGTTGGAAAAAGTAGAAACCTTGGGGAGAATAACAGTGGATAGATCCTACTCCCATAGACAGAAAGTGTGTCAGACCATTTGCATTCTTTCTATTTGATTTTTTTTTTTTTTTTTTTTTTTTTTGTACACATTTTTATATTTAATAAAAACAACAAAACACGACCATAGAGCAGTACAAAAATAATAATATAATGCAAAATAATGTCTCAATACGACAAAAGATACATAAAATGTCCCACATTTGTCCCATTTAGTCAAAAAAGTATAAAATTAATTTTCAAATTAAGTCTGAATGTCATTTTTTTCATTAGTCTGTTGCCTATTACGATGTCAGTCCAGTCCTTGATGGTTGGTGAGGTTTTGTGTCATCCATTTCCTTGTGATGCCCTTTTTTCCTGCCACCAAAAGCACATTCCAAAGTTAGCCATTTAATGTGTCCATGGCAGGAGATCTTAGACCCAAGTGCATAGTTCTAAAATTAAGAGGGATCGCAATGTCAAATACAATCTGCAACAAGACGGTCCCAAAACTCGTGATAGTGGTTTGCCTCCTGGCTGCCACAGTTTCTCCAACAGTCTGCATTTTTCTGTGAAAAATTGGCACTTTGACATGGTGGTATGAAAAAAAAATTGTTTTTCTGACGAAGTTTTTCCGACAAAACTCCCTCCAGACATGTGATTCTGGAGGTCCTCCACTGGGATGTACACACATTTTCCCACTCCTCGTCTATCAAAACAAAGTTACTTTCTCTTTCGCATTTGTTTTTAATAGATTTGGTGAGTAGCTGTCCAGTTTAGCAATGCATTAATATAATTTTAACGTCTTTTAGCTAAAGTAAAGCCTTCTTCAAATCGCAACGATCTTGAAAGGACTATTCATTCTTTCATCAGCTCAAGAATAGAATATTGGAATGCACTCTATGCTAGTGTCTCCCAGTCTGCCCTTAGCTGCCTTCAGCTTGTACAGAACGCTGTGGCGCATTTTCTAACCAACGCACCCAGATGTCAGCACATCACCCCAGTTCTTTTTGCTCTCCATTGTCTTCCTGTTTCTTTTAGAATTGATTTTAAAATGTTACTTTTTGTTTTTAAAGCTCTAAATGCCCTGGCACCTCCTTATCTGGCCGAGTTTCTGTCTGCCCGAAACCCAAGCTGTGCTCTAAGGTCGACAAATCAGTTTCTGCTGGAAGTCCCCAGAGCCAGACTCAAACACTGGGGTGATCGAGCCTTCTCTGTTGCTTGTCCCAGACTTTGGAACAAACCGCCCCCCAGCATGTGCACCATCACAGATTTGAGCCTTTTTTCATCCTGCGACGAGTTGGCCACTGTCCAGGTTGTACCCCGCCTAAGGCCCAAAGGCACTGGGATAGGCTCCAGTCACCCGCGACCCCTAACGGGAACAAGTGGTAGAAAATGAATGAATGAATATCTAGGCTTAAAAGGTATTTATTCAGATTGGCTTTCAACATTAAGTAGTGTAGTGCCATTTTATTTTGTACAGTTTTTTACTTATGTTATGCTTTGTATTTCCTTGAATTTTTATTTTGAAGAACTTTGGTCACTTTGAGTGTTGTAAAGGGTTCTATAAATAAAGGTTGATTGAATATTATTCCCCTTGAAAGTTCTGATTCATAAGCCTCATAAAATGTTCAGTCACAGGGTAATGACTTTAATTGTTTTGGTTATAATAACTCCTTATCTGTAAATACCTATAAAAGTCCTGTTTCTCCAAGTCAAATGATTCTTTCAACATATCAAAGCTTTTCATGTGATTATCTTTTACAATCTGGTGAAAAACGTTTAGACCTTTTGAATCTGGACCTTGAACCTCAGGTCAGTACTATTGAGTACAAAATCCTAGACATAAGCCAACCAGATTTTAACATCTTTGTTTAGGCCCTGTACACACGTAGGTGGCTATTTTTATAAACTCATATCCGCCGTCCTTCGTTTAATAAAAAGTACTGCGTACACACATAATCGTTTTAAATACATCCGTCCACACAAACCTGTATAATTGTGCTCTTGAGCGCGGTCATAAACATGCCAGACCAATGGTTCATGGTGTTTACCTAAAATTTAGACCCAATCTACCCAATGAGAGTACGCCTTTTCTCGTCGTAATTTTCGCAAAACATTGCGCCAGATTTCGCGAGTTATTTGCATGGATCTATAAGGTTATTTAGTGCAATATCGCCGATTGTAAAGCACTCGTTCTGTACGCCGCACACAAAAGTAACACTCTTCTCAAAGGATCCACGTTGTCCACTGGTGTAAACAAGGACGCATGTGTGACGTGTATTCATTGTCGCGTTTGGGACTTTAAAACGGCGTTTACCCACGTCCAAACGCAAACACAAAACCAGAGTTTTCCGAAATCTGCACTTTGGCCGGAGTTTTCCAAAAGCCCAGCTTTCAAGAGCATAATCCTCCGGTTATGTGTGGACGACAGGTCAAATTGTAGAAAAATATATGCGTTTTATACCCGGCTACGTGTGGACATGTCCTTAGTTAGTATTTTTTGAGTAGCTCCTTCAATGTTGTAAGCACAGATTTCACCCATTTCACCCATATTTCCCAACTTCTTCCAAATGACTCGATCATCTGCCAGTGAAGCCTGCACTTCGGGCACAAAACTAATCTCAATATTTTTCGATTGGGCTTCATATTCTGAGTCACACCAGTACAGCATTTCTCTGATTTTAGCTGAAATAAATTAATTTGTCTGACAAGGCAAACCCCAACCTCCTTTTCCTTTTGATAATTGTAGAGTTTTAAATCAGTTTCGAGGTTTCCTGCCTTGCCATACAAATCTCGAGATTGTTTTATTCCACTCAAAACAGCCAGTTGGTGAAGGAAATTGGAAGAGTCTGACATGGATAGAGACATCTACGCAGTACCTAATTTGTTTATAGTTTAAATCCTTTGACTTAGACTCAAGTATGGGGTAAGAGTCATGTTTTTAATATCTACGTTTTCAACTGCTGGACTTTTGGACAACCCCAAAAATGGCTTGGCCCTTAAATGGTGCCTTTTTAGGGGATAGTGTTGACAAATCGGACTCTGGCTTAAGAGCACTCCAGGGCTTTTCTGTTGCTCATCACTTTGTTTTCAATTACTTTTGTAAACTGCAAATGGAATCTTTTGATGATCATGTCCGTAGCATATTCTTTTTGCTTCAAATGAATGTATGTATGTATACGTGTACTGTGCTGAAATCTTTCTTTTTATACTCTCTCTCTGCACTTTTATACTTGATATATTCCACCATACAATGCAGCCAGAAATACAGAACACATGGACAGACAACTATTACTTTGTCTGTGTAACTGTTTCTGTTTTATGTCTCCACAGCCTTAACAGCCTACACATACCTCACGATCTTCGACCTGTTCAGGTGAGTACGTGCTTTGCCCAGTTAATTCATTAAACTTGGGTCTGTCTCAGTGTCAGCATGCATTGGAACTAAAACTGTGGCAGCGGCACTTCTAGGATTTAGAAATACCCGTAAAAAGTCTAAATTCAATCAAAACTATTACTTTTATTTGCTATTATTTTCTAAACCCTTCTATCTTGCATTATATATCAAATAATTTAGTAATATAATATGATACATTGGTAAATTGATTTAACAAAATAAGACTAAACTTTCCATTGCGAATGACTGTTGAAAACCAGAATTATTTTTGGTGTTTCCCCTAGGTTTACCTGTTTGGCAATGGGGCTTTGCATGTGCATAGATCTTTAATTTCATATTTAATGTATTTAATCTAAATTTTTGAAAGCCTTTTTTGCATGGCTGAAACTCAAATACTCTTAAACTTAAAATAAATGAATAAATGGACAACTTGTCTTCTTAAACTCTAATACAATAAAATGTACTTTTCATCCACTCACTGCTTCACATTAACCCATGCAGAACTCAATTAATCTGTGAAACAATTAATGCTAGCAGCTTTATCTAAACTGCTGGTTTCACTTTCACTTCATTTTGTCAACTACAAATTGTCAACAAACAAAATAATACCTGAAACAAATTATTTTCAGTGTTTTCCCTTGGTTTACTGGTTTGGCAGGTACGTATGTGCATGCGGTTGACCATACGCTCACACGCACTGTAGGGGAACAATTTAGGCTTATGGGTTTATTGTTGTTAGTAACATTATTTGCATTATTATTTATAAATTTCCATGTTATTTATTGCATTTTAAAGTGATTAAATGTCTATAAAAAGCCTTTTAAAAATATGTTTTTGGGGTCTGGGCATTTGTTAGCACATTTTCAAATGTTTTCTTGTACATTTTTATTCAAGCATTTGCTGCATGAATGAAACTCAACTACTCAAGTGAAAATTAATTAATAATTTTCTGCACAACTTTTCTTCTTAAACACTGATGCATAGGTGGCCCGTCTATTCAATGGTGGACAATGTTGAGACTGAATACTACGTAACTAAAAAGTAAAAGAAATAAAATAAAATAACCAAAAAATATCTGTAAAACTAAACAAGTTAAATGGAAACCTGTTTAAAAAAATGAAAAATAAAAACAATATAAAAACAGGAAAATGTACCGACGTTCATGGACTGGACTAACATTATAATGGACATACGTAAAATGGAAAAAAAATACATTTGGATTGAATTTGAAAATTGACAAATTTGACAGACTTTGGACAAAAGTCTGTCAAATTTAGGGTTCTCTAGGCCAGGATTTTATTTTTTCAATTATGTGTTGGATGTCTGCTGCTTTTATTTTTTGTCTGCTCTCTCTCTTGTCGTGTTTTTCTTTCTGTTCCTTTTGATATGTTCTTTAATAAAAAAATTAAAAACATTTAACTATTAATTAAAAAAGAAAACATAGGAAAATGTACCTTTTTGAAAGACAACAACCTCTGAAAAGTACCAACTGAGACATTATAAGTAGTATTAAAAACTAGAACTGTAAGTGGAAATGCTACAAGACCCAAAAATATCAAACGTAATGTCAGGAATCAAACCACCAATGCGACAAAAATCCGGAAAAAAAGTGAAACCTATGAAAGTGGAGAAAAAACAACCTTTGAAAAATTATACCCTCTGAAAATACCAACTAAAACATTCCGCCGTTATAAGAATTCATCGGTTATTTGTTATCACCATTTTGAAGATGTTACTGCATGCTGTTGCCTATCCCCGCTTGGGATGTCACAGTATCATTGTTCCAAGCACTAAGGTAACGCTCAGGGGAAAAGCATTGAGACTTTGAGAAAGTCACTTTCCTTTGGCACACGTCAACAACACACAGCTTTGTTAAGAATATAACAGCATTTACAGGTAGGATTATGCTCTAGCACTACCTGTTTCTTCTGTTCCCCTCTTCTCCTCCTCCTCGGATTTGAATGGACCCAATGGAATTGTGAGCTGGATGTAACAATGTGTTAAGTGGCTATCCTTTTAATATGGCTCTCTGGTGCCCTCTTTAAATTCCCTTTTTTTTTAATTCATAAAATGGAATCTGTTTGACATGGACTTGGAAATATTTTGTGGTCATTGTGGGGAACAATCTTATTAAGTCACATCATTCTAACCTTTATTGTTCAATAAAGTAACACAGTAATACATTGGGGGCAAAATTAAGATTATTATTACTGGGGGGTGTCCAGTTCATTGGATTGGATTCATGAGCGGCCAGGGAACTTTCGGGTGTCCTTCATTAGGAATGGACTTCCCTCCACTTTTTGATCATTTACATGATCGGGTTTTGGGGTTGGTGCATGTTTTCAGCATGAACCCTTTTGTTTTCTGTTATATATTCATCCGATTCCCGTTTCTTGTATTTATTTGTTGTGAGTTTAAAAACATTCGGAAATGATCAAAGGCAAAATCAAAACGATCAATCAAATGACATCGGAAGTTTTACAAGTAACATCCTTTAACGTTAATGGCAAATTAACCCCAAACAATTGATTAAAAATTTTAACAAAAATGAGAAAAGAAAGAATAGACATTATATTTGTACAAGAGAACCATTTGAACGACATTGAAAATCAAAAACTAACAAAACATTTTTATAAAGATTTGAGGCAAACACAGGAGGGGGGTTGCAGTATTGATTTCAAACCGAATAGTTTTTGAACAGAGTTTTGAATGTAAAGACACAGAGGGCAGAGACTGTGTTATTTAATTACCTGTTAATAGAACTATTAATGGAAAGGTTTTTACTCTGCTGAATGTGTTTTCTCCACCAGGGAGTGATATAACCTTCTATACAGATATTAAGAAAAAGACATTAAAACAAAAAAAACGACTATATCGACACAATTGGAAAAGACCACACGCCCTAATATGTTCGTTTTGAGTCCTAGCCCCAGTGTTGTGCTCCCAGGCCCTATGAGGCAGCCCTCATGTCTCAAATAGTGGAGAAACGAGGCTTCATCACACGGCCCATGGAAGACTGACAACTGGACAAAGGATCTTTGTTCTTTGACACCAAATTGTTATGGAATTTCTGCAAACAATTACCAAAAAATAATGAAATTGAACAGTGTTTGTCCTTCTTAATCGGTTGATCTTTATTTACTTGTGCACAGTAAATTATCACTGTCCCTAACAATGGTATCTGTTCCTCATCCTCCAGAACAATGAAAATACACATGCTTTTAAAGGCATTGACACAAACTGACACGTACGCAATCAAATCAGCTCCGAAGGAGATAGCTCAAATCTTTGGACCTTGATGATGGTTCTATCTCATTCCGAGGAACCCATATTATACTATCGGTAAACAGTAACCACATAGATAGAATTACATAACCTTTTTCCGTTACAACCCTAATTTGTGGCAGAGATGAAAATTTTTGCATCCAACCTTTATTCGACGTGTCAAATTCCAGAGGCATTGGAGGAACAAAAATTAAGAAGTTCCATAAATTAATGAAGAACATAGGACTAATTGACTTCCGGAGGGAGATGAAGCCTATATGCCTATACACCTATTTTTCTAATTCACATGCAGTCTATTCCAGAATAGACCATTTTTTTTATCTTCAATAAGACAGATCTAACATCAGTTAGACAGATACAGGCACAATAGCCCTACAGTAAGTGATCATGCTCCTATCTACATTATTGTAGACTAGGAGGAAAGACAAAAAATCACACTATGGAGGTCGATTGCCAGTCTGCTTTATGACCCTTTGTTTAAGAAGAAGACACAATAATTCAGGATCCCAGAGTGCCGTGCATCTTCATCTTGAAGCCACAAACCAGTGAGGTGGAGATTCTAAGCAGGGAGAAAAGTTGGTTTTATAAAGAGGGGTTAAGGAGGCTATCTTTGTTAAAAAAGAGAATTCTTCCTTAAATTGTAATGGAGGTTTAAGATTCAACCTTCAAACCGTTGTTTATTATGGTTTATTGAAACCCTGGGGACGGCCGAGGCATTTTGATGCTTATCAGGTACTGAGTGAGGAGGGAGTGAAAGTCAGTGTACAATAGGATGTTAATTCAAACTCCCTGACGGGCCATTATCAGGAGGTCCCGCCCTGTGGGATGAGTTTACACAGAGTGGGATATAAAAACCTGAGTTCTCAGACTTGTTTCACAGATTGAAAATGACTCTTGGATGAAAGTTTAAACGTTTTGTTTTTCTAAAACGGAGTCCAGATGACTACAACTGAATCTTTTTCTAAAACCCTTTGTTTAAGGGATTAATGCCAAACTAAATCAAGACTTATCTTGAGGAAAATGAGACAATTGAAACGTCTTGGCCCATCCTCTGGGATCCTTCTAAAGCAGTTCTGAGAGGAAAAGATACAGCTATAACCTCGGCAAAAAAGAAACAAAGGGAGAAAACGCTAAAATTGCAGGAGGTGGATCTTGCCAGGAATGGGAGTCCTCAGATAGTACAGGAAATTAAAAAGATAAGAGGAGAAATTAATGATCTGACCTCACAGGAAATAGTTAAGAAAATGCTCTTCACCAAACAAAGATAGTATGCGAGTGGACACAAATTTTCTAAATTATTATCCTGGAAACAAGCTCAAAGAACAATTTTTAAAATACAGGACTGGCAAAGTAATACAATCTTAACCAAACAAGACCAAATTTAATCAGAATTGTTATCCTTTTATAAAAAACTTTTCGCTCAAATTTCAGGAGATAAAGAGGAGGATATAAATTCCTTTCTGGACAACCTCAATTTGCCGTTATGTCAGAAGAGCAAAAATAAATAAAATAAATTGGAGCTGAAATAACAGTGTAGGAAATACAAGGTGCAAACAGAATGGTAATTTATGCTTGAGGAAAATATTTGAAAGTCATAAACATTCCCAATCTATTACTGACGCTGGTTTTGAAGTTTATTAGTTACGATTATGACTATTCACAGAATGCACCAGTCCATGCCCTCAAGTTGCTTACTGTATTTTGGCATAATCATGCCTCTTGTTTAGAGGGTTGCGCCGACTGCAAGGTGTTACGCAATGAGATCTACTGTGCCCACGTTAACGCTACGGCCAGGAGCACAATATTGCCTTTTTATATCTTTATCTTTTTATTTTTTTTTCTCAGCCAATTGAATTGGTGCTTTGAAAGCCTTAACATGCGTGAACATTCTTGAAAATTGGCACAAAATTAGAACTTTGCACAAATTTACTATACAAAATGGCTCAGTGGTGCCCTGTTGAATATCAAAATATATTATGCCAATGGAGGGGCGGAGCCTATTTTTTCTTTGTATACAAATAAAACTTTGCAGATACTTAGAGCATCTCAAGATAACAAAAAAATATTTATTTTCAGTATCATATCTAGTAGGCAGTTTATGAGTATCGAATTTTAGTATCAAATGTATTATTTTTACAACCCAGTGTTCGAGTACATGCAAGGATAGTCTAAATGTTCTTGAATGTGCAACTGAAGTGTTGAACTTTTTCTGACCTGGTGATGTTTGTGTTCCTGATGGCTGGCTGTCACTCACTGATCTCTTCTTCTCTTTCTGCCCGTCAATCTCCCCCTGTCTGCACCCTGTCCGGGGCCCTGTCCACACCTCCACACCTGCATCCGCGTCCCACAGTTTGATCACCTGTCTGATCAGCTCCTGGGTCACCATGAAGAAGCCCAGTCAGGTCTACTCCTTTGGGTGAGTTCTCCTGTCACACTCTGCTGCTCTCCAGGCTCTGACACGGGGTAAACATCTCTTCTGTCCTTGAATGGCCAAGATGGTGTGGAAATGTATTATTTATTTATGAAACTTTTGATCAGATTTATTTTTTTATCAATAAAATCAGTCCGATGCCAATGTATGTTCTTATCTTGAATCTATAGAACGTTACCTTTTTCTGGCAGTCAGTTAAAGAAACAATATTGATTAAAATAACATGGTAAAAGAAACTTGAAAAAAGGAGTACAGCACAACAAAGTAAGTACAGAGAAGTGAGCATGTCTGGAAAGCAGGGAAAGGTAGCATGCCTAATTGCCAATGATATGGTTGGGTTTTTTTAATCAAGATGTTCACAGCCAAAGTGTACCTTAACACTGAAACAAGTTCCTATATTTGTTCATTGACAATGGCAATAAAACTTTTTCTGATTATAAATGTGATCCATATTGACCGAGAAGTAAAGCGAGTGCATCCTCTCCTTGAAATGTCTCATTCACTGCAGTGAAGCGCCAATTCTGTGCTGTCCTACTCCAGACAGGAGACTGACCTGCTCTGTCCGTGCAGGAAAACAGCCAAAGGGAGAGGAAAGCTCAAAGTGAGGCTCATATATTTGTAGAGCAATAAGCCTCTGTGCTGTGCAATTTCTTCATATCTTCAAAGCACAAACCAAAGAAAGACACGGTGAATGACACTGAAAATAAATGTTATTAGCCCATTTAAACTCTTTAAATGGGCCTGTTTTATCTCCCAAGGCGGACACACCAGAAAAAGTTTGAGAAGCCATGTCTTAAACAGATTGGATGTATAAATACGGTCCTCAAAAGCCCTGCCTTGGACACAATAAATGGATTTTTTTTTTTAAATAACTTCTGGCAGCTCGGGAAAAGGTCATCACACAAAAAAAAAGGATGACACATACTGTGCTGACGATTAAGGACTGGACCGACACCATAATTGACATACGGAAAATGGTGGGGGGAAATCTGACTAAATGGTTATTTTGGACTCAACTTTACCTTTATTTTTCGTTGGATGCCGCACCCTCCTAAATTTTTTCAATTTTACCTGATTTGATTCTCTCTGGTCTGGTCTTGTTTATTTTTGTTGTTTGATGTAAACAAAAAACTATATATGTATGTATATATATGTGTGTGTATATATATATATATATATATATATATAGTATTTTGATTATAGGTTTATGTATATGATGTATATATATATGTAGTAATGTGTTATGATTTAGTTTTGATGTATTATGTACTTATGTATGTATAGTATATATGTATATGTATATGTATATGTATGTATATATATATAGTATAATATATATATGTATGTATGTATGTATGTAGTATGTATGTATGTATGTATGTATTGTATGTATGTATGTATGTATGTATGTTGTATGTATGTATGTATGTATGTATGTATGTATGTATGTATATGTATGTATGTATGTATGTATGTATGTATGTATGTATGTATGTATGGTATGTATGTATGTATGTAGATGTATGTATGTATGTATGTATGTATGGTATGTATGTATGTATGTATGTATGTAGTATGTATTATGTATGTTGTATGTATTATAGGAGTATGTATGTATGTATTATTATGTATGTATATGTATATATAATATATATATATATATATGTGTATGTGTGTATATAATGTGTATAATTATGTGTGTGTGTGTATATATGTATATATATTGTGGTGTTGTGTATATATGTATATATATATGTGTGTGTGTGATATATGTATATATGTGGTGTGTTATATATGTATATGATATATGTATGTTATATATATATGTGTGAATGTGTTGTGGGGTGTGTATATATGTGTATATGTGTGTATATATGTATGTGTATATAGGTTATATATATATAACTAATAAAAAAAGAGAAAGAAACACACTCAAATTCAAGTCTATAAAAGTTACTATCAATGAGTTTAGTTTGGATGAATATTCAATATACATTTAGTATTAAGTACCCAATTAATTTCTGAAAATATTTCTTATTTCATCGCAGTTTTAAATTCTGAATGTTTATTTTATTTGTTGGTGGGTGGTGGTGTCAGAGCATTAAAAATGAACTCCAAACATATCTTTCTCTATTTTCTCTAACCTGACAGTTAAATGTTCATACCGAGGATAAGAGCACTGACAAAGAATTTGTGTCATTTACGAATACATTTGGAGGATTTTTCTACCAAACGGTAGCCGATTCTCTCGCTTGCTTCTTCCTTGGCCTGTTTGTATGGGCTGAAAGGGGAAACAACTGGCCAACAGTGTGTTTGTGCTTGACCTCGGACTGAAGCGTGGAGCTGCAATGAGCTTCAGTTGGCCAGAAAGCAGTGTGTGTGTTTATGACCCATCATCTGTTGGACATATACAGTATACAGAGCCCCCCTCTCCAGTATGAAGAATGAGCTCAGTGAAGCATGTGTGTCCCAATAAACTCTCAGTAATACAGGGGATTTAGTATAATTACTGTGCCGCAACATCCCAATCAGCTGTAGTGTACATATGTTTTATCAAGCATACTGTATATAGAAATTAATGATTAAAGTAAGTTAATTAAATAGCTTTAAAAAAGAAGGGAGTTGGGAGTCTGAGCGATTGATTTTAATGGAATGGACTTCCCTTCTCTTCCCGATCTTATACATGATCAGGTTTTAGGTTCGGTGCATGTTTTCAACATGAATCCTTTTGTTTACGTTTTTATCTTTTCATCTATTTCATGTTTCTCTATTTCTTGTGTTTGATAACATTTGAAAATGTACTATGGCAAAATTAAGACAATCAATCCAATGGCATCGGAGGTTTTACGATTAGGATCCTTTAACGTTACCGATCTATTGAACCCAATCAAACGATCAAAAAATGTAAAAAAATAAAATTGAAAAGATTAAATAGTCATATATTTACAAGAGATACATTTAAACCAAATAAAAATTATTACAAACATACTTATTCATCATACAGACATAAGAGGGGATTTACATTCCCTATTGGCTATTTCAAGCCAAATAGCTTTTGAACAAAGTTTTGAATGTAAAGAGGGCAGATATAAAGGGACTATGCATGGAAAGGTTTTTACTCTATCTATGCTTCTCTAGAGAGTGATATCAGAATCAGAAAGGGGTTTATTGCCATTGTCAGTGAACAGAATTCAGAAACTTGTAACTTGCTTTGGCATTAAGGTGCAACATACAACAATGAATAATAGTAGCAAAATATATAAAAAAAAGGGCATGCATAAAATTTAAAATTTACAAATAAAATAAAAATAGACTTGGTCTGAATATATACACAATTTACAGTTGGTCAGAATATTGCAAAAAATTTGCAATTATTGTTAAATTGACAGGTGTTCATGAGTCCAACAGCAGAGGGAAAGAAACTGGCAGGAGGTTCTTGTCCGGATGGACCGTAACCTCCTGCCTGAGGGGAGTGGCGCAAATAATCCATGTCCAGGATGAGAAGAGTTTGTCCTGGGGCAGAGCAGGGAGGATGGTGTTGAATGCAGAGCTGAAGTCCACTAACGGGATCCTGGCAGAGGTTCCTGTGATCCGATCCGCTCTTACCCAAGTCTTGGAAACGTACAGGTCCTGCAGAGATACTAGTCTACAGCCATCTATCACCTCAGCAGTACGCACAATGCGCTTTAATCTCTGTTTGTTCATAGCTGAATATGGACTCAATGATAGCCGTGTAAAACTGCATTGTCATATGCGCTGGCAGCTTAGCCAGGAAGTACATGCTCTGCAGGGCCTTCTAGATGATAGAGCTGATGGTGGGCTCCCACTTGAGGTCCTGGGTGATGGTGGTGCCAGGCAAACTGAAGGATTCTTTAGGTCTGTTAGGGTGAGGGGGGGGCTGTGACCTTCCTGAAGTCCACGATCATCTCCAGTTCTGTGCGTTGAACTACAGGTTGTTACCACTGCAGCAGGGCACCAGTCCACCTCCCTCCTGACCATCAAATCTTGAGTGTTGAGTTATTCGGCCATTATGAGGTTGTCTGCCTCGTGGGGAACTTTGGGCTTGTGGCATTTTCTTAACTATTTCCTGTGAAGTCAGGTAATTAATTTCTCCTCTCATCTTTTTAATTTCCTGTAGCGTTTTAGGACTCTCCTTCTTAGCATGCTCCATTTCTAGCAATTTTAATGTTTCTTGCAGGTCGTTTAGCTTTTCCCCCCTTTGTTTCTTTTTTGCTGAAACTATGGCTATAATCAACCCAGAGGATGGGCAGGGAGGTTTCCCCAGTATGATTTTCCTCCGGATAAATCTTAATGTCGTTTGACATTTTTTCCTCAGCACTAGGACTAAAAGGATTTTAGAACTACTCGAACGCCCAAGCGGTCTATTTGACGGTTGCGCTCTGGCGATGACTAAATCAAAAGAAAGCTAAAAATTGGTCTCTTAGCCTCTTTAATGAATATTATCATTATTCAGAGTAATACACACACAATGACCCCTTTAGGGCCCCTCCATAATTTCTAAGGAGGAGACCTTGAAAAATTGCAGCTGTTCAAATTAGGGCTGCAACGATTAATCGAGTAAATTGAGTAATTTGATTACCAAAAAGCCACAATTATTATAATGTTGCCTATTTGTTTAATTGAATAAATTGTGAATCTGTGGCACGTGGATAACACGGAACACTTTCGTTTCCCACAGAGCTTGCTCTGCGCAGACCTGCTGCAACTAAAGCACAATAGAGAAGAATGCGGCGTATTTTATACTCAAGAATATGACTGGAAAAGTAGTTTTGTTGTAAGAAAGAGCACAGTGTTTTGAGCTGTAACTCTGCAGTCATTTTGCAGCATTCGCTCCGCGTGCAGTTCGCTTTAGCCTTTGTGTCGTCGCCCCGTTTCCACGGACTTTCTGTTTCATAACACCGCTCCCTCCTCTGCTGTGCTTTGAAACAGCCAATACATCCATGGGAACAGCACAGAGGACCGCAAGTATGAAACAGAAAGTCCGTGCTGACGGCACGAAGACATGGATGCTAAAGTGATAATGCTGCAAAATTATGCAGTTACAGCTCAAAACACCAGGGATTACTGGTCTGATTCAACAACATTTTACAAACAAATGTCTTATTTTAAGTGATGTGATATAAATGCAAATTATATATTATATGAACTGGTGAAGTGAAACGTTGCTGTTTTGGGGATATACTGCTGTTAAATTAAGAATAAAATGTGTTATTTTAAGCCGAAACTCCTTATTTGTTCATTACTATGAACTATAACGTTTATCAAAAAAATTACTCAATATGCTTTTAAATGGTTTACAGAATGTAAAAATAAAATAAAACAATTAATTTGAAGAATAGAAACTAAAGTAATCGATACCTGCAGCCCTTGTTCAAATACTTATCTTCCTCACTGTATATGGACATTAAGGTTGCAGGAAGGAAGGCCATTGCAAAAAGATGACTGACTCAATCAGACAACCGACAGACATCTTAATTAACATACAGAATATGGAGGAATTTACATTTGGATTTAACTTCAATTTGGACAAATTTTACATATTTTGGACCAATTAGGTCAGTGCATTTCATACTGCAACATAAAGTGATGGTTGTGTATGAATGGCACTACAACGGGCCCCACGTTTATATGTGCATTCAAAATACCATCAATAAAATGCACCTGTTGTCCATAACATACTCAACCCACAATGCTGACATCAGCAACCTGCTCACCCACACGACATCACTGTTCTGCCCTGAACATTGAAAAACGTGATTAATCGTGAAGAGAACACGTCTCCAATGTGCCGGGCGCCATCGAATGTGGGCTTTTGCCCCCTCAATTTGACAATTGCAGTCAGGTTGAGACCCAAAATGAGGATGGAGCATGTAAATGAGACAGTTCCTGATCGTTTGTGCAGAAATTCTTTGTTTACGCAAACCACAGCTGTCCCAGTGGCTGGTCTCAGGCGATCCAGATGACCATGATGGATGGTGGAGGTCCTGGCCTCCTTGTGTGGTCACAAGTGTGGCCACTGCGGTTGTGATTAGATGTAATGCCAAATTCTCTGAAAGGCCTTAAGAGACGGATATGATAGAGAAATGAACATTCAATGAATGGGCAACAGCTCTGTATAAATTTGTGTTGACAATGTTATTCTGACTAAAACTGTGACCTCCTTCCCAAACGACAAACCCTGCATAATGAAAAACCTAAAAGGAAGAAGATGCAAAGAAAATAACTTACTCCGTTAGCCCCATTGAGCATAAGGAAATGTCCAGAGAAGAAAAAAAAATAAAAATAATATAAAGAAAAAATGGGAATACAATTCATTAGTAGGGATATAAGGGCAGCCTGGAGAGGAATAAAAGGGCAGACTGGAGTTGAATAAAACGACGTCAATTAATCAGCCTCCCTCGGATAAAGTTTCGTATTTCACTGCTGTGAAAGTGCGCACGGAATCGAGCGGGAAGCACTCACCCGCTTCCAAACACTTACTAACGCACTCATACCCTCATGCATGTCCCCTGCATAGTAATTAGTGGTGGTAAAATTTAACATTATCGTTATTAACGGGCGAAGGTGAGCACAAAGACGCTGCGGCAAAGCGGCCAGTTTACATTCGAAGTCTATTTGGACGCGCAACCTGTGAATCCTGCGTTTTGAGCGGCCGCAGAAAAGTTGGACAAAGCTGAACTTTTTTGCGGCAGATGCTGCAACCAATCAGAGATTAACGCTTACGCACTACCTGGAAGACAGTGACGTACGTACGCACTACCCGGAAGAAGGACCAAAGCAAACGCCGGACCTATAAAAAAAATCGGCCAGATGCAGCTCTTGGGGCAAATAAAGATATTCACTAAACTCTGCTCACCTCTGAGGTGACACAGACCCAGACAAGCCACCAAGCTGATCGCCTCCATTTTTGGACTTTGTAAAGTAAATACACCAAAGCCATTCTCTTAACCTGAACTGCCATAGGACACAACTCCTCCACTGCGCATGTGCTTTCGCCGCCTCAGCCACGCATCTGCTGTGGAGAGTTTATTTTTTGGCCACGCAATCCAGGCGGCCAGGCGGCGTGGCCAGGCGGCGTGGCCAGGTGCGGCTGCCTTCAAATGTACAGGCGGTCAATTTCTGCGTTCAGCGCGAATTTGGCTGCCGCGGCGTGAACGCACCTTTTATGAGTGCTTTACATGGGGATGACGACCATGTAAGTGCGCTAAATGGCTACTTCATGCATTCCCCAACTCAGGCAAGTTCCATGCATATAAACATGCAATGCAAAGATTTTACATTATTACTCTATTGACCCTTTGCACGTGTCGTCATGCTCGTCAGAGGAACGCCCACTCTGCCATGACGGACGGCAATAGTATTTCATGTGCGCGGTAAACATGTAGAAAGACCTGTCCCTTGTAAAGCTAAATTTAATTGATTTTATTTGTAAAATGGTGGTATTGCGTTGTGCGGTTGGCTGCACTCACAGACAAGGCTGTAAAACCCATGTAGCTTTTTATCGTATACCTGCTGATGAAGACAGAAGACGGCGATGGGTAGCGGCAATAAATCGTAAAAATTGGAAACCTTCCAAGTACGCACGGATTTGCAGTGAGCACTTTATACAAGGTAAGTCAAATGTATGACATTTTACATTACGCCAATTGTTTCGTTGTGTTTTTATGCGTGGTACGTCTTTAGCTATCTATTTACAAGGTGCTGAAAATTAACTTGCATAATGGTCTCTCTAATCTCTAATGCTCTAGGCAGCTAGAGCTCTCCTCGATCTCTCAGCAGAGATGGCCGTACCAGTTGAGGCTGAAGATTTGACTCGTCTTTGTGCTAGGGGAACATCAGATGAAGTAATGTGTCAAACTGACCTGACTTCAAAACACATATAATCACTTCAACAGGAGTGTCAGCTTCTCCGGAGTGAAATATTTGATCTGAAAGAGAAGCTCAACTCTGATCTCTTCCAACACATTTTTTTGGAAAATAAAGACAAACTAAACACACTTACAGGACTACACGGTTATGAAGTGTTTACAGCCATGTTTGACCTTGTTAAGCCAGCTCTCAAAGACACTGCACACCTAACATGTTTTCAACAGCTGCTTATTACTTTAATGAGACTCAGATTGAGTTTACCGGTTTCATTTTTGTCCTATCTTTTTGGTGTTCATACTTAACATTAACATTAATGACTATTTACACATGTCATTAATCTCCTTAATGATATTTTGGTACCGTTATGTGTGTTATGGCCCCAAAGAGAGCAGGTCCAAACATTTATGCCTATGTGTTTCAGAAAATCTTTCAACCACTGCAGTCAGTCATAGATTGTTTTAAGATTTTCATGGATAAACCTAAAGACCTGAAGGGAAGGGACCTATTCTCAATATAAATCACAATAAGTATTATCCTACAAGGCATGATCTCATTCATCTCCAAGGGCTGGCGTGGACAGACAACAGATTCATACATCACAGAACATAGTGGCTTTTTGGATCATCTTTTACCTGGAGACTTGATCCTTGCGGTCCGGGGCTTCACAATTCAAAACCAAGTTGGGCTGTACTGCGTGAAGGTTGAAAAGCCTGCCTTTACGCAAGGAAAAAAACAGCTGGGTGCAGTTGACTGGAAGACTCACGAAGATTGGTTGCTGTCCGCATACATGTTGAGGGTGATTGGGCAAGCCCGCTCCAAGTATAAAATACTGCATGGACCTGTGCCCATTAGTCTCCTTTCCTCTGATGCAGAGTACACCACCAGAGTACACCACTCTGGACAAAATTGTGAGAGTGGCATGTGCGCTAACAAATCTGTGCCCCTTAGTTGTACCAATCAATTAACCAATGTGTAAATGAATATCAACTCTATAATCATTGTAATATACTCAGTGCACTAACTAATCAGTTCCATAAATGTGTATCAAAGACTATTTATTTTGGTATAAACAGTATACGTGTATACATACCTCATTGATACATTAAATGTTCCATAAACAGCTCGACATAAAACAGACTGTTAGTTGTATTTCAGAATGACATTGTATACTGAGATTGGTTTGAGATGAAACAAGTAAACAAGGCTAAAGAGTTGTAGAAAAATATTCAGTTTTTATCATCTGGACTCTCATCCAAGAGTCTTTCTCAATCTGAAACAAGGGCAGGACCTCCTGATAAAGGGATACATTGGTTGTGTCTGCAAACTACTAGACATCTGTCTTAACACCACATACTTTTAATTCCGGGGACATTTTTACAGACAGATTCACAACTGTGCCATGGGTTGCCCGTCTCTCCCATAGTGGCCAACTTGTACATGGAGCATTTTGAGAAGAAGGCAATTACCTCCTTTTCAGGCATTGCCCCAAGTCTTTGGTACCGTTACGTGGATGAAACTTTTGTGGCAATTATGAAACTAGAGCTGGAAGCCTTCTCAGAGCATATCAATATCAGGTTTACGAGAGAAGGTTGTCGTGGAAAACTTCAGTAATAGTTATCAAGAAATGAAATAAACGATCGGACAGAGTTGTATTGTCTCAAAGTGAATGGTTTAATTCAGTTTAAATCCTGAATTCATCTCTCCCTGATACAAAGTTGTCTATCCCTTCCAGGACTTCGGCCCACACCAAGGGATCCCGTGTCTTTTTATACAATACAGGTTGAACAAAACATGACAGTACATACTCGAATATCATTGGTTCGATGGGCCAGATGCTAAGTACAGGAACAGGGTGGGTTTTTGTTGATTGCATTCAGACGTTGGCTGTCTGGTTTCTGTTAAAGACAATGTAGCGGTAGGCGAGGCATATGGAAAGAGGCCCATCCTGGACCCCTGGGGTTAGATCACACCTGAGAGGAGCCAGTCTTTGAGCAGCACTACCAGGCTCCTGATGGATTTAGCATTTGTGTGGAGGGGAGAGTTGGGGGTCGTTTTGCATGGTGACATCAGGTCTGGTGATTTTCTGCCACAACAGACCCCACTCATGAAAATAAAAGGAACCCTGTTTCCTTATTATTCATACATTGGCAGGAAAATAAAGAATACAATGTCAATACACCAATAAACCATAAACCAAAAAACATTAATAACAATAAAGAAAAACCATATTTAAAAACTGGCGCAAATAAAAGTAAGCGTAAGGATAATATAACAGGGTAAAAAATAAAAGATAAAAACTGGAATCAGAAAATTCAAAGGAAAACGATAGTAATCCTAATAAAGCACAATAAAAAGAGTAGTCACCATTAAAGATTTAAAAATAAAAGGGTGAGCACAGAAGTAATGACACGACAAGAATTTGTGTCTATGGTCTGGATTATCATAGTGGCCCTTTACCATCTACAAAACTCCTCTGCACGTGGAGTCGTCGTCTGAGTCACTAACATAATCCGGATTGCAGGGCGGATTGGTTCCACCGGGCCCCATTGTCTGGACAGACACAAATTCGGTGGAGACCATCTTACTGTTCGCGCTGTGTAAACAAGGAATCACACAGGCAAACACAATCAGGATTACAACGATGATGATTGCAAAGGCTATGAGGTTGCTTCCGTTGTCACTTGAGATTTTTTCGGGGCTGCCCCACCGGGGTACGATCTCTGATGAGGGCTTTGACCGCTGCACTGGCTGAGGCGTGCTTGCAAGGGGACACCTCCACATGTCGGGACCCCACATCAACAAAAACTAGACAGAATTTCTTTCCCCCACACGGATTTAGCTCAATAAAGACCATTTGCATGTGTCCAAATGGCCTTTCTGGTGGGGGGTGTGCTACCTGTGGGATTGGTTTAGCTCTACCTGGATTATTAGTTAGGCAGGTGGCACAGGATTGGCAGAATCTCTGTGCATATGCCGCAAAACCTTTTGTGAACCAATTTTGATGCGTGGTCACGACCATGGGAGAGCAGGGACATCTGTCTGAAAAAATGTTTGGGTAAGCATGGTTTGTCATTTGGGCCATGCCAGACGCCGTTGCGCTGAACGGCCCCAGCCTTCGCCCTCATAGAGGTTTCCTCTGTGTTGGCAAATGCCTTCATGGCTTCCAGGGAGTCGGGAAGAGAGGTGTTATGAGACAAAAAGGATGTATTTTGTTCTGGCTGGCCGCGATGTGAAGCTGCCTTTGTAGCGGCATCAGCTTTGCTGTTTCCTAGTGAGATTGGGTCATCCCGGTTAGTGTTGGCTTGACATTTGCAAATGGAAATTTCGGCTGGCTGGATCGCCTCCAGAAGTTCTGCAACCTGTGTGGAGTTTAAGATATGTTTACCATCAATTCTGTACCGCCACATCGCAGCTCCGTTGTGGCATATACCAAATGTGTAACGTGAGTCTGTGAATGTAGTGATAGACTGGTCTTTTGTCTGCATGCTGTTGTTATTGCCACCAGCTCGGCTGTCTGTGCTGAGAGGTGTGGGGGCAGGGGGCCTGAAGCCAGCACCTCCCAGTCAGAGCATACAGCAAAGGCAACACGGTTCCGCCCGGTGTCAGCATCTCGGGATGCGGATACATCTAAAGATAGCTGTAAAGGGGCCACTGAGTCACTTAACGCAGCGTTGTACAAGGTTGGTGAATGTATGAACCCCTGCGTCTGGCCAGGGTCCAGAGCCGGGTCTGGAATTCAAACGTGAGCCAAAACTGTGAGTCCTGGTGAACTGGGACCGAGAAAAAAAACATTAGCCACGTGCTACTGTGAAATATTTTGCCCCCGGAGGAACTTGAGATAGGATTGAGTACGGGTTGGGAACTACAGTTGCGACTGGCTCCACGGCTTCGTTTACTGCCTTTAAACGCCATTTGTCTGCGCCGGTTCACCTGCTCTTTTAACAGGAAAAATAAGCTTCGCACTCCCCCAGATTTACAGGGTCAAATGACCCCCGCCTCTCTCAGTGCTTCAAACATTGGTATAATACCCTCCACTGCCTCTGTGCGCTGGGGGTATTGCTGTCTACAGGGGCGTGCATCTGATTTTGGGGTGATCATCACAATCTAGAAGTCGGCCTACATCAGTGGGACTATTGGTCCAAAGATCATCTGGGACCTCTCTTAGTTCAGGAATTGCCTCTGCTCCCGCCTGAGATAAGAGGCAGCCTACTCCTGGAGCAGAGTGACCCTTGTCCGTGTCTGTGGGAACACAGTGAAAAGCAAGCAGAGGCAATTGTGAACATATTCTCCATGAGCTAGTGGAGTGAGAGAATACCACATCCGAGTCTGCAACGTCTGTCCAGTCCTCAGCTGTAAGACAATGATTAACAAAATCTTGCACCTCCCCCCAGTTAGCGTTGGTCGGTTTTGACAGTGGTATTTGTAGGTTTAGGTTTCACATAAAGAAACATTTTAGTGGTTCTGGGAGTGAGATGGAGATCGCAGAGAACTGGTTTTTCCAGTAAAGGTGGTCTGTAGTCAATGAGTCCTCCCAACTTTCACACCATTGTGTTCCTAGATCTGTGGACAACCAAAGAGCACAATGTAAATCCCTTTCATTTTTAAAATCAGCTTTGTCAGTGTTTACTTTCTCTTGTGCTAAAGAAATTGGCTTGTTTGAGGATTTTGGGGTCAATTTCCAGTGATAATCATCTGTAGATGTTGTTGGTATGGCTACAAAATTGGAATCAGATCCCAATTCCCGCGTGGTTGTGACCTTCAGACCATTGGAGGTGGAAATTAAGCAGATTCCTAATATACACATCAGGTCACGGGGCCGAGGAGATTCACCGGGCATAAGGGGAATAGAGGAAGGCGTGTTTGAATGAAGATCCGCAAGCATCAGAGCAGGATAGGGGAGACGTGAAATGCTCTTTGGTCGGTATCGCCAGAAGCTGCTAATGAAAAAGTAAAAACGACCACTTAGTTTTGGCTTCCGTGCAAGCGAAGATGTCCTTACCACTGAGTGCGTGGCGACCTGAGTCTACCATAAAATTACTTTTTCACCATCAATGATTAAGAGATACTCGGGGGAAATGTAGTGTTAGCTTGACTAAATTTAGCATAAGTACCATCTCCTGCTTTCGCACTAGCTTCAAAATAAGTGGTTGCTTGTATGTGTCATGTGTGTGTGTTTACCCTCCTGTTGCGGAATGTGTTTCTTGTGTGTCCGAGCCATCGGTTTCTATGGCGTGCTGGGACCCCTCTGTCCTCTCCGGCTCAGTCGATCGCGGACCGTGGTCCGCCTCGAACTGCACTCGTCGGGTGATGATGGAGGCGGGGCAAGATGGCGGCGGTGGCGAGGTGAGGTGCAGCTGCGGGTGTCCTGGGTGGGGTACTGCTGCTGCTGTGTCTGGGCAAAGTCCTGCCGCTGTTGGCTGGGCGCGGTACTGCTGCTGTAGTGTTTGGGGAGGGAGGTACTGCTGTAGCTGTTTGCAGTCTCGAGCAAAATGTCTGAATTGTCTTCACTGGTAGCACACACCCTTCTGTAAGTCACGTGTGTTCACGACTGCGTCCTCTGCTTTGTTGGTTTTGTCGCCGGTGGTGTTGTCCCGGAGGGAAGCCAGTATTGGCATACAGTGTTATAGTGGCCTGGTGCATTTCCCTCGCCCGCTTTGTCTCTTCTTCATCCATCTTTGCCTTCCTTATAAGATCCTGAGGAGCGTGGCGTGCGCGTCTGCGCAATGTGTTGAGCTCTAGTTCATCCGTTCCGCCCACCGTATGTTCAGTTAATATTCATATTGCAATGTCCCGGTTCAAACCTTTGAGAATGCCGTCACATAGGTATGTCTCGTCGTATGGCGTGTCCAATGACTCTTGTATGCCGCTCTGTTCTTTAAAAAGAACGGAGAATCGATGTGTATAAAATCATCTGTAGTCTCGTCAGGCCTTTGTTTGCATTGTTGAAGGGCTGTCCGGTCATATTTTACGTGGAAACTCCTGAATAATTGCCGCCTTTAGTTTACGTCATACATGGGGCTTTTCTGCACGCAGGTTGGTTCTCTGGAATACTGTCTTTTATCTCGGCAAAGTCACACGTTTTCATCGACAGACCCATTATCTTTCTGCATTCCAGTCCTGAAGGTCTGTACTCGATGCAAAACTCTGTAAATTCTTTAACAAATGCGTGTCCGTTAGTGGCTGGGTCGGGCAAAGATTTAGCGACAGTCAATATTTCGTCATGGCTCCAGGGTCTGTACACATACAACTGTCCAATTGGTCCGGCTACTTCCATCATTGGAAGTGTGGATGTTGTGGGTATGTTACGCAGGTCATATTTCTTTTGGTCGAGTTTCTGCTCCTGTTGCTTGTTGCACTTCCTCCTTCCCTGCTCGCCACGGTCTCTCCGGACCGTCCTCCGCATCCCCTCCGAGGCCTTGGCCGGAATGGGTGACTGAGCAGAAGTCCAGTTCTGGGTCCCGTCATGCCACGGGAAGAAACGTTGGCTCTGTGGGCAAAAGAAGTTTGAGCGCAGTTATCTGTTCTTGTGTGAGTGGCGGTGCGGATGCGTGTGCATGGGATGTGTGTGGGTAAGCCGGCGGCTTTTCACTCTTCGTTTCACATTCACTCGTGGCAGGTGCCAACAGTTTACACAATTTCTTGTTTTCACGAGCTTTAGCTTCAGTCTCCCATAGTTTTAAACAATTTGTCATGCTTCTCCATCTCTTCACAGAATCCATGGACACTTTTTTTCTTTGTTCTTAATGTTATCCCGAGTTAGGTGGTTCATTAAGCATGAACCAAATCACCCATCGGGAACCCATATATTTTTTTGACCATACATGCAAGCATTCTACACATTCTTCCCCATATTTGTTTGACATGGCACGTGAAGTTGGTGTCTCGGTGATTTGCCTTGTACCCCTGGACTGATTCTTTCCCATTTCGACCGTTCTCTTAACGGCTGCGTGTCTTTAAGTATCTTTAGTGACGACTCTCTCGTCAGCACTTTTCTTAGTTTAGCGTATCGCTCAAACCACTTGCCCCTGGCAAAACTCCACCAAAGTTCAGTTATACTTGTTATTGGTTAGTGAAAAGATGCGCCAGGCTCTACCTGGTCTTACGATCACCCCAGGCCACCGACAGTCCAACCAGTAGAAAGCAACTCTCCTCAGACACCACTATTCTAGGACACGGCCCAAAATTGGTGCATTTGTCCGACAAGACTTGTTATGTTTTCAATTATAATCGGTATATTGAATTTAGGTTAAATAATTTTAGGATTAAACATTTCAATTTCTTCAAAATTAGGGGCAAATTAGCCAAAAGTCTTTTACGTGTAGAAAACAATGCCAAACTGGTCTCAAAATGTCAAACTCCCCCCCTTTTTTAAAATTATTAAATTTATTTATTTTTTAAAGAGTTATCAATTCATAATAGATCAGAAACTTATGCCTAGTCTTAAACGATTGAGACAATACAACTCACTCACTGACGTGGTCCGTTTTCTATCCTTGCGCTGGCGGTCTCATTCCTGGTCCTTGTGAAACAGTCCTCACGTCTCGAAAAGGTTTTGAGGTACGGTATGAGGCTGGAAGCTATTTTGGTGTTTCCAGGCGGCCAACACTGAATCACAGGGTCCGTAGAAGTTGGATCGCCAGACAAAGGATCTTGCCAGCAACGCCAAAATTGTCGCGGAAAACTTCAGTAATAGTTATCAATAAATGAAATAAACGTTGTATTGTCTCAAAGTGAATGGTTTAATTCAGTGTAAATCCTGGATTCATCTCTCCCTAATACAAAGTTGTCTATCCCTTCCAGGACTTCGGCCCACACCAAGGGATCCCGTGTCCTTTTTATACAATGCAGGTCGAACAAATCATATGACAGAACATACTCGAATATCATTGGTTCGATGGGCCAGATGCTAAGTACAGGAACAGGGTGGGTTTTTGTTGATTGCATTCAGACTTTGGCTGTCTGTGGTTTCTGTTAAAGACAATGCCCTAGCGGTAGGCGGGGCATATGCAAAGAGGCCCATCCTGGACCCCTAGGGGTTAGATCACACCTGAGAGGAGCCAGTCTTTGAGCAGCATTACCAGGGCTCCTGATGGATTTAGCATTTGTGTGGAGGGGAGCGTTGGGTTCGTTTTGCATGGTGGACATCAGGTCTGGTAATTTTCTGCCACAAGAAAGGTGCAAAGGAGAACCGCTTGGCCTTGATTGTTCCACTATCAGAGGAGAAGACGGGAAGCTCCAGATAAAAGTATATAGGAAAACCTACTCACCACAGAGGATCAGTACCTGCTCTTGGCTCCAACCCACACACAGAGACAGCACAAGCTTGGAGTGATCAGAACACTACAACACAGAGCTACAAGAGGTGCCCACCTGTAGCTCAGAAGGGCAAGAGGATAAAGGAAAAAAATAGTGAAGAAAGTTGTAAAGTGAGTGGTACATAGGTGAGACTAAACAGCCAATTTACAAGAGGCTTTATCAGCAGATAGAAGACACACAAATTCAGGATCCCAGAGCACCGTGCATCTTCATCTTAAAGGCCACAAACCACTCTGTTGAAAACAGTCAGGTGGCAGATCAGTAATCAGAATCAGGAAGGGTTTATTGCCATTGTCAATGAACAAAATTCACAAAATTGTAGCACTTTCACAAAAGATTTTTGTAAAAATATACCAACAATACCCAGTAACGTAATGTATCATTACAGCCCATAATGAAGCAGCACTTCAGATTCAGTATCACAATACTAGGAACAAAATAGGAACTTGTTCTCAGCCTTAAGGTGCAACATAAAACACTGAGCAATAATGAAAAACAACATATATTCAATCAAAAAGGGCATGCATTAAGAAACAATTTAAAATTACTATAAAATAAAAATAGGCATTACTATGTACACAAGAGTTACAGTTAGATTTACAGTTTTGAGTGCACAAAGTGACAGTGCAGTGAGTGATGAATAGTTGCAGTTAAAGTGGCAGGTGTTTAAGAAGTGTTCATGAGTCCAACGGCAGAGGGAAAGAAACTATTCTTGACCATGTCATGGGTGAGAAGGGTCAGCTGTGATCCGACCTGCTCGTCCCAGAGCCCTGGAGACGTACAGGTCCTGCAGAGATGGAAGTCTGCAGCCGATCACCTTCTCAGCAGTCTGTTTGTCCCTGGCTGTGGCTCCAGCGTACCACACAGTGATCCTAATGCTTCGTTCTCTCACCCTTGCCGTCCATCACAGCGCACCCACGTGATCATGTGACATAAGTGCAAAGAGTCAATAGAGGGCCAATAACGCACAGTGGGCGGAGCCCATTCAAAAATAAATTACCAGGAACCCACACCATGACGTAGGAAAGCGCGAGTTTATGATATTTAAAAAATCTGAAACATTGTTTTTACATCGGAATATTATAAGCCCGAGCCTCAGCTACGCCCCTGTTTGGTACCCTGTCAAAAACGGGTGAAAAACACTCAAAACACTCATGGCATTGTGCTGTACTTGAGAGCGGCATGGACCATACTTGTATTTGCTAAAGGCACGGCAAGTTTATTTGTAGAGGACAATTCGTACACAAGGCAATTCAAAGTGCTTCACACAACAGGAAAAAAATGCATTAAAGACAAGACGGAAATCACAAAACCGTAATTTAAAGAAATTAAACTGTGCCATTTTCAGGCTATCCATCAAATAGTTTGACATAAAGAGAAGAGTGCAAAGAAAATCATTTCAGTCATATGCACAGCCAAACAAAGCAGTTTGTAGCTTAGATTTGAACAATGCCAGAGTAGAGACCTATCTCACATCTTCAGGAAGACTGTTCCAGATTTTAGCTGCATAAAACTGAAACGCACGTGACAAATGCATGGATAAGTACCTCCAAGTCTGGTTTAGACACTATACTTTTGATTTTGGCAATGTTTTTTAGATGGTAAAAGGCTGCTGATGATATTGATTTGATGTGGCTGTTAAAGTTCAATATTACCTCCAGATTTCTAACTTGATTTGTAGGTTTTAGAGCGAGACTCTGGAGGTGACTGCTAACACTTTCTCTTTGTTTCTGTGGGCCAAACACGATGATTTCAGTCTTGTCTGCGTTCAGCTGGAGAAAGTTGTTTTGCATCCACACACTGATCTGTTGGATGCAGTGACAGTGAATCCATTGGTCCATATTCACCTGCAATCAGTGAAACATGGATCTGAGTGTTGTCTGCATAATTGTGATAGGACACATTTTTGCTGCATATCAACTGACCTAACGGCAGCATGTAGAGGTTGAATAGAAGGGGTCCCAGGATTGACCGTGGGGCGCCCCACAGGTATGGCATCTGTCTGAAGACACAGTCCAATTTCAACAAAGTACTTCCTGTCTTCCAGATAGGTTAACCAGTTTAGGGCAGTGCCAGTGATGCCACCCTGTCTAGTCTCGAGGATCCCCGATCGACAGTGCAAAAGCAGCACTCAGATCTAAACAGAATTAAGACTGAGGCTTTGCTCGCGTCAGTGTTTAGGTGGATGTCATTTGTCACCTTGACAAGAGCAGTCTCGGTGCTGTGATGAGGTCCAAAACCTGACTGGAAAACATAAATGAGTCGTTTTATTAAGAGGAAATCGGTGAGCTGTTGGCAAACAACCTTTCCAAGGATTTTGCCTCAAAATGGTAGATTAGAGATGGGCCGGTAATTACTCAGTAACTGTGGCATCAAGACTGCTCTTCTTCAGGAGAGGCTTTATGACCGCAGTTTTCAAAGACATTGGGAATGTTCCAGATTGAAGCGACATGTTAACTATGTGAGTGAGTGGTGCTAACAAACTGTTCAGCACAGACTTTAGAAATCTGGTGGGTAACGAGGCATCGATGCAGCATGTAGATTAACTCAGACTGGTGATGATCTCCTGGATGGTTTTGTCAGTTACATGTGCAAAGTAGGCAGCTCTAAGTGTGTAGGTGGTTTTAGGGTTATTTTTTGCATTGTAGAATTTATAGCATTTTTAATGCCCTGAACTTTGTCATTAAAGAATAATGCAAACTCATTACACTTGGACGTGGGAATGAGTTTAAACGGCAGCTGAGCTGGAGGGCAGCTGAGCTGGGAGGGTTTTTTAATCTGTTAACTGTGGCAAACAGGACGCGTGTGTTTTAACTACAGTTTCCAATTATTTCAGAAAAATATCCTTCCCTAGTTTCTACATAAATGAGGTTGTACATGTACAACTTCTCTCTGTAAATCTCTTTTTGAACCTGGAGCTTTGACTTTCCCCTTTCTTTCCACTCCCACATCAACAACATCACTCGTTCTGCCTACTTCCACCTTCGCAACATCTCTCGTCTCCGTCCTTCTCTCACTCCTCACACACAGCCATACTTGTCCACAGTCTAGTCACCTCCCGGATCGATTATTGTAACTCTCTCCTCTTTGGTCTCCCCAATAAATCCCTCCAGAAACTGCAGCTTCTTCAAAACTCTGCAGCCCGCATTATCACCAGGATGCCCTCCCGCCATCACATCACCCCCATCCTTCAACAACTTCACTGGCTCCCCATAAAACAACGGATTCACTTCAAAATTATCCTAAATACTTTCAAAGCTATCCATAACCTGGCTCCACCGTACATCTCTGACCTCCTCCACATCTCCACTCCCTCTCGCTCCCTCAGGTGGTCCTCCTCTCTGCAGCTCTCTGTTCCCTCTTTCCGTCTTATTTCAATGGGGGCAGAGCCTTCAGCCGCTCTGCTCTCTCAGCTCTGGAACTCTCTCCCTCCTGACCTCCGCAACATAGACACCCTTCCACTTTTCAAATCCAGACTCAAAACTCACCTGTTCAGACAATCCTACACTACATAACTCAGTCACTCCAACACCACATAACTCAGTCACTCCAACACCACACAACTCAGTCACTACTACACCATCATCCAGTTCTGTACTGTGGGTTTTATTCTGTTGCTTTATTCTGTTGTTTTATTTTGTTGTTTTATTCTCTTGTACAGTGTCCTTGGGTGTTCTGAAAGGCGCTTTTAAATAAAATTATTATTATTATTATTATTATTATTATTATTATTACTTTCATGGGTTTTGGTTGACAAGCATTTTGAATGGGAAGAAAGCATTTACTTTAACATAGACAAATAAAATCTGGCACAGACATTCTTCCTGCTATAATGGGAAAAAAAGGCAATGATTGCATATCTATCTGCAAGCACCGTGGCAACCTGACAAATTTAGCCTCAGATTTACATTCTTTTTTGGTTTACAAACATTTTGAATGGGATGAAGAAATGTACTTTTGTACAATTGAAATTTGGCATGTTTATTCTCCACATCACACTGAACATTAAAGTCAACAGGGACATAACTCTATCCCGAACCGTGCGGTCGTGAACATTTTCAATGTAGTAATATAAAGTTGGTACTGTTTCTACGGGAGGGGTGATATAAGCGGGGGAGATTAGAGGTGTGCTCTTCGCAGTGGCTCGTACCCTGCGATCGCAAGGGGGGTAAGGGCCTTTATCGCTGTGCGCGGCTTTAATTTATACTTAAACTTTTACTTTCAAATTAACTTGTGCTGTTTTTAACCATATGCAATGGTCTAGATGTATTACTCACTTACCTAATGCATTCTGATTAGGGGTGCACTGATATGGAAATTATAGGCCAATACCAATGTTAAGGTATGCTTGAGCTAGGTTGTTTGGTTATTTTAAGCACTAGTATTTAAAAAAGAAAAATGTATGCAAGATAGACAAATAAAACAAAACAAAAACGGGGGTGGAGGGGGGGTGACAGGTCATTAACGTAGATGTACAAAGTCATACCAGTTTTTAGACCTGACAGACTAAAAGAGATGGGGACTTTGTGCTAATTACAACTGTTTATCACAAATGTGTATGTGTGTGTTTGTTTGAGCGTGTGTGTGGGTGTCATTTTTAAAGTTTATTTTATTGTGTGTGTGTTAGAGTAAGGGGACAACAGAGTTGAAGGCAGAGGGGGGAAAAAACTCCATAACAGTAGAAACAACAATGACAAAGAAAAAGCTGAATAAATAAATAAAACAAACAAAATTACAACAAAACAGACAGACAAACAGAACAACGCCCAGCAGCCAATTTAACCTTTATTTAACCAGGAGAGTCCCATTGAGATTAAAGGCCTCTTACACGAGAGCTCTGGCCTAGAGGCAGCAAAGTGTACACAGTTACAACGAACATCATTAACCTTAAAATAACTCCAGTTAAGAAAACCATTTGCACATTACTGATGCCGTCTCCAATTTGGTTCAGTTCTGTTATAAAGGCATTTACGGACGGGAACTCAATTTCGAGTCTTTCTGCAACATTTTCCAAGCAAATGGAGCTAAGTGAACAAAGGATTTCTTACGCAGCTGTGCGGTCGAGAGGAACAGAGCACCTCTTCCTCAGCCTCTTGTGTCTGTTCAGACTCTCAAAGCGCTGTCCTTCTTAAAACCACTCGCATTAAAGATATAAGGAGTACCATGTCCAAACTGATCGTTTAGGTAGAAAACTAGTCATATTGTCAAAAAAAAAATGGTTCCACATACAATAAGTATTGGGGAACTTAAACATTTGTAAGTTCACCCATTTAAAAAGATAAGAGAGGTTTTGTAATTTTCATTATAGGGACACATCAAGCGTGAGAGACAGAATGTAAAAAAAAAAAGAAATCCAGGAAATCACATTGCATGATTTTTAAACAATTTATTTGTGAAAATGGGTGGCCAATAAGTATTAGGCAGCCAGCAAAAGTTACTTTTAATACTTTGTAATGTAGCCTTGGTTGGCAATGACAGAGGTCAAACGGTTCCTGTAGTTCTTGACCAGGTCTACACACACTTTAGTTGTTTTTTTGGCCCACAATCTTCGTTAGAGCTGTGATGTTTGAGGGGTGTTGCTTGGCAACACGGAGTTTCAACACCCTCCACAGGTTTTCGATTGGGTTGAGGTCTGGAGACTTGCTAGGCTACTCCAGAACCTTGATATGCTTTTTACGGAGCCACTCTTGGTTTCCATTCATCTTGCCATTGATACGGACCAGTCTTCCTGTCCCTTTTGCAGAAAAGCAACCCCAAAGCTTGATGTTTTCACCCCCATGCTTCACAGTAGGTGTGGTGTTCTTGGGATGGAACTCAGCATTCTTCTTCTCCAAACACGGCAAGTGTTGTTTACACCAAACAGTTACATTTTTGTCTCATCTGAGCACATCACATTCCCAATCCTCCTCTGGATTGTCCAGATGGTCTTTAGCAAATTTCAGACGGGCCTTTACATGATTTTTGTGTAGTAGGGGACCCTTTCGGGCAATGCAGGATTTCCCCTCATGACGACGTAGTGTTTTACTTATTGTCATCTTTGTGACGGTGGTCCCAGCTGTCTTCAAATCATTGACCAGTTCCTGCCGTGTAGTTCTGGGCTGATTCCTCACTGTTCTCAGGGTCATTTGAACCCCACGAGGTGAGATCTTGCATGGAGCCCCAGTCCGAGGGAGATTGTCAGTGATGTTATACTTTCATTTTCTAATAATGTTTCCAACTGTTGATCTTTGATCTCTTTCTCACAAAGGTGTTTACCAATTGCAGCTTTGTGCAGTTGTACAATTTTATCTCTGGTGTCTTTGGGAAGCTCTCTGGCTTGGTCATGGTGAAGACTGGAGTCTGAAAGTTTGAAGGTGTGTGCAGGAGTCTCTTATGCATCTAATAAATTCAAACGGGTGCCATTCATACTGTTAGCAAGTGGAAGCCAGAATAACTTCTTAAAGGGACAGAAGAGTTGTTTGTTTTCTTGCTGCCCAATACTTATTGGCCACCCATTTTCACAAATTGTTTAAAAATCATATAATGTGATTTCCTGGATTTTTTTTTTTTTTTTTTTACATTCTGTCTCTCATGCTTGATGTGTACCTATGATGAAAATTACAAACCTCTTATCTTTTTAAATGGGTGAACTTGCAAATGTTTAAGTTTCCCAATACTTATTGGGCCCACTGTATATATAAGGATGCGTTTTGTCTAAAACTTTTCTAGAGATTTTTAAAAGTCTCTATCACATCTGGGTCTTTTGCCTCACGATGAAGACTGGATTAAAGTTTACATCCTGTTTTGTTAGAATATAGTCGCAGAAAGCCTCTGTCCATGGAGGTCTTGTTTTCTTTCTGTTTCTGTGAAAGGACGGTGGAGTTAACGCTTTCATTACCAAGGCATTACATTGGCGGACTGATATCAGTACTTTTGACTGATACTGATTAGTATCAGCCGATACCAATACCGGATCGGTATATATCTAGTTCTGCTCAGCCTAACTATTCACCAGCCAATTTGACCATGACAGTAAAGCTAGCAAGTATTAGCATGCTAACAGGGTACTCATTTTCACCCTAGGAGCTGCTTTTACTATCTGTACAGAAAAAATATATTTTACTTTTACATGAAATAAATGGTGTATAGCCCCTTTAAAAAAAAGTCTCATGCTCGAGGCTTTTGTCCATCATTTGGTCTGTATCTGATTTGTATGTTCCCACCTTATGGATGCATAGCAACAGAGCTGTACATGTGCTTACTGCTGTAAGCAGTAGTGAACACAGTGGTCTAGTAACTTTTTAAAAGTTACTAGAATAAGCTACAAAACGAATCCAATCTTTTCTCACCGCGCTTTCTTGGCTCTTTTCCGACAGATGCGGGGGGGAAAAACCTGCTGTGGGCGCCGCCATGTTTGTTTTTCTAGTTTATTTTTCCTTTCATGTTGGTCAATTCTTTAACTGACCTTGAGTGCCCTCCGGTGGTCTTGTACCAGAACACAGCCTTAACATTAGTAAAATTTTGGAAGTATAGGAAACTACAGTAAATACGCTTTGAACGCACAGAGCTGTTTACATACGGAAATGGAGCATTTTAATATGATAATTTAACTAAATAGTTTCTTTATCAACATTTAAAAAATTGGAACGACTCTGTGCAGCAATTTTGCCTATGCCATTCAGGGCTCATGTAACAGGTGGTCACTGTAGAAAGCATTGCACAGCTCATCACTCGTAATCTATTATGCACTTGACATCATTGTGCTGCCCATCAGATCGCTGACAGTCCACATGGGCTATAGCCTCTTTATGAGCAGTGAGACTCTAACACCGCTGCTCCCCTGACCCCCACACCTAGCTACACCACAGCATCCCTATCTGCTATAGGCCTAAACACAAACTGCAATCTGCAGGTGTATGTGTGTGGGACTTACATGTGTTTGATGAGCACTGTTCTTAGAAGGTCACCGGTGCAAGCCAAAAGAGTGATATGACTAAAAATGTTTAACACATTTTTTAAAACAAATAAAATGTACTTTTAATATATTTTCTGAACAGAAACAATACAGTCTTTTATCATTGCAAAAACAATTGTCTAATTTCTTCCACCAAAGTGTGTGCTCCAACCCAAAGCCTACCCTAGTCACACTCCAACTGAAAAAGCAATTATTCAAGTAATGGGCTTACCTCTGTAAACAATAAAATGTTTATTCTTTGAGGGGAAAAAACTCCAAAAGTGATAACTTTTTAGTTTAGCCTGCTACAAACATGTTCTGAAGCAGTTCTTTAGGAGGAGCTATATCGCAAAATTGATAATATTGCAATGGGTGTTTTGGAGAGGCACAATTAGAATATTGATTATAGTCTATGTGTGTATAGTCCCGAAAAGGTGTACCATTTTCAAACTCTGATTACAATTATTTTTAGTTGATTAGTCTCGATTATTTTTTATTTATTTATTTTTTGCTATATCCTATTTTCCTATTTTTCTTTAAAATGTGTACTGTGAAGTGAATCTTGGTATGAAAACATCCATCACAAGTTTGCAATTGCAACGCCTTTCTGAGAATAAGAAACAGAATTGACTAAAAATCTCTTGTGTGCACCATTGTAAATGTCTCCTGAAACTGTACAGTATGTGTCATGTTATGTCTGCAGGTTTGAGCGTCTGGAGGTGCTTGCAGTGTTTGCCTCCACTGTGCTGGTGCAGCTGGGGGCCCTCTTCATTCTTAAAGAGAGGTGAGCTGCAACACGCTAATACCCCGTGTACACTGACTCCGATCCGGGTGCAGTCGAGACCCGTGCGGGTTACTTGCAGATTACCTGTTACACCACCTCCAGTCCACTGCAGTCCGTTTTTGAGAGACAACACAAAGATGCATGTGGTTTCACGCTAGAATACACCGGGAAGCCGCACCAGACCACTGCGGTCTCCTGCAAAGATGGACTTCTTGCGGATTCTTTCCCTCAGACCCGCGTGGCCCCCGAACCTGCAGCTACAGTGCTCTGTGGTCAGTGTAACAAAGTACATTGATTTTAAGCACTTTTTAAGCCACGCGAGTCCTGAATCGCACCTGGACCGGAGTCGGTGTTTATGCGGTGTAAATCACACCTCAGATCCTCTCATTATTACAATTATCTTATTATGCACTTCACCTAAAAGGGAAAGGTCCAAACTACGGTAGTAAGAAACCATTTTCTTTGAGCTAGATCAGTACTTCTCAAAATGTTCTCAAAAGTACATCAAAGCTAATATTTGTCTTTCCGAGAACCACCAGATCAAAGCCCAATCTATACAAGGCATAAATTGAGGCTAAACTAGGACCATGGACTAAACCATGGATAAGGTTGCCTCTGATCCAGAACACACACTTCTTCAATTCTTTACAAAGAGTGAGCAAAAACATAAGTTTTAACAGAGTTTTTCTACCGCTTTACATCAAGGAACCACTCACCCATTCACACAGACCCATTCACACACCAGATGTACGCAGACACTGGGGGCGAGTCGGGTAAGTGTCTTGCCCAAGGACACAACGGCAGTATTCACCTGAGGCTGCTGTGATTGCACCGCCAACCCTGTGGGTCAGTGGATCTTACCGCTCTACCAGGAGAGAGCAGGATTTGAACCGCTGACCTTTGAATCAGAAGACAAGCAGTGTCTCCTTCACAAATTCAAAACGTACCGTGTAAACTGATGTTATTATTAGATGAGTCATTTAGAACAAAATCAAACTTCTCTCACATCAGATTTATAGACTTTTGTGCTTCGCTCACTGAGGCATTAGAAATCTGTTTTTCAGTCCCTGTTATATTTTTTGCCTTTCTTTTTTCTTTATGTTTGTTTTGATGCAGCTAGACCATGCGTGTTGCTGATTGGTTAATCCACTTGTATTACACCCATCTGAAATCAGGGCGATGGTGTGACCAGACTGGTATAAAAATTCTGAGATATCATTGTGGATTTTCCAGGCAATAGATAAAGTACTTCTAAATAATCATTAACCCAAAGGAGGACAGTTATTTCCCTTTATAAATGCGCTTCACTACCGTTGCTTTAACATTTCATGTTTTAGAAACGCACATAATTTTCTACCCATAAGGTGTTTCCTCATCAGGATTTGGACTCCATGTTCTACAACAAAACAAGGCTGTAATAATAAGTTTGGACACTATTTATTTGAAGTGCTAACCAAATTCCAAGTAGATGACTCAATAATAGAGAAAAAATGGGGCTCTTTCGATAGTCAAACATCAAGAATTAAAAATCATTGGACAATTGACGGATCCATTGACTTTGGAAAGAGTGGTGAGACAGGGTTGTGCCTGGTCCCCCCACTTGTTCGCTTTTTATTTGGAACCATTGGTCCAATATATTAGGCAATCGAAAACAATCCATGGTGTTACGTTTTATGGTATAGAACATAAAATTGCCTGCTACGCAGATTATGTACTATGTTTTTTGACTAAGCCAGAGATTTCTTACATAAAGTGATGCACTTCCTTGGTCCCATAATTGAGAGTTCTGTTGGAAAAATTTGGCCTGTTTTTTCATAAAATAAACAAAAGGCTAAATGATCTGCAAAAAAAATTAAAAAATGCTGCAGGTAAATCATGCCAAGAAGGGGAATCCACAAATGCTACAGGGAATTGAAAAAATAAGAGGATAAATTTATGACCTGAACTCACTGGAAATAGTTAAGAAATTGCTCTTTCCCAAATAAAGATGAGTATGGATCAAAATGTTCAAATTTTCATTTTATTAGCCTGGAAACTTGGAAAACAACAAGCGTAAAGAGCATTTTAAATAATAGACAAGCAAAGTAATGCAATCTTAACCAAACAAGACCAAATTCAATCATCATTTGAGTGATTCTATAATTTTTTTAAATGAGACGGAGGGAAGCGGAGAAGACGTTGGCCATATTTATAGTCTGCGCGGGTTTCATTTGGTGTCAACAGTAGAAATCTGAGCTAGCTGCTATGAAATTCCATTCATTTCCGCGCGGAACCGCCCGCGCATCACGCGTGGGGTATTGTCGGCAAAAATGACGTCATTTCGTCAAGCATAAAGATTGTCGTTTTAAAAATTGCTGTTTTGTTAAGAACTGGTTATGACCACACCTTGAGATTTATGCAAATTACTTTAACAAGTTTTGATCCCAGATATGTGCTGATGCTGCTGCCTCAGTTTGGTAAAGTATGAGGGCTAAAAAAATTTGCATTTTGATTCAAAATGGCCACCTTTATGTTAAAGAAGGTGTCCCAATGGACTTTCATGCTTTTTTGTTCATTATCACATAAAGGGTGTGTATACGAAAAGCTACAAAATACTTATTTTTGTCCAATTAGAACAAGGCAACCTCGAGAAACGAGAGGCATAGCAAAAAGAAGCTGGCTTCGAGCTGGCACTGGCACAAATGGCCGACCAAGAGCAAGCACCTCTGTGGGCAGAGTACTGGCGAAGTTCTCCAGCTTGAATGACTCATTCAACCAAAAGTTTGAAGAGTTTAAAGCTTCAATAAAAGGGCTAAAGAAAGGCACCCATGGGGTGATTTACCAGGTCAACAATGCGAAAATGCTCAATGTCGCAGTTGGAAGACAAAGAAGCAGCATACCAGAAAGACGTTGGTGGCCTCACAAAAGAGATTTAGCTATTAAAAACAAAGGTCTCTTACCTGGAATCACGAAGGGCTGGTTGAAATCTGGTTGAAAGGCGTGTTGAAATCTGCCGACTCAGGAGCAATGCATGTTCTTGGCCGTGGTGAGTCGGACCTCGTGGCAGAGGTGGACCGGTACCAGAGCTCTCCGCCGACCGTTGGAGCCACCGAGGCTGTATTTTGTTAGTTTCTGAGCTGGAGCAAACATCAACTTATCCTCAGGGCTGGAGCGAACGTCAAGTTATCCTCAGGGCGGCCTCCAAGAAGAATAATCTTGTGTGGAAGGGCAAATCTTTCCATGTCTTTCATGATTTACCATCGGATACCCAACAGATGCGTGCCGAGTATGGGAACATAACGCTCAAACTAAACGTACCAGAGATTTGTTATGGTTTGCTTTTCCCCGCACGTCCCCTTGTGACAGTGGATGGACAAAAATACATCTACAAAACACCAGCTGAAGTGCACAAGGAACTGTTCCAGCGGCTCCTGACTGTAATTGGATGAAAAAATTTGGTGTGAGAAATAACCATTAATTGTAGACCTCTTTTGATTATTAGCTCTTGGTCTACACTCTGTTTTAGTTGCTGACTCTTATTTTTGGGGCTGTTTCTTTGGTAATGTTTCTTTGGCTATTTATATATATATATATATATGTATGTGATAGATATATATATATGTGTGTGACAGTTGTGTTTGTTATAGTATATATATATATTGATGTATTATGTATATATTTATATTGTATATGTTATATGGTGTGTATATATATGTGTATATTGTATTTATTATGATATATTGTGTTGGTGTCGTATATATATATATATGTGTGTTGTGTATAATATATAGTATATAGTATATATATATATATAGTATATATATATATATATATATACAGTGTGTGTGTATATATATTATATTGTGTGTTTATATATATATGTGTGTGTGTGTGTATATATATATATATATATATGTGTGTGTGGTATATATATATATATATATATATTTATTTTTTTCTCTTGCGTAATGCAAGAGAAAAATGGTACCATCCATTCAGCTCAAGACGGTGGATAACCTGGATAATACATACTATTTCCAATACCTACAACTGAAATCTATTTTTCCAGTTTTACATTTACCAACATAAATGAATGGAATTAATGGATTGGAGCTGACAACCAGCTCCAATCCATCAATAATGGCCGCAAAGCCGTTTCCAAATTGTATAAGCTATTGTGCAACAATTTAAATGATTTTGGTTGAATTATCATAGAAAAATGGGCTTCCGGTGTCATGGTGACAGTGTAGACAACCGTGTCTTCCCTTCGCAAAAGTTTGGATCTCTTTTTGGGAGATGTGTTTGATCTAAAGCTAACACAGGCAATATTCCCAAAGCGCACATTGATGAGGACAAGAAGAAGAAACACAGCCCCGTAACAAGCCACTATGGGCTAAACAAGGGACTCGGTGTAGAGAACATGGCCCTCGCCAAAGTCATTGAAGAGACCATGGCAAAATACTTAAAGAAGCAGAAGACAAATCTTAGGCCCGGAACAACAGGCTCGAAAAGCGTCTTGAAAGTATGCACAATACCCTCTCTCAACATACAGAGGAGAGAAAAACTCTTGGTGTAAGCGGTCTGCAGAAGCGCTTTACCCAGGCAGAAAAGGGCTGAAAGGCGGATAAAATTGTGGATGACAGAGATCGCAGAGATAACCTCCTTATATTCAATCTTAAGGAGGGCACTGAGGGCCCCAACAAGAACATCCCAAGATGGTTTCCGGCTTTGGCGTCAACTTCTGAGATCATGCAGGTGCATCGCCTCGGTCCGAACCCACTCCAGATGGCATCGGAAAGGGAACAAAAACCAATCGCCCACATCTGGTCATCCTGAAGTGCTTACGCCACACTGAGAGGGATCTACTTCTTAAAGAGGCCCGCAAAAATATGGCTGAAATAGCTGGAACCCAGTTGAAATTCGCCGTGGATTACAGTGAACCTACTACAAAACGTTGCAAACCCTGTTACAAAATAATAAATGATGCCCGCACCAGAGGATTTCACGCTTTTCTACTGTATCCTACAATCAAGCTACAGCGAGGAGGCGAAACCCACATCTTCAAGGAGCCCACGGACGCTGAGGAATTCCTTACAGCTCTCAATCAAATGTCTTACTTGTAGCAATTGGGTAAGACTGATGAATGGTCATTTATGAGGTTTTTGTTCCCTTTCTTCAGAATCAGAATCAGAAAGGGGTTTATTGCCATTGTCAATGAACTTCACAGACATAGGAACTTGTCTCGGCATGAAGGTGCAACACAAAACACTGAGCGATAATAAAACAACATATATTCAGTCAAACAAAAGGGCATGCATTTAAGGGACAATTTAAAATTACTATAGTATAAAATTAAAATTAAAATTAAAATAGGCATTGCTATGTACACAAGTTTACAGTTAAGTTTAAAGTTGTAGTGCAGAAAGTGACAGTGCAGCGAGTGTATGAATAGTGTAGTTAAAGTGACAGGTGTTTAGAAGTGTTCATGAGTCCAACGGCAGAGGGAAAGAAACTATTCTTGTGGCGGGAGGTTCTGGTCCGGATGGACCGTAGCCTCCTGCCTGAGGGGAGTGGTTCAAATAGTCAAATAGTCAATGTCCAGGGTGAGCCGACCTGCTCGTCCCAGAGCCCTGGAGACGTACAGGTCCTGCAGAGATGAAAGTCTGCAGCCGATCACCTTCTCAGCAGAACACACAATGCGCTGTAGTCTCTGTTTGTCCCTGGCTGTGGCTCCAGCGTACCACAGGGTGATGGAGGAGTTGAGGATGGACTCAATGATGGCCGTGTAGAACTGCACCATCATCTGCACTGGCAGCTTGGCTTTCCTCAGCTGCCGCAGGAAGTACATCCTCTGCTGGGCCTTCTTGATGAGGGAGCTGATGGAGGGCTCCCACTTGAGGTCCACGGTGGTGATGGGGCAGTCTGTCATGACGAGGGGGGGCTGGGGGGCTGTGACTTTCCTGAAGTCCACGATCATCTCCACTGTCTTCTGGGCGTTGAACTCCAGGTTGTTGCCGCTGCACCAGGACACCAGCCGATCCACCCCCTCCTGTAGACAGACTCATCCCTGTCCGAGATGAGCCCGATGAGAGTGGTGTCGTCCGCAAACTTGATCAGTTTTACGGAGTCGTGGCTGGAGGTGCAGCAGTTTGTGTACAGGGAGAAGAGCAATAGTCTTGTTGACTATTTCGCTGATAAACTCACGCAAACAATTTTCTTTTTCTTCTCATTTTTATTTATGTGCCTTTGGGATAGGCATAAATATCACATTTACCATATATTTCCTTTTCATATAATAGTGGAGGGGAGGGGCACTAGACTGTCCATGGTTATCGGAACAGATTTATTTAACGGGGTTGGTTTTATGGGTCCTTCTATTTTTTTGTTTTGTTTTGTTTTGTATTTTTTATTGTTGTATTTGTTGTATTTTTAAAATTGTTTTTTCAATTCTATTTTTCTTCTTTATTTTATATATATTTATAAACGCTATGAGGTCATCGCTTGCTCTTTTAGTGACAAAAGGAACAAAGGAGTCCTCATAGTCATTAAACGCAATCTGTCTTATAATAACTCAGGGTCAGGCAAGCGGGCCGCATCACCTTTTGCAAAATCACGCCCCAAACTGCTTTGATAAAGACTTTTACGACTCATTGAATTTGACATTACCTGATCTCTCTGATCACCAACTTTTTATTGGGGGGGACCTTAATGCTGTATGTCTTCACAGTGTTGATAGAACAGGCGGAAAAGAGAACTATGACCAAAGATTATCTTCAAATTCCTTACAAAAAATAATAAATGAAAACAGTCTAATTGACACATGGCGTCTGATGAATCCATCAGCCGGAGAATTTTCTTTTTATTCCACTCCTCATAAAACCTTCGCTAGGATTGATTATATGTTTATGTCCAAACCTATTTTTGAAACTATATGCACATCAAAAAGGATCCCATTCCTAATCTCAGATCACAGAGCAGGGCTATGCTCCTTCACACTTAAAACAGCTCAGGCCAGAGCCCCACACTGGCGTTTTAATACATCCTTACTTCAAGATGAGAGTTTCATAAGAAAGCTAACACAGGAATTACATGATTTTATAGCCATTAATCAACCATCAGTGAATGATCCAAGAATATTATGGGAGGTCGTCAAGGGAAGTATCAGAAACTTTACTATTTCCTATGCCTCCAAATTATACGGAACCAGAAAACAAAGAATACAATTATTAGAGGCGGAAATAGCTGAGATTGAGGGAAAAAATGGTAATCAAAGTCACACCTGAAAATGTCAGAACATGCCAAACATTACTAAATGAGTTAAGTGACCTGCTGAGACAGAAGGCGGAATTCCAGATCCACCCCGCCCGACAACAACACTACATAAACAGTGCAAGACCAAGTCACTGACTAACTCTGAAAATTAAAAACAGCAAGCAGCTAGCCAACATCTCTGCAATAACAACAGAGGAGGGCATAGTAACCTCTGACCCTGTACACATCAATACAAGTTTAAAAGAATTCTATCAAAACTTTATGAATCGGAAGTCACTTTCAATGATAAGAGGTGCAGTGATGTTGAACTCACTTCATCTAGCAAAATTGGAGCTGCAGACTCACTAGGAAAACAGATTACATTGGAAGAACTTACTAGGGCTATAAAAACAATGAACAAGGGAAGATCACCTGGCCTAGATGAGATCCCACTGGAGCCCACTACTCCTAAAAATGATACACTTTTCAATAAATTATGATGGTTCGAATGTTGCAATTATTTCACTTTTACTAAAAAAGGAAAAACCACCTCCTATCGACCACTCAGTCTTCTAAATACAGAGCTAAAGGCCTTTGCAAAGGTCCTGGCCTTAAGACTTGAACAGTATATGCTACATCTAGTCCATCATGACCCAACCGGGTTCATTAAATCAAGGTTGGCATCGGACAACATACGCAGACTACTTCATATTATAGACGCTTCATCAAAAACTCCAAATCAAAATGCTATTTCTTTCTCTTGATGCCGAAAAGGCATTTGACCGGCTTGAGTGGGGTTACCTTAATAATAACTCGCTCGTCCCGTCAGGGTTGCCCGTTGTCACCATTGCTGTTCTGCCTCTCATTGGAGCCCATAGCACAATTAGTCAGACAATCAGGGAGATTAGAGCCAATTATGGTACAAAACACTTTTCACTACATTTCACTTTATGCAGACGATATATTAATTTACACAAGCAATCCAACTAAATCGATCCCTTTTCTTCTCAATACCTTTGAACAATTTCAATTTCGTACAATATCTTGCTATAAGGTAAATTGGAAGAAATCTGCCTTGATGCCACTAAACAAAATCAGAGGACTTGTCCTCCAATATCCCTGTTGTGCAAAATATGAAATACCTGGGTGTCTATATAAATCCTAAATTAAACACTGAGATCAATGATAATTATAATATCTCTCTGCACTCCATAACTAATGACTTAAGGAGATGGAGTATTCTTCCTACATCATTTCATGCTCGTCTATCTATTATCAAAATGAACTTGTTGCCTCGTATGCATTTTTTGAGCTCCATGTTACCTTTAGCTCAACCTCAAGGTTATTGGAAGAAACTGCACTCTCTTGTGGGTGCTTATTTATGGAACGGCAAGAAGCCCAAAATAAAAGCCTCCACATTACACAGACTCAAATCATTAGGCGGAATTAGCCTTCCAAACTTTGAGTGGTATTCATGTTGCTTCACACTACAGCCACTTGTCTCATGGTTCACATCTGATAGTGCAGTATCATGGATTCCAATCGAAACAGAGTTTAATCACCCATATAGTCTATCCAGCGTCATTTATTCTAATATCCCACTCAAGTCGACAAAACAAAAACATGGCCCTATCATCACTCACCTCATGTCTATTTGGAATAGAGTTAATCAATTTATGAAAAAAAGGGAAACATTCTATTCACAGTCACCAATTTTCTATAATCATTCAGTCCTAATAGACAAAAAGATGATCTCTTTTACTCCATTAAGAGACATCATAGGGCAGGATGGACTGAATTTCTTGTTCTGAAAAGATCTTTTGACCTACCAGGCTCTACTTTCTTTTTTACTTGCAACTGCGTGCTGCAATGCTTGCCCAAGGTGTTCCATGGGGATGCAACTCAAGACATCACCCTTTTGATTCTATCCTGGGCGAAGGGAGAAGCAGTGGTATTGTCTCTGACCTGTATAAATGTATTGTAGAATCCCCACATAAGCATCTGCCCATTGAGCAGCTGTGGAAAGCATATCTTAAAGACCACTCTGAGGGGGACTGGAGCAAAATTTTGTCAAACATATCCTTAATATCAAAAAATCAAGAAAAATCACCAAATTATTCATTATAAATTCATTCACAGGTCTTATTTACATCCCAGGAGACTATATAAAATGAAGATAAAAGATAATACATATTGTGAGCACTGCTTAGACAATACCATTGGAACCTTTCTCCATATGATTTGGCAATGCCCCGGGATCAATATTTTTTGGGGGAAAACGTCTCTACACATCTATCAAGGATCATAGGCCGGGCTATACCCCACACGCCGAGGTTACTTGTATTAAATGATACTTCTGACATGACTAACAAATATTGAACATCGCTTACTATTTGCTGGGCTCACCGAAAAAGTGATAGCATGCTGATGGAAATCGGGATAACCTCTGAGTGTGGGGGAATGGCTCTCATCATACAGATACATTCTCAACAGTTCGTACTCATAAAGCAAAGATTGAAAATGTAAATTGCTGGTCAAAACTCATAACAAAACTTTATTAAATTTTTCCAAAAAGGTCTTTATTTTATTTTTTACTTTTTGTATTTTTGCTATGTTATGATACTGACTTCTGTTGTTATGATACTGACTTCTATTCAACTTCATTGACTGTATGAAACTACGTAATATTATGACACATTGTTGTTTTTGTTGATGTCAATGACGGAGGAAATGAGCTCAGTTTAACTGTATGTACACATGTATGTACATAAACAGTATGTATGCTGAGTATGTACATGCATGTATCTATACATGTATATGAATATTTGTATTACCTGGACAGCGAGGTAATTTTATTGTATTTTATTTTTTGCCACTATTATTATTTCTGTGGTTATTGCTGCTATTGATTTTATTATTATCACTTTCATGAATGCTCTTCTGATCCTTATGACTAATGCTATGGGTTTTCCGGGTTATATATCAACTTTTTTTTTTTTTTCGTAATTTTTGTTTGTATTATTTTCTTTTCAAACTGGCTTCAATCGATGAGATAAGGTGCGGGTGTGGTTGTGTGTGCTTGCTTGATATTGATGTAGGTGGAATTGAGAGATACTTGATGGAAGGGGGGAGGAAAATTAGGTGGGAAAAAATACAATTGTGCTTTTTTTTTTTTTTGAGCCTCCTTGTAATGATGTCGTTGCACAATTTGATAAAAACTTGAGCACAAAAAAAAGGAAATTGGGAAAGCGATTTAGACATAAAAATAACAAAAGACCAGTCCATCTATATTTCAAAATGTGTTAGATATAAATTGATACAACTCAAAATGTAATTCAGAATCTTATACCATTCCATAGAACATGAATTGTAATGTCACAGACTTCTGCTGGCATGGCTGCGGTTTAACTGGCACTCTTATAGAACCAACTGTTACAGTGCCCAAAGATACACTGGAGTTATATTGGACTATTTTTGCCAACTATTGAATGCTGCATAATCCTGAGCTCAGCTGTAGCCATATTGGGCAAAAAAGTTGAAGTAGATTTCAAAAACATCACAAAAACGTATTACACTCACACTCAGTAAAACGCACCATTTTTAATAATTAGAATGTGCACAAACCAAACTGCTTTTAGCTTGATAAATGGAAGTGTGAATACCTCATTGGAACAAGCTGCACTTGGTCTTGGAGACTTGGGCAAGGAGGAATCAAATATATTCAATATAGAATAGTCTTCCCTGAAATAAACATGATATAAAAGTAAACAAGCTCTGAATTATAAATCAAATTGACTGCGGGTTAAAGTTATATTTGAATGTAAATACAACGTGAAGCTATTATAGTGGAATGCTGGCTTTGAGCAGCTACATTGTGAACAAATAAATAATAACAATAATTTTTTTGGAATAATGTTTTTAGATTGAAAGGTGGAACTTTGAATGTATGAAATTGATGCAGGTTCTGGAGAGGGATCCCTCTCCCTGTGTAATATTTGCTATCAAAGACACTTTGTGGTTGCTGGGTGGCAGCTGTGTTGTTGCCTCCGCCATTGTGTTTGCGGCCCATGTCCGACCTGGAGGTAACACTGTAGACTTGTCGGACTGTGGATAACTGTGCAAAATGTTTGACGAAGTATTAAATATGCCTGCTCACTGCATTTTGGTGAGATATGTAGTCTAACCTATCATATGCACTTTAAGGACTCTGCACTAATAACATAGAGACTCAGTATATAGATTCTCCCACCCCCCCACCCCACTTATCTTGTCTGTTGTTTATGTCAAGTTTGTGTATTTGTTGTTTTGCCCCTGTATGTTAAATGTTGATTCATAAAAAAAAAAAAAAGAAAAAAAGTGGATTGGCTAGATTTTTTTAAATCTGCTTATCTTGATTTAAATTGAAGATGGGGTGTGGTTCCAAAGAGACTTTTCTGCTCAAGGTCCCATGCACAAACAAATGAATGTACAAAATGTCATTTCTTTTTTTTTTTTTACATTGTGGGGGCCACTGGAGAGGGTTTAAGTCACATATCATTATGTCCAGCTCATTAAAATACACAAACGCCTTCTGCGTCCGTCCAGATACAAGCATGTTTGAAAAAGTTACAGAAATTAACCAAAAATTATAACATTTAACATCAAGACATGTTTCAGACCTGTTTGATATTTGTTGTTAGTTGTAGGGTTCAAATGCTGCTGAAGCAGAGTGAAAGTGGCTCAGACATGGTAAAATACAGCTGCAGGTGGCAGTAAACCCAGCTCGGAGGGATTGATGCAGAGCCAGAGACACGGAGGTGAAACCCGGCACAACAAGCACTTCTGACCCTCTTCAGAACAAATCAAGGCACACATAAAGTCAGTTAAGGTTTGTGGCAAAAGGCTCTGACTTTAAACACAGCAGTGCTAAAGATAACAGCGTCAACAGTTTGCTAGCGGGTTTCTATGTTGTTTGGGGAGTTAAAACTAGCTGTATGAGAAGATTGTGAGACCACAGAAGTGTCAACAGTGCTGCACACACGTCTCCTTTGTCTTGTGTACAGTGTGAGCAGCTGGACATGTACGTTCATTGCTCTGTACAGTGCGCATACTCTCTTAGTGAGCTCGGGCTCTCCTTGTATAAGAGTCAGTCACACAGTGTGAGTTTGGGTTTCATTTGTACTTATGCCCAGCTTTAGTATCGTTTGGATGTCTTTTTTTGTGTTTTTCATTTATTTGCCATGTTCTCACTGGTCTTGTTCTGTTTCATGTGTTTTTAAGTGTTTTTAAATATTTTGAAAAATACATTTTATGTAATTAATTTGTCTACAAAACAAATACTTGACTGCAGAAGATTCCATTTAGCCTGCACTATTGACCTTATTTCACCCTGCCCATTTTTCCCTCTTTTTCCCACGTATCGCTGCTTCGATTGTAATCACACTTCTGGTCCAACTTTGTTGTTTAAATGGAGAATGAAAGAAAAGGGGTTAGGGTAGGCTGCTAAAACATGCTATAAAGTATTTGTGTAAAATATCCAATGTTCATGTACACCAACAAGTCAACAATGCACCGATTCCCTTGGTGGCCTGAAAACTTCGTTTTAGTCTGTGCAGAACTTCTTCTTTAGAAGTCAGCAAGCCTATGTTAACTATTACAACCAGAAGAAGGATTACATCGCATGGCGGTGCCCAGACGGCCTTCCGGAATAAGGTGAATAGTAATATTCTTCTTCTCCGAGAGGTCATACGTCACTGTGATTAGTGTTTCTTTGAGCATAGAGCTGCATTAAACGGATAAGCACTGAATCTCTATATGAAAACTCTTGATGATGTCACCAAGTTCCTTAAGTAGAATAAGTTTGGTCTCCTGACAGATGTATCAGTTGTAGTTGTCCAAGAATCCAAGTCATTTCGTTTTGTTTTCCTGGAAAGTTGCTTTACCAACACCTGCCTGTTTATGTGTCTGTCCATTAAAATCTATGAACAGCCTTGTCTTGTACTATCCGGGAGCTTGAAAGGGGTGCTGACGGCTTTACTCTTAAAGGGGCGTGAGTGTGGGAAATGCCGTGTCTCAGCCTGTCCATCACACACAGATACACAAAAACATAAACACACACAGCTGGAGGGGGTGGTGTGGGGTTGTCTTGCGGTCACTTCTCGAGGACAGGAGGGGTGCTTCCATGTACAGGTCAAACAGTCAGTGTGCCACAATAAAACATGCACGTTTTCTAGTAGAACTGTAAGCAACAATGTGCCAAACTGCTACATTCTAGAGGTTATCCTGATTATATCGTAGCTTTCAGAATTTTAGCAGTGAGTGTCAAAGTTGCATGTATGTGTGCAGTGAGTAATTAAATTTTTTACTGTAAAGGCGCATTTATGCCCTATTTTTATATTTAAACTGCTCCGTACGTTCCAAGCATGGTCACCGTCGGTTAATTTATTCTTCCAACCATTTCTAATGTAAGGTATGAGTTCTGGTAAATGACCAGCAGAGGGTTCTCAAAGGTGCACAAGAAGAAAATGTCACATTTGTTGGGAAACACCTAAGAAAACAAGGTGTCAAAGTGCTTATTTGTTTGGCAGCTCATTCTTTTCACAATCTTTTTTTTTCTTTTTTTGTCAAAGAATAAACACAGACGAGGACACAACCAGATAGTGAAATAAAAAAGTGCTCAAATAGATATCAACCAAGCATCAAAATAAACAAAATCACAGCACATTTGAATTAAAGTGAAAGTCCCATTTAGTCCAAAGTCAGTCAAATTTGTCCATTTCCAAATTAAGTCTGAATATCTGTTACTGTCAGTTCAGTCCTTGATAATCAGGGAAGTTTTGTGTCATCTTTGCAATGACGTGCGGTTCATGCCTAGTGAGGCACTCACTCTTTCAGAGTCAGATTTACCAATGCGAATGAACCCAAAAGAGCACCTTAAACGTAATTCGATTGACAACAGACAGAGAGTTCTGCCATATATCTCATTTCTTTACACAAACGTGACTTATTTTATTTAAGGTCAAAATTAATTCCAATTGAGCCAAATTCCAGCCAATTTTATGGGCTTACCTTTACATTTTGATAAGCCGGATTGTAAATGAGAAATAAATTAGTTCAAGAACGAAGAAGATAGCGCAACAGTCCACGGGCTCAGAAGCGCCCTCTGCCATGAGTCAGACGTATTGTTTGCCTTACCGAGTGAACTTTTACTGCTGTTTTATAATGAATCTGCGAGCCGAAAAACTTTTCAGAAATGCATTTAGTACATTATACAGAATATAGAAGTACAGAGCATATCATCAGGGTGTTTTATTTGTTATATGCAGAGGGACAGCGACAGCGACATATTATCTGCATCGCATACATACAGCACAGTTTGTGACGAATTACACTGTGCCTCACGTCGCCCCTCCTCCCTGTATTTGAACGGGACTTACGGGACATGCTGAAATTCTGATATTCTTAATTGAAAAAAATATGTTTCCGTATTGGAATCAAAGGGAAAGGGCATTTATAATACATACCAGATGACAAATATTAACTTTTGTTATATTTTATAATTCTGTTTTTTCTCCCAAGTTTGACAGCTGAGGCTCTCCCCTTCCTCCCCTGAATGCACGTCACTGTTTCTTTGTACTGGCCTTTTTTTTTTCCTGTCGCCAGAAGTACGTTCCAAAGGTATCCATTTATTGTATCCATGGCAGAAGTTTTGAGGCCCAAATACATAGTTGAGAAATTGAGAGGTATGGCATTGTCAGTAATGATCTGCAGTGCAGTTAATTTCAGTCCAGTATTTTCTTTCTCTTTTCATTTAAATGTTTTTATTTTTAAAATTGAAGAACATGTAAAAACAAACACGACCAGAGAGCAAAACAAAAGCAGCAGACATCAAACACATAAATTAATAAATAGTTGAAAAAATCAAATCATGGCTTAGAGAAACACAAAAGAACGGAAACGCCCAATTTTGTCCAAAGTCTGTCAAATGTGTCCAATTTCAAGTCAAGTCCAAAATGTAATTTTTTCTATTTTACGAATGACCATTATAATGTTAGTCCAGTCCTTGATCATCGGTGCATTTTGTGTCGTCCATTTGTTTGTGAGGGCTTTTTTTTGCTGCTGCCAGGAGGGTGCCCCAGAGATAACTGCTGGTTGTGGCCAATGCAGGAGTCCTGAGGCCCAAATACATAGTTCTGAAATGCATTGTGGTGGTGATGTCATACATTGTCTGTAAGGCTTTATTGATCTCTGTCCAATACTTGTGAACAACAGGACAATCCCAAAACACATGATAGTGATTTGCTCCTTGCTGCCACATCCCCCAACATTCTGCGTTTCCCTGTAGTATTTCCTGTAGACATGGGGTTAGAAACAAGCGAAACACACTTTTCCACTGACTTTGTGGTTTTCCACTGAGATGTACATATACTCTCTCACTCTTCATCGTCCAGAACAAGGTGACCCTCATTCACCCTTAATGTAATCAGTAGAGTGAGTGCTCAGACTTTTCAAACAAATGTACAATTTAGATATTAATCCCTTTAAGAAATCTTTCAGTCAAAGGGCTATGATGGTCATCATTCTTTTTGATTCTTGATTATGATAACTCGTTATTTGTAAATACCTATAAAAGTCCTGTTTCTCTAAGCCAAAGGATTCTTTCAACTCATCAAAGCCCTTCAGATGATTCTCCTTTACAATCTGGTATAAAGACCTTTATTCCTTTTGTTGTCCAGACTTTGAATCTTGAGTCTGTGCTGTTAGGTGTGAAATTTTGATTGTAAGGCAACCAATTTAAGATGTTAATATCTTTGTTTAATTTGTATGTTTTGATTAGCTCCATTCATGTTGCAAGAACAGACTTCACCCAAGGGTTTTCCACCTCCCCCAAATGACTCAACCGTTTGTCATCTGCCAGTAAGGCCTGTACAGGAACTCCCTGCACAACACCAATCTCAATATTCTTCCATTGAGCCTCATAATCTGGGTCACACCAGTACAGCAGCGCTCTGATTTGAGGACGAAAACCACACTGCTCCTCTTGAATCCGAGGTTCGACTACCGGTCGGATTCTCTTCTCCAGTACCCGAGAATAAACTTTACCAGGGAAGATGAGTGAGTAGTGTGATCCCTCTACAGTTGGAGCATATCCCCCGGTCCCCCTTCTTGAACAGAGGGACTACCACTATGGTCTGCCAGTCCAGAGGCACTGACCCTGACCACCACACGATGTTTCAGAGATGTGCCAGCCAAGACAGTCCTGCACCATCCAGAGACTTAAGGTACTCAAATCTCATCCAACCCCGGAGCCCTGTCACCAAGGTGTTTGCCAACCTCTGTACTGGACTTCAGCTTGGGTTTTGCCTCTGTAACAGCACAAGCTGCAGTGCTCTTAGCCTGTCGATACCCGTCAACTGCCTCAGGAGTCCTACAAGCCAAAGAGGCCTGATAAGCCTCCTCCTTCATCCTGAGGGCATCCTTTACTTCCGGTGTTCACCACCAACAGGCAACTGCGACCACAGCTCCGAGCAGGTGCATTGACAATGAAGGTCGAGAACTTGGTCCATTCGGACTCAATGTCCCGGTCTCCCTTGGGATGTGGGAGAAGCTCTCCCGGAGGTGTGAGTTGAAGACCCTGCTGACAGAGGGCTCCGTCAGACATTTCCAACAGACCCCTCACAATGCTCTTGGGCCTGCCAAGTCTGTCCAGTTTCCTCCGCAAGCGGATCCAACTCACCACTACACTTACCCGAGTGTCCAAGACATGCGGCCGAAGGTCAGATGACACGACAAAAAAGTTGATCATTGACTATAATTGATTATTATTATTATTATTTTATTTTTCTTCTTCTCGATTGGGAAATTCAAGTCTCGAGGAGGACGTTCTTCCCGATCACCCCTCTCCAGGTGTCACCGTCGTTGAAGTCCCCCAGTAGAACAATGGTGTCCCCATTTGGTGCACTGTCGGTAACCTTTCCAAGGTCTCCAAGAAGGCCGTGTACTCTGCACCGCTGTTTGGCCCATAGGCCGACATAACAGTGAGAGACCTGTCCTCTCTAAGCCAACGGGTTGGACAATCCCGCTTGTTCACCGGGGTGAACTCCAACACATGGCGGCTGAGCTGTGGGGCTATAAGCAAGCCCACACTAGCCCACTGCCTCCCCCCGCGGGCCACGCCAGACAAGTGGAGCGTCCAGCCCCTTTCAAGGAGGTGGGTTCCTTGTTCTCGGCTGGGACCTGTAGGGACCAGATGCCAATCCGGGCGATTCAACTGGCCTCTTTATTAAACTCGTCATAAAGGGCTTCTGAACTGCTCTTGGTGTGACCCATCATATAGGACCTGTTTGCCTTGGGTGACCCTACCAAGTAGTTTGGACATGGAGGAAGCCCTCCGTGATGTTCCCCTCCTTGACCTCTGGGACTCCCACAAGTCTGAGATTGTTTCTGCAGGACCTGTCATGCTGCATTTCACGCAAAATATGGACCATTTATTGTAAAGTTATGTCGTCATCTACTGTGTGGGCCCGGGAGTTCACTGCCAGGGAACGAACTTGGCTGTGTGGTGGCAGGTGGTCCCTCAGGTTGCATTACCATTGTTATCGTCCAGGGCTATTCAACTTTATTTTCCCCAGGCCTCTGGGCCGGAGGTGCAGTCCCTCAGTTTTGATTGTTTAGTTCCCATGTCTTTCCACATGGTTGTTTCAGAAATAAGAAGCCACTCACTGCATTAGTTGAGTTTAAATTCTACGTTGCAGCTGAAAAAACCTCACCCATACAGCAATTATCCAGTAGGAGACTTGTTTTGCTTATACTATGCACAGTCCTCAGTATAAATATCTAATGGTAATACTAGTTATAATAGAAGAGGAAGTCTAAACAAGGGCTATTAAATTGGCAGTCCATGGGCCAAATCCAGGCCAACTTCGCAATATGGTCTGGCCCATCATCCCAAAGTGGGCCATGAGCCAGACCACATTGCAATGAAGCCTGGTAAATGGTGGCCTACCATGAACAGCAGCAGAGATGCCACAATTAGTAGCTTGGTGAGATGACTTTGTCCTTAGTGCACTATCTTAGCTCAGTATTTAGTACCGCTGTACTAATTTATTTTTGTAATGCCCGAAATCACAACAGCGGTTGGTTGATAAGGTCCGTAGCTGTGAAACTAAGTTTTTATTTCTGTTCTTAAATTGTTCACGCCCTCCAGCCCGTGCACGGTAGGAAACCGGACTTTAGACGTTCTATTTTATCATCACTCTTATGACTGACTGTACGGTGTTCAATCCACCAGTAGCTGTACTCATTCTGTCCCTAATAATCCACAGAAAAACAATATCCACTTGTATTTTTCCTAAAGTAATCCCATTTGAAGAAATAGTCCAATAAACGGCATTTTCTTCTGTGAAAAAAACTCACAACTAAAGCTCGTCCGACACTTCTCTGGTCCGTATCAAAACACCGGCTCCAGATACAATATGGCGCTGGGTATGTTTGTTTTCCTCAAAGTTTCAGCTACAAAATGAGACTAGCACAGCTGTTTAGATAAACCATGCGTCGCCTTCACGCATTTGCGCAGTCAGACTTTTACTCGAGAAAACTGACTAAAGTGATGTAGTACGTTTTGATTGACATATTATTGTAGCCAATCAGATAAGCTTTCGAACGATGGGTGGGTTTTAGGAGAAGACAGAAGGGAGGGCAAATTATTCACATGTATAAAGCATTAAAAGAGCCAGTTTTTCGGCGCACGCTGTCAAAATTTTACGCACCACGTTTTCTGATCTCGTCAGCCTTTTGGACATGCATTTCGTTAGATGTGTGTATTATTATACAAAAAATATATGTATCTGTATATATGTGTGTATGTATATATGTGTGTGTAATATATATATATATATGTGTGTGTGTATATTATATAGATATATAATGCATATATATAATGTGTATATATATATATATATATAATATGTGTGTGTGTGTATGTATGTGTGTATATATATATAATGTATATATTATATAGATATATATAGTGTATGTATATATATAGTGTATGTGTGTATATATATATATATATATATATATATATATATATATATATATACACACACACATATATACATATAGACACACACACAACATGGACAGGGAGCTGATTCCATAACACAGGAGCTTGTTAGCTAAATTTTTTATAGAGCTTTGAGGACATGCTGCGAGCATGAAGTTTCAGTAGTCTTATCTCGATGTTACAAATATAAGGAAGTATTTTTCACCTCGCTTTTAGGCAAGGGTTATTTTAGCTGATGGAAATAGGCTGTTTTACGGGCTTGATTTATATGCACTTGAATGAAAAATCCTGTTCAAATAAGACCCCAAGGTTTTTTACAGTAGAACTGGAGGCTACACTGACATTGTCCAGTGTGACTATCTGCTCAGATAAAGCGTATCGCAGACGGCCTTGTACAATCACCTCGTTTTTTTCAGGATTAAGAAGCAGATAATTAAGTGTCATCAAGGTTTTTATATCCTAAGTCTGTCTACTTGATCGGACTGATCGGTTTTCATTAATAAATACAGCTGTGTTAAATGCATAGCAGTGGAAGTTAATACTATGCTTTCTGATAATGTTGTCTTACGGCAGCATATGAAAAGTAAACAGAATTGGACGAGTACTGAACCCTGCACACCTTTAGTTACTTTAAGACAAGGTGAAATCTTTTTTTTACATTAACAAACTGGTACCGGATGGTATCGGATGAATAGGATTTAAACCAGCTGAAGACTGTCCCTCTGACACCTACGTTACATTTGGAGGACATTGATCTAATGTTTAGCGGTCCACGTTTTACATGCTTTTCAATTTATTTGTATAATTTGTGAGCGCTATTTTTGGTCTGAAGCTACAAATAGCTTTTCTGAGATTTGACTTTTTATTGTACGAGGGACAGTCTCTATCTGCCTTGAATCTGAACACTTTATTAGTGACAGAGTGAGCGAGAGCTCAGCAACAGACGAGCATCTTACACTGCTGCTCTGCTCCTCTCTGGGTGGTCACGACTAAGGCTATCGGTTAAATTCCGAACTAAAAGGGATGTACCCTCGGAAGTCGGATCCCTGCGTATGAAGCCTGGGCTTTCCCCCAAATGCACTCCAGTTGTCAACAAAGACTACATTGTTTTGATAGCGCCAACTAGATAACCAGCAGCTGAATGCTGAAAAGTGGCTGTACAATTCAGCATTGATCCGATTGGGAAGGGGACCAGAAAATATCACCCGTCTCTGACATCGACTTCGCCAATTCATACACCACATCTACTTGTAGTACTATGTATTATGCTTTTAACATCAGTTGAATCAGATGTCAATGCCATTTATATTCAAGACTTTATAGTCTTGATTCAGATTCTGTGGCCTATGCCTTCTTCAAGATGTTGTTTAAGCCTGATGTGACCCTCAGAATATTTAGTCTTGGTTCAGGACAAGGTCTAGTTCTAGATTTGCTCCTATGCTTTGGTTGTCACTGGGTTGTCTTTTCTCAATCCTGGTTTAGTATTGGTTTTATGTGACGGAGCAACATTTTATGTTTTATTTAATTTAGTGACACAATAGATTTCTGTTGAATAGTACCCTTGCAAGCTTTTTGTGGCTTTTGCAATTGTTTTGCAGTTTTGTAGTCCGGCCCCCAGACAATAGCCTTCCGAAAAATCTGGCCTCATGGAAAATATATAATTGAATAGCTCTGCTTATAGACCCTTCCAGGACTGACTTGTTTAGAACAGCCTGGTACTGATGCAATGGTTCTATCCCATCATTTTAATGAGCCAGCAAAATTATTTAGTTTGTAGAGAGCGCAGAATAAGCCTTTTTGGCTCAGGTAAAATGAGTATTAGCAGCTTCTTGCTGCATGAATGGCCAATGACCTCGTGTTTGTTGTCAATGTACTCCCTTTGTGTGTGCTATGAGCAACTGAGATGAGGGCAAGGAGTCCCACCAGGCCTATTGTTGTTGACTGTGTTTGTGTTTGCAGTGTGGAGCGCTTCATGGAGCAGCCGGAGGTACACACGTAAGTATATACATCCACACACCCACACACGCACTGCCAGCTGTTAAGACAGAGACAATATTTGGGTCAACCCCCTCACAGATAGATACAGAAGAAGCCAGTTACAAATATTGACCAAATCACATTTTAGGAGTGAATTTTACTCATTTTGAATATACATGTTTGTTCAATTTTTTCAACATTTGGAAAAAAAAATTGTCAAAATGTTCAAAAGACTAGTAGATGCAATCCCTCATTCATCCAGGAGTTTTTAAACTTCAAAAGACTGATACTAACTTTAGCTGACAAAGATGTCTATATAGAGTATTTTATATAGACATCCGACAAGGACTATTACAATCTTCTGTAAACAGATGTCTGATACTGATTTAAAAAATATTATTTTTCAAATCTAATTAAAAAAATACTCCGAAAGCAATGATGCTTTGCTGGGATTGTAGATTGATGCAGAAATGTGTTTTAATGTCGTTTCAAGCAACACATGGTAGGGCTGGGAATCACAGGGTGATTCAATACAATACACGATACAATAAAACCGCAATACATACAATAATCAACATTTTAACAACAGTATTTTTTAGTTAAACTACTACCTGCACAAACTTAATACAAAATGCAACCATTTTAATCATCAATACAATGAATTTGGAATTTGACTCTTTAGGCTGGACTCACTGACTGAATAAATATGTTTATGTAAGTGCGCAGTGTTTGCAATATTTTGGATTAAAGGACATAAAAATAAACTAAGGAAATGGCTATTGAGCAAATAATCATCTCACTAATAAATTATATATTGCATAAAAGAGCTACAATGTGCGGCCAATAAGCTTACTTTTTATTATTATTAATAAACGGTCTGTACTTTGGGTAGTTCATGGCTGAGATTGCTCTTGTTTAAAATTGCCCAGGATAATCTCGTCTGCGAACGTACCTCCTGCACGTTCGTGGCTCGGTGGAATGTAAACACCAGAATGAATGAGGCAAACTCATGTAGAGAGTAGATTGGTTTGCAGTTAATTAAAAGATATTTCCAGAGCAGTATTTGGAGATGACAGCTGGAAGCTCTCCTGCTGTACGGCACAGATCCGGGACTGACTTGCTGAGCCAAGTCTCCGTGACAGTATTTTTAGTTAAACTACTATCCTGCACAAACTTAATACAAAATGCAACCATTTTAATCATCCAATACAGTGAATTTGGGAATTTGACTCTTTAGGCTGGACTCACTGACTGAATAAATATGTTTATGTAAGTGCGCAGTGTTTGCAATATTTTGGATTAAAGGACATAAAAATAAACTAAGGAAATGGCTATTGAGCAAATAATTGATTTCACATCTGTGTGGATAACCTATAGCACAGGGGTCTCCAAAAAGCCAAGTCTGGTCCCGTGGCCCGTTTCCCATAATTGAACATTTATTATTAAATTATTTTTGTGGCGGGGCCAAAGAGCATTGATTGTTCATCTGAAACACTGCTCTGTCAAAGCACAAACGTGTGATTACAGCTTCATTGATTTGGGGTAAATGTAACATGCGTAAGGAGCGCGTGCTCGTCCCGGGACGTGCACTTTTGCTTTAGGTGCGTAAATTCATAAGCAAATTTTTCTGTGAATATGTGTTAGTTTGGAATAAAACACACATCATTTTACAGCTTAATATGTAGAGAACTTGACTGTGGAGACGAAAGAGAGTTAAAAATACATTATTTCCCAGGTACAGATGCGTTGTCACCAGTTCAGTTCTTTCAGGAACTTTTTCCCATTGTCCATTTCATTACGTTGCATATATTTAATGGCTCAGTATGGGCTAGTTTTAATAGACGTGAAGCGGGTTGACAAAATAGAGGTTGTGGTCTGGGATGACTGCTGCTGGTCAGAGAACTCCAAACCCAGATGAATCTGATCTGGAGCAGGAGCAAGCTCATGGTGTAGTCCAGGGGTCCGCAACCTGCGGCTCTCTAGCGCCGTCCTAGTGGCTGCCTGGGGCTTTTTCAAAAATGTATAAAAATAGATTGGGGGGATAGATTTGTTGCTTTAATATGGTCTCTGTAGGAGTACAAACACGTTTTCCAAAGCTGTAAATATTTTTATAATAAATATAACATTTTAACATTTCTGTCAAAGAAGATTTGCGTCATAGACCTGCGACACGTGTTTCAGCGCGGCGCATTGCCAGGCAGGTGGCTGTTTGTAAACAAACCGGAGTGAAAGTAGCTGATGAGAACGAGGATTCAAGGATTGTGCGATTAAAGCACTTCTGGAAGTACGCAAAGATAGATTTAAGAAGTGGATTGCATCTCCAAACTCCACTACTGCTGCTAGATTTGTTGCAACCCTGGAGATAATAAAGGGTGGAAAACCGTTTACCAATCGTCAGTATGAAGGATTCTCCGCAAAGACAGTGAAGGAAAGGGCCATGAAAATGGCTGGCAACATCATCAATTGGCAATTCAAGGACATTAATTCAGCTCCAGTATACTCAAGTGCCTGTGATGAGTTTGTGACATGATCGATATCGAACAGGAACGCTGTTATGCAGGTATATAAACTCTGAAGAAATAATCAAATTTCTAATTGCAGGCTGTGTTCAATTCCACTGTTGCCCAAATATGGGGGGAAAGAGAAGAGAAGAGGATTGTATTGTTATTGAGGACTGTGTTTTTGTTTTTTATGTTGTCACGTGGTGCGTCATCACATCAAAATACACATTTAATCAGGAATGCTCATTATGTATTTGTAGCCTAGTAATTTTGATAGTAGGCTAATATAGCTTACAAATGTGTAATATACACTTACAGCCTGTGTTTCCTTCATATAAGGCTCATATAAGGCTTTTAATTTTTTAATTAACAGACAGATTTTTTGATTGTTTTTTGGTCCGAAATGGCTCTTTGGACATTAAAGGTTGCCGACCCCTGGTATAGTCGGAACAGCAGCTTGTGCCGGTGAGGAGCTAACGTTAGCTAGCTTGGGTGTAGCATTGCTAGCCTGGTTCACAACAAAGATTTTCTTCTTGTTTTTCTTGGAGATGTTCTCGAAATAAGTGTCCAGTTTCTTCACATGTCTGCTCCCACGTAAAAATATCAAATCCCCCCCGGTGAACTCGTAATAAAGATGGGTTCTGGAACCTGGAGTAGAAGGTGTAAAGCTTCTCGGGAGAGTTTTTGGTCGTCTGCAGCGTTGGGGGGCTTTAATCTTGTAGTTGGTGAGAAGCTGGAGCCCTCTCCACACGGTTGTTGTCAGAGAACTGCTGCTTCAGACGCGTATTATACTGTGATCAAGCTCTCGACACCTTTTTTCGAATTTATGACGTCACAGTATCCGTGTACTCATCCAAACTATCTGCGGCAGCTCTGAAAACCTCCCAGTCTGTAATGTCCAAACACGCACGTAGCTCCTCCACTGCCTCATTGGTCCACTTCTTAGAGGTCCTTACTACAGGTTTGGAGAGCTTCTGTCTGTACGTGGGGATCAGGTGAACCTTGGCGTGATCTGAAAAACCCACAGCAGCTCGGGCCATTGCGCGAAATGCGTCGTTGACTGTTGTGTAACAGTGATCTAGCGTGTTCTGCTCTCTGGTCTGGTGATCTCACTGGTCGTTGCGATTATTTATGGCCACCATAGGTTATTCGTGGTGTTTTCGGAAACTGCAATTATTTCTCAGTGCAGTGAGTGATTGAATAGTTGCAGTTAAAGTGGCAGATGTTTATAAGTGTTCATGAGTCCAACGGTAGCAGGAAAGAAACTATTCTTGTGGCGGGAGGTTCTGGTCCGGATGGACCTTAGCCCCTCGGAGGGGGGGAGGTGAGGTGGAGAAGATGAGAAAAGGAGGAGATGAGGATTGAGACAGGTAGTGCAAAAGCGTAATCTTACAAATCTGTTTGTTCTTGGTGTGAGCCAAAGGAAAGTGACTTCTCAAAGTCTCGAGCCCCTTCCCCGAGCGTTACCATGAAGTTCATCTCACTAATAAATTATATATTGCATAAAAGAGCTACAATGTGCGGCCAATAAGCTTACTTTTTATTATTATTAATAAACGGTCTGTACTTTGGTAGTTCATGGCTGAGATTGCTCTTGTTAAAATTGCCCAGGATAATCTCGTCTGCGAACGTACCTCCTGCACGTTCGTGCTCGGTGGAATGTAAACACCAGAATGAATGAGGCAAACTCATGTAGAGAGTAGAATGGTTTGCAGTTAATTAAAAGATATTCCAGAGCAGTATTTGGAGATGACAGCTGGAAGCTCTCCAGCTGTACGGCACAGTCCGGGACTGACTTGCTGAGCCAAGTCTCCGTGAAGTACAAAAGAGGAGATGAAGAAAAGTCTCTGTTTCGTCTCATCAGCAGCGCCAGTTCATCCGTGTTATTGGAAAGTGAGTTCACGTTAGAAAGGAAAATCCCAGGTAAGGCTGTACGTGCGCCACGCTTCCAATGGCGCATGAGAGCCCCTGCTCACTTTCCTTGTCTGGGGCGTCTCACTCTTTTTGGCCAAAAAAAGGACTAATTCTACAGCAGATGCAAAAAAAACTGGAACTAGATCGGTAGGAGTTGTAGTTCTGATAGTTAAGAGCTCTTCACGGGTGTAAGTGCATCCTGACACACGATTTACGCACCCAAACAGACAAAACAAAGTGCACTGAAACATCAAGGCATCACTCTGCGGCACAAAGCGACACTACGTCCCTCATATATCACTAAAATGATATATGCATTCCTCAGACAATCTTTATGCCCTATGATGTGGATGCCAGCCATCATTACGCCTATCTTTAAGTCAGGGAATGCGACCAAGGACCACGGCCCTATCAGCATTCTGCCAGTGGTGTGAAGCAGACCAGATTGTGGCCCATTTTAACAACTCTATACTGACTACACCCCATGCTGTTTGGCTTTAGAGCCAACCATTCCACCGACACTGCAACTTGTTTCTCTATTAAATGTGTTAAATCTAAATTGGACAAAAGGGGTGTATTTGGTACTGTTTTCCTGGACTCAAAAAAGGCCTTAGACTCCATCAGTCATAATGTTCTAATCTCAAAATTGTCACTGTTCAACTTCTTACACAATACTGTAAACTGGATGAAATCATATTTAGAACACAGAACACAAGCAGTCAGAGTAAAAAATAAGTAGTCATCCCGTCTAGCATTAAATGTTGGGGAGCCCCAGGGCTCAATCCTGGGACCTCACTTATTCAGCTTGTACATCAATGACTTGCTATCTGTGTGTTCCAGATGTAATATGCAAATGTACGCAGACGATACTGTTTATGTACATGGGAAAAACAAGGAAGAAAAATGTTTTGAAATTATGTCAGCCAACTGTTCGTGGCCAACCTGGTCTATGTCTGAGGACAAACATGGGGTTAGGGGGGGAAGTGTAACCCACTTCAAGTAGCGCCCCACTTCCGGTTGCAAGTTTAGTGTGGCGGGACCACTTCCCTTTAAGTTCTTACATCACTGAACAATTGTGATTGGATGCTGTGAGGCCCAACTGCAGAGAGAAACAGATGCCAGCTGGTCAGACTTGCACACAGACTGGTATTTATCAACCAGTTATTACATTTCAAGGTTAAGTCAACTTTTGCCTCCCGCTTATTGTTTGCACAAATTTTTTTTAGCCTTGTAAATGGATTTCTCACTGTGCTTAGAGCTTTGTTCAGCCGTTTATTGTGCGACTGAGGAGGAAAAAAGGAAAACAAGGGTTGAAACATGGCTCAAAAAACATCTGAAACTAATGGCTTTACTTTGAGTGCCACAAAATCAATACAACGTTAATCGTCCCTTTTTAATACATGTTTTTTAATGCATTTTTTACTGTGGTTTCTCTGTCTTTGCAGTGGCCGTCTGTTGGTGGGGACATTTGTGGCGCTCTTCTTTAACTTGCTGACGCTGCTATTGGTCAGGAACAAGCCGTTTGCCTACGTGTCAGAAGGTAATTACACATGCAAACAGACAGACAGGTGCCTTAGTCAAAAGTGAGAGTTGTTACCCTTATTTGGAAGTCTAAAACATTGTCACTTCTAATCAGCCATTTTTGCACACAAAAAAAAAAATTGTAAATAATATACCCAGTATTCAAAATTTGCATATTTACAGATGTTTCTGAACTCAATTAATTTAATGACATGTTTTTACACATTCCCAGTGTTGGGATAAGTTTCTTTAAAAAGTAATTCGTTTTAGTTATTATTAGCCATAACTTCTCCTCAAAATTAATTGTGTTAGCAGCTGCGCTATTGAGGGTTGAACGTTTCAAATTATCAAATAAAGTAACTATTAAATTACAAATTACTTCTTTGTCCTGCCTTATTTGGCCTGCAAATAACCAAATACACCCAGAACCAGCTTAGTTATAGACTATTTGCTTCCATAAAGCTCAAAGCACCAAAACAGACACACATGGTGTACAGTCACAACAATTCAGGTAAAGCAACTTTTACCTTTACGCAGGAAATAAAGGCCAAACAGCACATTTACCATAAACACGATGATATCAGAACATGACAAACACATACACACTACATGAATATCGTGTGCAGAGCCATGTTAATGCTTTTATTAAAGTATTTAAAGAATGTTATTAATATATCAAAAATTTTACAAATGCTTTAGTTTTAATGATGATTTAATACATTTATTTGCAAAAGCTCTATTTGATATACATTTTCAAAGGATGATTTGAAAAACAAAACATGTTAGGAAAATGTTTGAACTTTTTTTTATTAAAGCTGTTTTTAAAACACGTTATTAAATGGATTTATAAAAAGTTAATTTATTCATTTTCCAACTCTCTTTAGAGACACGTTCACCTTCTGTGATTAACTTAGTGTGAATTATTATTAGTTAGAGTAACTTGTAAACCAATCTCAGAGCTCCTTACTAAATCTCTTTCATTATTAACTTTACTTTAGCCAGGAGCACTAGGAGAGCCTGGGTAAAGCTAAACTGAGAATCTAATCTGAGAAGCTAATCGAGTTTGCAAAAGATTTTCCTAAAAGGATTTAGTAATTGTTTCCTAAATCTACTTTTACATATCGCTATGTGTCACACGTACACTTAGCCCCAGAGGTGGAGCACGGCCGCAGAGATGAAGCACGGAGGTGGAGACCAGTGGAGACTCACCTCTGCTGTGGCTACAGGCGATCTGTCACGGTGCACACCACGATCCCTTCAATCTCTTTCTACTTTTATTTATTGTAGTGCCATAAAATCCTGTCTTGTGAAAAATCCTCTGCAAATGTTTTAGCATATCTACATGGTCAAGTTTTTGTGAAAAAAAATAAGCACTTTCAAAATAAAGGCTACAGAATTTACCACTTCTAGAAAGGGCCTTAATGTGAAAATATTGGACAATGAGGTAAAGCACAAACTCTTCATAAAGTTTTGAATAGAATAGAATCGACTGAGAGCTCGAGGTAAAAATATTTACACATGGACGCATATTACATGTTTATTTGTTGTGTTCAACCAGAGAGTTTCATGGCATTGGTAAATTAATAGGCATAAAATCCATATAATCAACCCCAACCAAAAGGAGAAAAGACAAAATAAACATGTTATATTTACAAGAATGAAACACTAAACAGATTTTACAGTGTAAACATAAGAGGGGAGTTGCACTATTATCTCAAGCCGAGTAGCTTTTGAATGTAAAGACAAAAATGGCAGATATGTACTGGTTAAAGAAATTATCAGTGGAAAGGGTTTTACTCTATTGAATGTGTATGCTCCGACTTCCGGTTATGGCGGCGCTTTGAGCAGACGCACCCACACCGCTGCTGCAAAACTTGGCTTTAAAATCATAGTTTGACCCCCCTTAATCTCACAGAGGAAGGACAAGGGATGCGTAAACAAAAACGACACAAGTCTGGTAACACTACGGGACCAAAACAAACGAAGCTGACAGTTCACTACCCCAGTGGAAAACAGCCTGCATCACAAGCTAATGAGGCTAACAAGGCTAACATGGTTAGCAAACCTGACGTGGAGAACCACAGTCCCTCCCCACCTTTGAAACGGGGTCCCACCGGCCCACATAAAGATTTGAACGACTTATTTACATCAGAAGGGGCCGCAAATATGACTAATCATCAGTTATTGCTCATGATGTCCGAAATAAGACATGAAATATAGTGTGATATGGTGTTTCTTAGAGCCAAAATGATCGCTGACATAGCCCCGGCCGTATCCTCTGCAGTAGCCGCTGAGCTGAAAGCAGGTGGAGTAACCGGATCGCGCATGGAAGAAGCCGAGCAGCGTATTTCAGACATTTTGGATGTTCTGCAGACAGTAAGGGCCGAGATGGACGCCCTGCGGGCCAGGGTGACAATTCTGGAGTCGGAGAACAATAATATGAAAAATAAGATCCTGGATTTGGAGTCCAGATCACATAGACAAGACTCCCACAAGAAAGAGGACATCGCCTGGGCAAACTAAGACCAGCAGCTGATAAATCACGAGGCCTGATCATGACGTTTCTTAATGATTGTCTGATGGAACATGTCTTGAAGGCTGCAAGGTTTAAAGGAGACCTCTAGTACAAAGGCAAGCTTGTCTTCTTTGCTCCAGATATTCCATACGAGGTCCGTCGACATCGGCAAAAGTTCCACCACATCTGTGAGGAACTCAGGAAGAGAAAACTGAGACATGGGTTCTCTTTCCCCGCGACTCTTCTGGTGACTTTTGAAAGTAAAACACACATGCTCAAAACAACAGGTGCTCTTAAGGAAGATTCAACGCACAGAGAACTGAACAGTACAAGAGATGGAGACGTGGGGTATATGAGTTCAAGTTTGAACAGACTGATGATAGTGACATGATTTATTTCTTTTTAACATCAGATATTACGCTCCATGTTGGCTTTAGGATATAAACTGTGATGAATTACATCCACTCATCGATGTGCCAAATTTGAGAGATTGGATTTGTGGGAAATTGGAAAATACATGCAGAGTGCAGCGGGAGGGAGTGGTGAGTTTAGGAGGTCAAATATCCAGTTCCATCTGAGGATTGGTGTCAGGAGTGCCCAGGGAGTTTTTTGGGGGGCCCTTCTTTAGGATTGCGCTTCCCTCTGTTTTACGATCATTTTCTTGATCAGGTTTTGGGTTTGATGCCTGTTTCTAGCATGAACCCTTTTGTTTTCTTTTTTATCCTTTCAGCTGTTCTGTGTTTCTATGGTTCTTGTGTATGTTTGTTGTTTACGACCAGAGATTAAAAACATTTGAAAGTTATCAACAGTATGATCAATACAATCAACCCAATGGCATCAGTGTTACAAGTAGCATCCTTCAATATGAATGGGACACTGAACCCAATCAAACGAACAAATATTTTAACAAAAATTATATAAGAAAGAATATGTATATATATTTACAGAGACATACTTAAATGACACTGAACATCAAAAACTAACAAAATTCTGTTATAAAAAAATCCTACTATTCATCATACAGGGGCAAACATAGAAGGGGAGTTGCAATATTGATTTCAAACCTAATAGGTTTTGAACAGAGTTTTGAATGTAAGGATAAAGAAGGCATATACAGTATGTGCTGGTTGAAGGGAATATTAATGGAAAGGTTTTCACTCTTTTAAATGTCTATGCGCCACCAGGGAGTGATATCACGTTCTATGCTATGTTATGGACCTGATTGTAAACCACTCTGAGGGAAACCTAACTTGTGGCGGTGTTTGGAATCTTCGCATTCCGCCTTCATTAGACATCAAGAGGCACTGGAGGAACAATAGATAAGAAGTTCCGTATCTTTTTGAAGAATATAGGACTGATTGACATATGGAAGGAAATGAACCCTAGGGCACGCCAGTATACCCACTTTTCTAATCCACATGTACAATCTATTCCAGAATAGACTACTTTTTTGTTCTCAATAAAGACAGATCTAAAATCACTGAGGCTGATAAAGGCACAATAGACCTAAGTGATCATGCTCCTATCAGCATTTCTGTAGATTTGGAGGAAAGACGAAGAAGCACACTGTGGCGGTTCAATGCCAGCCTGCTTAATGACCTATTGTTTAAGGAAAAAATGTCGAAATAAGACTTATCTGGAGGAAAATGACACTGTGGAAATTTCTCCGCCCATCGTTTGGGATGCTTCCAAAGCAGTCTTGAGAGGACAAATTATAGCCATAGCCTCCGAAAAAAAGAAACAAAGGGAAGAAAAGATAAATGATCTGCAAGTAAAAATGTAATTGTTGTAAGAAAACCATGCCAAGAAGGAATGTCCTAAAATGCTTCAAGAAATTAAAAAGACAAGAAAATAAATTAATTATCTGACTTCACAGGATATAGTTAAGACTGCACTTTACCAAACAAAGATACTCTGAGAGTGGATCAACATTTTCGAAATTACTGTCTTGGAAACTTAAAAAACAACAAGCGGAAAGAACAATTTTTAAAATACGGGACAGGCCAAGTGAAACCAAACCAAATTCACTCAGCATTTGAATCCTTTTTTCAAAAATTCCAGATGATAAAGAAGATGATATGATGTTTTAGTGTTTTTGACCAACCCAGAAATGTACATTCCCAATGCGATGCATTTTCTTGAAAATGTTTTCCCAATGTCTGGATAAAAATTAAAGGTAAAATGAAAAACCCCTTTACCCTTGAGAAAGACCTATCCATTTAAATTGATATTTGGTTGTGGTCCTCTATAAATATAGGCCTATTTAGTGCCTAATAATATTATATTATGTATAGACGTTTAATATAAAGCAGGGGAGAGAAAATCTGTTAATTAACTTGACCAGACCCATTCATACAGATGACTATTTTAAAAATAAAATAATAACTAGACTAAATATTAGAAGGTTGAGCTTATAATCACCTCACTTGAAGCTCTTTTTAACAATAATATTAGTTATTATTGTAAGACAAGCTCCATGGTAACGCTGAGAGGAGGGGCTTGAGACGTAGAAAAAGTCAGCTTTCCTTTGGGTCGCGTCAATAACAAACTCCTCGGTGAAGGACAGAAACGGCGTGAACAGGTAGAATCCTACCTGTGCTCCTTCCGAAACTCAATGAGAAAGCGGACAAAATAACAACTGTAGACTCTGTGTATCCGTGTAATGATACACATGTTGTCTTTTGACTCGTGAGTCAGGTCTGGCCAAGAAAGTTTTATTTCAATGCGGCAGATCGCCGTATCGCATATAATCCGACATTGGATTATACTTCCTGCATGTAAATTCCTCGTGGAAATGAGACGTGCGGAGGGCAGCGGAGAAGACATTGGCAGTATTTATAGTCTGCACGGTTTCAACAGTAGAAATCAAAGCTGATGCTATGAAATCCCATTCATTTCCGCGCGGAACCGTCCACGTAGTTTGGCCGACACGCCCCCCATAAACCTTCCGTGTGTCTTTTTTATTCTCCTGCATCTCCATTCACTTCCTCATTAAAATAATTTCTCTGTGAATATGAGTCTGATTGTAATAAAAGACGCGGCTGTTTGAAGCTTAAGACTTGTTTATTTTAAGTAGTATTTTCATGATGGCGCTACCTAAAATATGGGATGAAGTTGAGTTTTAGGGATGGTTTAATTTCCCCCCCATGTCAAATCGGATGGCGGGCCATTTGATTTATCATGTTAGCTAAACCCCTGACCCCTCTTTTTACTACTTTTAGGATCTCGAAAAATAGACTCTTGTCCCATAAGTCAAAGTCAAAAGATTGAAACAATAAAAAATCATTTTTCAACCAGATTTATCTCTGTTCCAGAATTTTCATCCCCAATGTTTAGGTTTTATATCCTACTCTTTGTAAACCCTGCCCACCGGGCAGAACCTCCTTACACAGAGTAGGATATAAAACCTGAGTTCCCCGACTTGTTTCACAGATTGAGAATGACTCTTGAATGAGAGTCGAAACGTTTTGTTTTTCTAAAAAAAAGAGTACAGATGACTGCAACTGAATCTTTTTCTACATAAACCAACCATTTTAAGATTTTAACATCATTGTTCAGATTATGTTTTGATTAGTTCTTTCCAGGCCGTAATGACTGTTTTACCCAGGGGTTCTCCACTTCCTCCAGATGACCCAACCGTTTGTCATCTGCCAGTAAAGCCTGTACAACATTACACTTAATGTTATTCCATTGAGCTTCATATTCTGGGTCTCAACTGTACAGCAGCGCTCTGACTTGAGCTGGAATAAAGTAATTTTACAGACAATGTAGACGTCGACCTCTTTTTTTGTTGTAGAGTTTTGAACCAGATACAAGGTTTTTTGCCTTGCCAAACAAATCTTAATGTTCATTTATTCCTCGCATCAAACCTCTTGGGGGTTTAAATTGGAAGAGTCTGAAACAGATAAAGAAGTCTGGGCAAAACACGTTTCAATCCCTTGATTTAGACTTAACTGGGATAAGAGTAAAATTTTCAAGGTCTTGTTTTATAATGGAGAAAAGAGGGGTATAATTTTTCTCTAAGATTGTTGATGGATCTTTATTGAGGACTACACCTAAATATTAAAGATATTCTGTTTGTCATTTAAATGAATAGGTGTTAGTCAAAAAAAAGTGTTAAGAGTGAATTTCAGTGGGGGTTTTTTTACATTTAATTTGTATCCAGACATTGGACCAATATTCTGAAGAAAATGCATCACATAAGGTATGGAAATGTCTAATTTGTTCAAATATAATGAGCATCATTTGCGTAGCAGGAAATTTTATGTTTTGTCCCATCAATTGTAACACCATATATTAGTGCTGATTGTCTAATATACAGTGTATTTACATTTGTGCTTCACTTTTTCCAAATGTTGTTAAACACAAAAAAACAGGATCAGAAATTAAGACCAAAAAAATGGAGTACAATAATAATAATCATTACAGGCCCCCCTTGCGACCGCAAAGAGCATACCTCTAATCCTGCCGCCTACATCACCCCTCCCCCTCAAACAGTACCAACTTTATACTACTTAATTCAACATTTTCACAACCGCACAGCTCGAGATAGAGTTATGTCCCCATTGGCTTTTATGTTCAGTGTGATGTGAGGAATAAATGTGTTTAAAAATAAATGTTTATGTCAAAATGCTTGTAAACCAGAGTGCAGGTAAGCCTATGGCAATATTTGTCAGGTTGCCATGGTAATATGCTTGCAGATAGAGGTATGCCGACATTGGCTTTTTTTTTTTTGTTCTAAATGGCAAGAAGGATCTGTGCCAAATTGTTTTTGAAGTAATTTTTTTGATTTATTCAAATGTTCAAGGTGGCGCTGTAGAGCCTTTTTAAAATATAGCTTATATCAATGCAGAAAAATTGGAGATCTCATACCGGAGACACACAACTTTTAACACTTAAAATTGCATTTTAGATTATTTTTTCAGAATTTTTAAAAATCTTATTTTGAGAGGGCATTAGAGAGCCACTTTATTAGATAGCCACTACATTTGCGTATCATTGCGTTCAGCTTAGAAATCTTCACAAACTCTTTTAATCTTTTCCAATAAAAACATGTTGATTTGAACGTGGATTTTTTGGGGGGATTTTGATTTAAATTCATTATGACCACACCTGAAAGCGTATCAGCATGTGTTTTGTGACTTGTGACCACATTTTTTTGTGAAAACTGTAGGAGATGCCAAAAGGGATTACATTACGATCGAGGGATTACACTGACATGCCAAAAGTACGATGAGGTGCACTTTTGTCAGTGCAGTGTTTTATCCAACATGGCCGACTTCCTGTGTGATTTAGGGCAGGGTCATAATATAATTTTTTACATGTCCTCACATGAAAAATTTTTGGGAGTGAGCGTCATATTTTAACTGCGACTTGTTTTGGCTTCAGGCTCCCATTGGCCCCATGTTTCATCGATTTTTGAGGTGGCGCTACTAAGCTGTCTTTCAGTATTTATTCACGGGATCTTCACTCCCGAGCTCACTGTTTTATTTTTTTTATAGCACTCACAGGCATATTCGTCGGTGTTTTCTACTCAATTTTTGAAATGTTTTGGCCCGTGAACTTGAAAGAAGGTTGTCAGAATTCTTTGCAAATTCATTAGAAATAAAAGAGCAAAAAAATACATTTACATACGTGTTCACAGTGTTTGCCATGGCACAATTTTGCTCAGGTACATTGTTAAGGACTCCCAGACCATGAGCAACAAAAATCTCTGGTCTGATGAAACAAATATTGAACTCTGTTTTTTAGCAGCAAGAACTTGGAGACATGTCAGGATGAACCGAAAGAATCAGCAGTGTACAGAGACGGTTCATCTTCCAACAAGACGACAGACCTAAGCACACAGCCAGGATAACAAAGGAGTGGCTGCAGGACAATTCTGTGATTGTCCTTGAGTGGCTCAGCGAGAGCCCATACCTGAATCGAATCGATCATCTCTGGTGAGATCTGAATAAGGCCATGAACCAACTCTCACCAACCACACTTATTGGGGTTTGGAGGTTCCACAAAGAATGGGAGAAACTGCCCATAAATGAGTTTGTAACATTATACTAAAAAAATACTTGAGACTGTAATTGTTGCAAAAGGTGCTTCAACAAAGTGTACGCCAAAGGCTGGGAATTTTTAGTTTTTTAAAATTTTGTATACATTTTCAAAGAATTCAAACAACCTTCTTTCACGTGGTCATTATGGGGTATTGTTTGTCAAATTTCGAGGCAAATAATGAATGTAATTTCTTTTGGAAAAAGGATGTAACATAACACAATGTAGAAAAAGTTACTTTCCACATTGGGCCAAAGTTTCCAAATAGAAAGCAAACAAGAGGGGGGACCAGGCACAACCCTCTCAACACTCTATCCAGAATCAGTGGGTCTGTCAGGTGATCATTGATTTTAATTCCTGATGTTGAACTATTGTAAAAAGCTCCAATGTTTTTTTTCTTATGAGTAAGAAGCACTTTTAGATAAATTAGGTCAGGTAACAGAGTCAGAGTCAAAAGCTTTCTCAGTGTACCCAGGGATGTATTCTTTAATTGATGGATTGCACCCTGTGTATCCAACAATGTTATTTCAGTTCCTAATTTGTTATTTTCTTCTTGGGTCATAACGGGAAAATTGAGAGGGTCCAGAAAATGTATTTCCTCCTCTTTCCTCTTCCTTCTCAAGTGTTTTCTAGAAATATTCAAATGATGATGAATTTGATCTTGTTTGGTAAAAATTGCAGTACTCGCTCGTATTTTAAAATGTTCTCTTTCAGCGTTTGTTTTAAGTTTCCAATTTAGACATTTTTGATCTAATCTCATATGACAATGGCAATAAACTCTTTCTGATTCTGATAACATCTTTGTAACAAAATCATGTGTGGTCAGATCATTCATTTCTGTTATATTTTCAATTTCCTGTTGTATTTGAGGATTCCCCTTCTTCTTGGCATGGTTTAACTCCTGTAGTTACTTTATTTCCGGTCATGTAGCTAATTCTACCTTTGTTTCCTTTTTGCCAAGACTATGGCTATAATTTTACCTCTCAAAACTGCTTTAGCAGCAGCCCAGAATATGGGCAGAGAAGCGTCACCATTTTCATTTTCTTCCACACTGTAAGTCTCGATGTCCTTTGACACTTTTTCGTAAAACAAAGGGTCATCAAGCAGGCTGGCATTGAACCGCCAAGTGTTCAATAATGTACAGTTGTGCTCATAAGTTTACATACCCTGGCAGAATTTGATTTTTTTTTTAAATTTTTCAGAAAGTATGAATGATAACACAACAACTTTCCTTTTATTCCTGGTTAGTGGTTGGGTGAAGCCATTTATTATCAAACAAATTTGTTTACTCTTTTTAAATCATAATGAAAACACAAACTTCCAGAATTACCCTGATCAAAAGTTTGCATACCCTGGTGATTTTGGCCTGATAACATGCAAACAAGTGAACACAAACAGATTTGATTGGCTACTAAAGGTAACCATCCTCACCTGTGATCTGTTTGCTTATAATCGGTGTATGTGTGTGTATAAAAGATCAGGGAGTTTCTGGGCTCCTGACAGACCCTTGTATCTTTCATCCAGTGCTACACTGACATTTCACGGAAAATAATTGTCAAAGGATCTGCAGGTAATTGAACTGTATAAAATGAGAAAAGAATATAAAAAGATATCTAAGGAATTGAGAATGCCAGTTCTACTTTAGTGGAAAATGCAGGATTCTGTTGAAACCAAAACAAGGTCAGGTAGACCAACAAACATTTCAACCACAATTGCCAGGAAAATTGTTCGAGATACAAAGAAAAACCTACAAATAACTTCAGTTGAAATTCTCTGAACTCTCTGGAAAAAAAGTGGTGCACCTTTCCTACTGTGAAACATGGAGGTGGATTGCTTACATTTTGGAGATGTGTGAGCTACAAAGGCACCAGAAATTTGTCAAAATGTATGGCAAGTTGAATGCAGCAGGTTATCAGAAAATACTGGAGGAATATTTGCACTCATCAGGCCGGAAACTGAGCATGGGACATACTTGGACGTTCCAGCATGACAATGATCCAAAACACAATACCAAGTCAGCAAGTCATTGGCTACAACAGAGAAAAGTGAAGGTTCTGGAGTGGCCAGCTCAGTCTCCTGACCTCAATATTATTGGGCCACTCTGGGGACATCTCAGACATGCAGTTCATGCAAAACAGCCCAAGAATTTACAGGAACTGGAGGCTTTATGCCAAGAAGAATGGGCAGCTTTACTGTTTGAGAAAATAAAGAGCCTCATCTACAACTACCACAAAAGACTTCAAGCTGTCTTTGATGTTAATGGTATTAAGAACTGGGGTATGTAAACTTTTTTATCAGGGTCATTTGGTTAGTTTCTGTTATTAAAAAGAGTAAACGCATGTGTTTGATAATAAATGGCTTCACCCAAACACTAACCATGAGTGAAAGAAACTTTTTTGTGTTAGCATTCATATTTTCTAAAAGATTACCAAAAAATCACAAATTCACAAAATATAAACTCATGAGCACAATTGTAGATAGGAATATAATCACATGAATCTTTTTTTTCCTATACCCACCCCAGTGATTTGTTTAAGTCTGTCTGTATAGAAAATTAAAAGTAGTCTATCCTAGAGTAGATTGCATGTGGAATAGCGAAATGAGTGTTCAGATGTTCATCTCCCTCCAGATCAATCAGTCCTATATTTTTCATTAATTTGCAGAATTTCCCATTTATTGTTCCTCCAGTGTCCCTTGAGTGTGATGTAGGCTGAACACCGAGATTCCAGTCGCACAGATTAAGGTTCCCTCGGAGTGGTTTGCAATCAGGTCTATTATATTGGTATAGAAGGTGCGCTCCCCGGGTGGAGCATTTGATTTAATGGAGTAAAATCCTTTCTCTCCACAGGCGGTGTGCTCTCTATAGTGACAGAGGGGCCCGCAACACAAGTTGTTGTTGAAGTACAACCGGTCATACCCGGAAGTCCAAAGATAATCCTTTTTTTTTTTACAGCATCGCCCTCTCCTACCAGGAAGTGCTCCACTGTGTTTTTATAGTCCATAAAACCTTCAAACATTCTTTTTGTTTATTTTAGTGCTCAGAGTATCTCCTTACAAACTATCTCTTGTGATTCCTGAATCTAACCGCTTAAACTGCTTACATCACTGTCTTATTCTGGGAAGAAGTTAAGGCAGTTCAGTTTTACTCCTGGACTGGTGGTTTCATTAATCTAAGTTTGATATAGTTATAGTTTAAGAGAGTTCAGATTAATCTAATTTGATTTGAATATACAAAAAAATGAAAATAGCATCAGCGTTTCTGTGCCATGTTTGAGAATAATTCTAAAAAGTGCTTCAGACGATGTATGTTTGGGGAGATGAAGTGTTCTCTGGTTAAGACCCCTCTGAGTCTTTTTGTGCATGAGCTGCCTGATAAGAGGTCAAAACCTCCACTTGTGTCTCTCTAAATCATCCCTCACATTTATGACACATTCCCTTCTGTTAAAAGACTTGAGTATTGTATACTGTGTAACACTGCCAGTTATTCATTATTATCTTGAATTCAAATGTTTTTCTGTGATTATAGCCCTCACAGCGCTTGAGATCTGGGTCGCACGCGCACATTTGTGTGTGTGTTTGCATTTGGCTGTCTGCTGTAGCGTTCAGTGCAGTCTCAACATCACTTAACATCTGACATTTTGGGACGGGAGATGAGGAGGGGGCAGACGAGACACACACGGGCACTTAACTTTTGGTACAACACACATCCTGCTCATTCATTACACTCTCTCTCTCTCTCTCTCTTTTGCTCTCTCGCTCTCTCCAAAAGTGCATTACGCAACCATGTTCCAGACAGCAGTAATGCAGTGTGCCAACAGGGGCAGGCGGGCACGCAGACATGCCCCTCTATACACCCACGCACACACACACACACATCATAAATAAACCAGTCCATTAAAATGTTTGTTTGGATTGACTCAGCCTGCTAGCAAAAACAAACAGTCACACACACGCATGCATGCGTGCACAAACAAAACAGACACGCGCGGGTCGGAAGGAGTGCCGGGGATGTGACGAGCTTTTGACCCGACACCCATCCCGACGTCCACTCACATTAGACTCAACAGCGCACACAACAGTTTTTTACAAACCCAAAAACAATCTACTTGCCATGGTTTCATTACAGCCCTGGTCATTAAATATTGTCAGATATACTCATCTCGGCTGAGGAAAGAGTTACTATGTAGTGGGATGTGAAGTGGGCCGTGGAAATGGGAGCACCGCAATATTTTATAAGAACAACTAAACCAAAACAATATATGAGTGATTTAAAATTGAAGTTTGTACTTGGTAGTGGATGTCACACAATAGCCACAATTTGCAGATGCAATCGTCATTTGTTACGACAAGTTACGACAAGGTATTTCCTTTTACAAAGGTTTTGCAATGTCTTTCTTGCTATTACTTTGTTTGTCAAATACCACAATGTATTCTTCTGAAACAGTAACTTAACTATACTAGACTAGAGTCCAGATGACTACAACTGAATCTTTTTCTACAATGGAACACTCCTGGACGAATGAGGGATTACACCGACATGTTAACTATACATCATGACACTAATACTCTTGAGTATTTTTTTTCCTTAAATTTTACTTATACTAGAAAAGATTATTTTGTAAATAACAGGTGTGTGTGCGTCTGTGTGCGTGTGTTTCTGCAGCTGCCAGCAGCAGTTGGCTTCAGGAGCACGTGGCTGATCTGAGCAGAAGGTAAGTGCTCCTGGTCTTCCTCTTCTTTCTCCTCCCGGTATGTGGTCATCAGCATATCTGCAGTGAGCTACAGAGAGCAGGAAGGATCCACTTACCCTGAGTCAACACACACAGAGCCAATGACACTGCACAGACAAACCATCTCCTCCCCTGTCAGCACACACACCACCAGATCTACCCTACCACTAAGGTCAGAGGTCACAGCCGCTCAATTCTGCACACTGGCTTAGCCCCATATCTTTCTTGGAACCAGATTTGAGATCGGTTTTCTCAATGTTGACTAGAAATCTGGGGTTCAAAGGTCACAGGTCGTTGTCCCTCAGTAGAATGTGGCCTGTGGGAAATATGTGGATGTAACTGCCCTGAAGATGGGATACTGTAACTGTAACTTTTAGTGCAAGCAGTGCTAAGTGCTTTCTGCGAATTGGATATGTGTGGTTGTAAGCAGAAACTTTGCTCCCAAACAAGTCATGTTGAAATAAATTGATTATCTTGCAAACAATTTTTCCTAATCTAAAACCAAAATGATTGCAAGGACTTGGCATGACGTGCAGCAAGGGTCTTAGGCTTTACCAGTGCTGAAACTCTTATTTGTAGTGAGTGAGGAAGTAAAGACAAGGCTGACACAGCATTTAAAGGTGCAGCATAGATAAGAGGAATCGTTAAGGGAGGAGACATACGATTCCGATGGATTGCTAAAAATAGAACTGGTTCTCAGGTGGAATCGGGTTCTCAATACCCATCCCTAGTTTTGAGTAGAAATGTAATGCCCAAAGAAAAAGGTCACTTACTTAATGAAAAATACATTTACGCTTAAATTAAATGTTAAACACTTGATTGCTCCATATTTTTAAAATAATGTTGATCTAACTTGGCAAAAGATTAATATTACAATGCTAATAAGATTGCTACTTCTCCTTACGTTTTACCAATGTTTCTGTACTTTCTACTCCTTACATTATAAAAACAGAATCGTTACTTTTTTATATTCCGTGAGTTGTTGTTGTCCATTTGCCCTGTTGCCGTGCAGCAACACTGTGCTTTAATTTTTATGCTTGATCCCATGGTGCGGACTCGCGCACGACCTGTGGTAAGAAATACAAGCTAACTGAACATAAGGCTGTGGCGTGAAGAATCAGTTGCGCGAAAGAAACCAAGGGAAATTAAATAAATGCCCCGTGGCTGAATTTCAATATTTTTTTATTTTTTTATTTATTTATTATGTTTTAAACATTTTGGGAACAAATTGAAAAAACGAAAATCAACTTTTGAATGCCAGAGTTATCAGTCATTGGTTCAAACACTATCACCATATATGTACTTGCATCATCCACCTCCAACGGCCAAGTCCAACCTCTTTACACCAGCATTAAGGTTGCGAACATTGTAAAATAGCACCCTGGAACCACCCCCTGGAAAAGGCTCCCGTTAACGCTAAGTCCAGGGTAAAATACGGCCCCACATGTGCAAGATCAGCGCTGGGTACAAAGACAAAGACGGAAGAATGAATAGAGCAGCTTTAGGCATATCCTGATAAAAGCTTTGATTATATTTTTTTTTAAATTACACAGATCCATATCAATTGTAGTTTTTAATTTTTTTTCCTTAACATACATTTACAATGGTGTACTTTTGTACTATTACTTAAGTAAGAGTTTTAGCTGCTTTAAGACTAAAAATACAAACTATACTTTTACTTCAGTAGTGAACTTCAGTCATTTTGCCACCTCTACATGCATATAATATTAAAATATAATTTTCAGCTAAATACTTCTTACCCTACGTTTTTTGACTTTTGCTAACTTTGCTAAGCAAGTAGGAGGAAGATAAGATTCTTGAGTTTGAAAAACACAAGCCTCTCAATAAAAGGTCAATAAATTAAATTTATTACAAACAGTATCACCTTCATTCTACTTCATTTCATATTTTCACGACCGCACGGTTCGAGATAGCGTTATATCCCCTGTGGCTTTTATGTTCAGTGTGACGTGGAGAATAATTGTGCCAAATTTTAACTGTTAATGACAAAGTAAATGTTTTCATCCAATTCAAAATGCCTGTAAACCAAAACGCATGTAGGTCTAAGGCAGTATTTGTCAGGTTGCCACGGTAACATGCTTGCAGCTAGAGGTATGCTACCATTGTTTTTTTTGTTCAGAATGTTATCTTGTATCTCAATAAACACTTTGCATCTTAGCTGGGGTTGTGGTGTTTGCTAGTGAAGGATTTCTATGCCAAATGTAATTTATCTACGTCAAAGTAAATTTTTTCATCCAATTCAAAATGCACAAAAAGTATATTTGTGCTGGGAGATCGGACATCTTATGGCAGAGATACACAAGTTTTAAAACCCGGTAAAATGGCCATTTTTGTTAAAGTGCTTGACACGCCCACATTCGGAATTGTATTAAAAATCAATAGAATTACCTCTAATCTAATGGGTGTAGTTCATTTTGACACATTTTCAAGCCTTTAGTCTGAAAATCCAAGGTGGGAAAAAATTAAGTATGATGTGTAAAAGTTGAAAAAATAGGGTTCCCCCCACAATGGCTGACTCTCTGTGGGGGCGGGGTCATAATATATTTTTGTGCTCGTCCTGACATGAGGTATGTGTGTACCGATTTTTATAAGTCTAATGTATTTTGAAATTTTAGGTGGCGCAAGTGTAATTTTGCGTAATTAATTTTTTGACACCGAAAAAACTATTTTTTCACCGACCCTGAATTTTGGGTCGAAAAACATTGAGTTTTCGTTAACGTTCAGGTGGTCAAAATTGGGGTGGTTTGTGGGAGAAGAAATAAATAACGGAAACTAATTATTTTTTTGCTATAAGAACTCGAGCTAGAGTCATGTGATTTTGTCACATTGTGCCCGGTCACAAGTGAACCAGTTATAATTTTTTTCAGTTGTCTATGAAAACTAGATGGTCTTTCATGAATTCTTAAATATCAAATTTGGAGATGGCGCTAGATAGCCATTTTTGATAGTCACAACATTTGCATATCATTGCGTTCATCTTGGAAATCTTCACAAACGCTCCAGTAACATTTTCCCCCAAACATTTTTTAAGACACGACGATTTTTGTTCAATTTTCCAAAAATTTAGATTTTGTTTAAAATTCACGATGACCATACCCAAAGGTGTATCAGCTTCAATCCATTCAGATCCAACATGGCCCACTTCCTGTATGATTTAGGGCGAGGTCCTAATATAATTTTTTACAAGTCCTCACTTGAACTATTGTGTGACTTTCTTTGGCTTCAGGCTTCTATTGGTCCCATGTTAATCGATTTTTGAGGTGGCGCTACTGAGCCGTCTTTCAATATTTTTTCTCGGGGTCTTGACTCAAAATTCAAACTCACTGAGTACTCACCGGCATGTTTGTCCTTGTTTACTACTCGATTTTGGCATTTTTACGGCCCCCGGATACAATTTTAATAAGACTAATAAAATAGTGCAGTAACCATAGAGGACCGGTGACTCTAGGTAGAAGTCTTCAGGAAGCCCACACACACCGATCAATACCAACCATCCCCTGCAGTATAAATTGAGGGATTAGGACATTACAGCACAGAGCTCAAGTGGGCCCAGAGGGAAAAATAAAGAGGAACAACATATTCAGACAGCCCTCTAGGCATGTGGATATCCCAAATGGGCCTTCAATAAATCTAAGAGACAATAACGCAACAATAGAGAATTAGTTCTTATTCTTTTTTTTGCATTATTGTGACGAAAAGGTGTCTCTAGCTAAAGAAAATGTAAATCTTCAACTGGACGAACATTATAGGAGTGAATATGTTTTGCTCTGAGCTCATCTAACACATAAAATTACTCTTTTTGTGCACCACTAGCTCCCTTTTTTAACATTTCAGTCAAATCTCTATCATAGCATTTGCACTGTAAGCAATGTTAAAATGTCTAGTATGGAATATTTGTTTAATCTCATGTTATTGTTGCACTATGATTCGCACCCGTTAATAGCTTCTTCTCTACAGCACTACACCAGGCTGTGATACTGTGTAGGTTGTCTAGAAGTGAATATGTGAGACAAAGCAGACTGCGCTGTGTCTGTGCTGATGAATATTACATCCTCTGTGTAATCCCACATCTACAGTCACCACTATAGCGCACGCACACACACACAGGCTCTGGAGTCAGCAGTCAGGCGGGGCCAGTTACTCGGGGCGACAGCACAGAGACTTCCACCGCATTACCACGCTCCGATTGGCCGAGAGAAGCAGAGATGAACAGGACGTCCCAGCCTAGTTTCTCTAGATGTGTGTCACGGTGTGTTTGTGCATGCGTGTGTTTGTGTGTGTGAGAGCGAGGGAGAGAGCCAGAAAGTCAAATAGTGCATGTTTTAATTGAGAGTGTGTATGTGTGAGTGCGTGTCCCCACTTAACCTCCTCTGGTCTGGGGGCAGAGGGGTTATATAAAGCCTCAGCAGCCATAAGCGTCTGCACAGCTCCACCACGCACCATGTAGAAAGCTTTTTTTGTCAACCAGCATTTGTTTTGTGCTCAGGTCGAATGTGTTTGCCAAGCCAATCAAATATTCTCCTCAAATGCTTAGTTGTCTTGGGATTTCACCAGATTTTGTTGACAATCTTGTAGGGCTGCAAAAATATATTGACTAATTGAGTTGTTGACTTTAAACAAAAATCTGTTGTCATATTTTGATGATTGTAATTTTTATTTGGACTGTATAAATATTAATGATGGTTATAAGTACCTTTTTATTTGTAAATATTTTTTATCTTTCATCATATTTTAACCATTGTTTGGTTGATGATGTATTTAAAAAGTCTTATTGTACAATAGAAATCATTTGATGAGTAGACTAACGAAAAAAAATCATCACTGACTAAATTAATTATTTTGCAGCTTTAAATTCTTGTATAGAAGATAATTTGGCGAAGAGGTCATTCCACTTGTTTGAGCGGACAATGTTTTCTCACTTCTGGTGCCTGTGCGACACTGATAATAAAAAACAAAAATAAATGGTAGTTAGCTGTAGATGTAATTTGCTGTAATATGACTGGTGTGTTTGACCTGATTTGCGCGACATGTTTGCTTGTGTTAACCTTCTGAACATTATCCTACGACAACACCTCCAGGCTCTGCCCCTCTCCCTTTGGCTCGAGTGTGTGTGTGTGTGTGTGTGTGTCAGGCAACACTTTAGCAAAGCTCCCATGGCTCTCTACATGTTGGAAATTCAATTTGACACGCAGTTGGGGTGATCTGCCACCAGGGCTATAAGCATTGACCTGTTAACCAGAGCAGTCTTTGTGGAATAAGATAGTTCTGCGGCGTTAAACAGTTTTAATTCCTGTTAGTCAATAATAAAGGAGACATATTATGTAAATCAAGTTTAATGAGCTTTTAGCTTATTATAACTGTGTTTCCTCATCATTAATTTACCCAAATTTGTATTTTGATAGGTTCCTGCATGCTTGAGTAATCCTGGATTGTCCTGCAACTGAGGCTCAAGTGCTCATAAAATTCCTGTTTTCACCTACCCCGTTTCCACTCCCACATCCCTGTACGTAGTTCAAATAATCCCAACAAAGGTCCCAAAATCTCATGTAGCCGCTTCTCAAAAGTAAAAAAAAAAATCAATAATAATTTAGTCTGTTGCTCTGAGATGTCACTTTGAAGAGTTTATCTGTTCTGTAGTTTTGAACAGGAAATCAATGGACTTGTTTCTATTACTAAGATGTTTTAGATCAATATTGTGTTTTACAATGAAAAAAAAAGTTAAATAATGATTTATGTTATAGATTAATACTAAATACTTGTCTCTATTAAACTATTATTGGTTTTACACTTTGGAATTGTAGGTATAGGAACTATATTACTGATGCATGTTTTGTGTGTTGTTTCTCTCTAGTTTGTGCGGCATTATCCCCGGTCTAAGCAGTGTGCTGCTGCCTCGCATGAATCCTTTTGTCCTGATCAACATGGCAGGAGCCCTGTCCCTCTGCGTCACCTACATGCTCATAGAGATCAAGTACGGACTGTTTTATTTTGTAGGCTTGGATAGTATATGAAGAGGAGATGGACTGTGAAAATATTTGGAAGAAAGACTGGGTCTTGATAAAGGACACACATTTGTAACCATGTTAAAACATTGTTCCCTCATCAGCAACATACCTGAGGTTGTATTTAGCTTCATTCACACTTTGTTTCATTAATCCTTTTTATGAGGTTGTGTCTAGTTTTGATTTCCCCTCCCTGGATTCTTTTGTCGCAGGTATAAAAATCCAGACTTATCCTGTGCAGCTTTTAAGTCCATCAACCATCACAGGTCAAAATATGTTCATAGTGGTCACGTTGCCTATTGGCCTAATTTATTTATGTTTTCATTGTTCATTCCCACAACTGACAACAAAAGGCATACCGACTCCTAAATACCTCAGTGCACATGCAGTTTGTAATATACCGTATATAATCTAAACAAAATCTGTACATTATTTTAAGTTACAAAATTTGAACTTTCTAGGAGTGGTGTCTCTAAAAACCTTTTAGGCATCTACCGCTCTCATGCATTGTATACTACTGCTGATTATACGGTTGAATTTTATTGCGTGATTATGAAATGTGTCAATTAATTGTGTTTAATTATTTTTAAACAAGTAAATAATATAAAGAACATTATTCTTACACCAAAGCATGTTTAACAGCCAATTAAAGCCACAAGAATGCATAATACACTGAAAAGGATATGTCAAATTTCTATACCTGCTCAATCCAGCTACTCGGAGCATTAATTGGCAGCTCCCAACACACATATTAATACTTCCATACAACAGACATTCACACTTTTAGCCAATTGCCACCAAAGTCTTTTATCAAATGAAATGTGTAAAATGTATTGTATGGGACACAATAACCTGTTACTGTGTACTTTCTCATTATGTGTGAACTGGTACAAATAATCTTTAAGATGACATCACATCTGATGCAAATAACAGCTGTTTAAACCTCAGATAACCTGCAGGAAGACAAACTCGGAATGAAGACAGCACAACAAGCTGTACTGTTTTGCCTGTTTTCCTGACTCTTGGATCAGAGTCGAAACGTCATGTTTTTCAAAAACAATGTCCAGACGACTACAACTGGAGCTGTTTCTACAGTGTTTTCCCTGTAGGCATCAAATAAGGACAATACGGTTATTGTATGATTAAAAATACCACATAATATAAACAAGATAGATGCCTGAGCCATAAACTAGATAGTTACATGAGAATATCTTGGCCGAAGTTCATATTCCCTCTTTTGATTATGACAGTAGACATATACAAGTTGAGTTTTGTATGTTTTCTCAGTAACTACAATGCAGTGGACACAGCATCAGCCATGGCCATTGCACTCATGACTTTTGGGACCATGTATCCTATGAGTGTGTACAGCGGAAAGGTGCTGCTCCAGGTGGGTCCTGAACTAACCTTGTGGATCTTTACAGTAGCACGCTACTCCAGACAGGATGTACTGAATATATGTATGTTTGTCCTCTTCAGACCACTCCTTCACACATCATCGGACAGCTCGACAAACTGCTCAGAGAGGCAAGAGAAAATCATCTTTTCTTTCACTTTATATAGTATATGAAGATTTCTTTCTTTCTTTTTACAATAGTCCGTTGAACTAATGGGCTATTAACACCCAGGTTGCTTAAATATGTACTACTCCTCACTAGCATTTTCTTATAAACTGCACCAACATTTAAAGGAGACATATTATGCAACATCAACTTTTATGAACTTATAACAATATTAAATTGTGTTATTTTATCATATTCTTACTTAAGGTTGTATCTAGATTGATTATTTTATGTTTGGGTAATCCTGTTTTGTTTTGCATTTGACGCTCGAGTGTTCAGAAAATTCTCGTTTTCACCTAGGTTTTCACGCAAGTAAGGGAGGGACCCTTGCATCCAAGAGCTGCAGTTTAGAACAAGTCAATAGACCAACTTCTATTACTAAACCCACCTTTCCATTGAACAAAATGTAAAATGGTGATCTAATTATGTTCTATTTTAATATTTAGTTCAAGAAAAATACCTTAAAATCTATCCTTTAACAAAGAGTCTTGTGATACATTGTTGAGCTTTTAACCATCTTCATCAAAACATAGGTGAAGTTGTGTTTTGTGTTATTCATGCTTGTTTACACTATGTTTCAGCTCTCATACCATCTTTAAGCACTTGTTAATTATGTCTTAAACGTGAAAGCTATTCCTGATCAATATCACATGTACGTATCTTTTCTGATGGAATGTCTACTACCAGCATATCTCCAGGATGACATTATTGCTTTGCCTGGAATATTTCACTGCATGGCACTGAACTCAGAATCAGAATAGATTTATTGCCATTGTCAAAGAACAGAATCCACAAACATAGGAACTTGTTTTGGCATTAAGGTCCATCTATCCATTGGGCCTAGTATGTGGCCTCCTCAATGCCAAGCAGGTGGCCAACTCATGAAAAGTTTAACCTTCTTACTATCCACAAACAATATATTTAGCCTGTAATGTTTAATTGATATGGGAGCAGGCTAAATCACTGTTATAGTTTAATAAATATGACTACATAGCATTTGTAGCATTTGTAAATAAAAATTATCAGGTTCAACATGAGATACAACAATATATGAGTAACTTTATTGCTTTCTATTGCCTGAAAACAATCAATTATCATAGGATATTATATGTCTAGAGTTATGTTTCTTTCTGTGTCCAATCAGGTGTCGACTCTGGATGGGGTGTTGGAGGTCCGGAATGAGCACTTCTGGACTGTTGGGTTCGGTTCTCTGGTAACTTCTACATTTTCCACACTTTTTGGGGAGATTACATTGGCATCCATTCATTTCCTGATGAATGATTCTAACTATGGATGTCACGATATCAAATGTTAGTGTTACGATTATTGTGAGAAAAAACATCACAATTTAACGATATTCACGATTGTTGAAACTAGACTGTGACCAAACAACAGTAAAATCTTTCATTTTCCTTTATTCTCATGGTCTAACACATTACTGCTCCCCAAGTTTGTGACCAGCTTTACAAAATTGAACTCTCTGAAAAACAAAATAAAGTTAAATGTTCTTAACAATTACATCTATTTTTGGGCTATATATTGAAAAAAATAAATACTTAAATTGGCTTCTAAAATTATCCCGATTATTATTTTTTGGTTGTTTATTTTGTTTATTGTAACCTGAATAATCACGATTATCGATTAACCTAACAGTCGTGACATCCCTAATCCTAACCTTAACCACAAAGCAAATTTCAGTCCCCACATTATGATGAATACCCACTACAGTCTAACTTCCATGCAGAGATACTGTTTGGCCCCGGACCCTCGCTCTCCTCTGGGCTGAGTCATAGAGCGTCTCCTGTTTTCTATCTGCTCATTCAGATGGACACAAAGAACAAATCATTCGTGCAAACATCTCCAAACATCAACTTTTCCAAGTGTCAAAAGGGCCATTGTCAATGAACAAAATTCACAAACATAGGAACTATAAATTATGTGATTTTCTTTTACAAGAAAAGAGTTTATACCTTTTTTTTAATCCAGACTTTGAATCTCAAATCTGTGCTTTTAGGTGCAAACCCCAGGTCATAAGCCAGCCAGTTTAAGATTTTAACATATTTGCTTGGGTTTTATGTTTGATTTGTTCTTTTCATGTTGCAAGCACAGATTTTACCCACAAGTTCTCCAGCTCCTCCATTGACTCAACCCTTTGTCATTTGCCAGTAAAGCGTGTACAGGAACCCCCGGCAAAACTCTAAATATTTTTCCATTGAGCTTCATATTCTGGGTCAAACCAGTACAGCAACGCTCTTGATTTGAAAAAAAGAAAAAGAAGATTGAAATCCCTTTGAATCCTTTTCCTTTTGCGAGTTGTAGCATATTGAACCGGATACATGTTTTTTCCCTTGCCATACAAATCTTGAGATTGTTTTATTCCACTCGTCAAACAGCCGGTTGGGAATGGAAACTGGGAGAGTATGGAATAGGTAAAGAAATCTGGGCAAAACATAAATTTTTATGTTTTCCATCCTTTGATTTAAGTATGGGTAAAAGTCCATTTTCCTAGGTCTTTTTTTTATATCAGTAAAAAGAGGGATATAATTTGTCTCCATAATTATTGATAGATCTTTATGTAGGATCACACCCAAATATCTTTTTGCCACTTAAATGGGTAGGTCTTTCTAAAGGGCAAAGGGGGGCCCCAAATACCATATTTTCCCGACTATAAATCGCACCAGCCAAAAAATGCATTGATAAAATGCATTGATAAAATTCAAGACAAAGAACAGACATTTCATTTTGAAATGTAATTTAAAATAATAACAGATTAGAGAACAACAGAGTGAATAGGTGTACGTATGCTAATGTTACCTTCAGCGACATGACGCACAGACAACGAAGTGTCGTAAGTGTCTGGTACGTTGACGTAACATATTAACAGTTATTCAGATAACTATAGCATAAAGAACATGCTAACAAGTTTACCAAAGCATCAGTATTACCCCAAATCACTAAATCCATTGAATTCTTCTTCCTCAGTGTCACTTCTAAACGCCGCCAACTCCGGAGGTAGACGAAGCGCAGATTCCTTTTCTGCATCGCAATTGTCAGACATTTGTGCACAAGCCCAGTGCGCCCTCTTGCGGTTGTCGGTGTGAAAATAATCATCTGAAATGCAATATAATAACGTGTTAATAATATCGCATATTAGTCGCTCCGGAGTATAAATCGCACTCCGGCCAAACTATCAAAAAATTAATTGCAGATTGCATTAATCTGCCTGTCTCGTATATTAAAAAGGCTAATAATTTGGAAAATTTTGATCCACTCTCATAATCTCTTTGTTTGGAAAAGAGCATTTTCCTTATTATTTCCTGTGAGGTCAGGTAATTAATTTCTCCTCTTATCTTTTTTAATTCCTGTAGCATTTGAGGATTCTCCGTCTTGGCATGATTTACCTCCAGCAATTTGAGTTTTTCTTCCAGATCATTCATATTTTTGATTAGGGTCAGTATGTCATTAATGTTAAAGGATGTTAATTGTAACATTGTATTCATTTTCTCTTGTTAATTTACATATGTTCAGTGCTCTCCCCAGAATATTTTAAAAGAATGGTAAATATGTCTCATATTTCAAAGGTACATGCACCCCTGCAATATAAAGCAGGGAAAAGAAAATCTGTTATTTAACTTGACTAGACCCATTCATACAGATGACTATTCTGAAAATAAAATAATAACTAGAAGGTTGAGTTTGAATGAGTTATCACCTCACTTGAAGCTCTTTTTAACTATAATAGTTATTATAATAAGACAAGTACCGCTGGGAGGAGGGGCTTGAGACGTAGAAAAAGTCAGCTTTCCTTTGGGTCGCGTCAATAACAAACTGCTCTGTGAAGGACAGAAACGGCTTGGACTACAGGTAGGGTAGGTAGGACTTTCTGTCTTTTGACCCGTGAGTCAGGTCTGGCCAAGAAAGTTTCTTTTCAATGCGGCAGATCGCTGTACATCGCATCTGTGCGTCTCTGTATTCTGCCGCGTCTACATTCACTTCCTCATTAAAGCGTTTTGAAGCTTAAGACTAAGACTTGTTTATTTGAAGTAGTATTTTAATGATGGTGCTACCTAAAATATGGGATGAAGTTGGGTTTTAGAGATCGTTTATTTTCCCCCCATTTCAAACCGGATGGCGGGCCATTTGATTTATCATGTTAGGGATAGCATCCCCACCATCCCTGTATGTACGTAGCGAGACCCCTGATGTTATAAAAGTCTGTGGTTGAACACAACATACAAACACAGGAACTGGATACAATACCTCCCCAGACCACAATTCTTCTGGGGGGAGTCCACACCGGGGACGGCGCTTCGGCTTAGCAGCGGTGGGGCAACCTTTCAAGAGACTATGGTCCGTCAGCTTTCATTGTTTAGGTCCCAAAGCATTACCTGTCTTGTGTCTTCCCTGATTACTAATTTATTGGGATTATGTGGGTAAAACTTTCACACTTCATTTGACATGTTTGAAGAAATGTGTTTGTCTTTATTTTATTGCAGTTACAGTGAGGAAAATAAGCATTTGAACTCCCTGCAATATTTCAAGTTCTCCCACTTAGAAATTATGGAGGGATCGGACATTTTCATCCACTGTGCATTTCCACCTTGAGACAGAATCTCCCAAAAATTATTTTTATGATATTGTTGCAAATAAGTATTTGAACACCTGCCAATCAGCAAGAATTCTGGCTAAAAAATAATTTTTAGTCTGCCTTTAAAAAGTCCACCTCTACTCCACTTATTAATCTAAATAAGTAAGGCAAGGCAAGTTTATTTGTAGAGCACAATTCGTACACAAGGCAATTCAAAGTGCTTCACATAACAGGAAAAAAATGCATTAAAATCACTAAGACATGGCAGAAATCACAAAATCTTAATTTAAAAGTGCCATTTTCAAGCTATCCGTCAAATAGTTCAAGACATAAAAGAGAAGAGTGCAAAGAAAAGCATTTCAGTCATATGCACAGCCAAACAAAACAGTTTTTATCTTAGATTTGAACATTGCCAGAGTAGCGGCCTGTCTCACATCCTCAGGATGGAACAGGACTGTTCCAGATTTTAGCTGCATAAAACTGAAACGCAGATTCCCCATGTTTAGTCCTGACTCTGGCAACACAGCAGGAGGCCCGTCCCTGAGGTCCTCAGAGTCCGAGATGGTCCATATGGCACTAACATGTCCGAGATGTACTTTGGTGCTAGGCCATGGAGAGACTTGTATACAAGCAGAGCTGCTTTGAAGTCCATTCTCTGAGCCACAGGGAGCCAGTGCAGAGACCTGAGCACAGGACTAATGTGATCGTACTTCCTGGTTCTAGTCAGGACCCGAGCAGCCGCGTTCTGGATGTACTGCAGCTGTTTTACAACTCGTTTGGAGAGGCCAGTGAGCAGGCCGTTACAGTAGTCTAATCTACTAGAGACAAACGCATGGATAAGTCTCTCCAGGTCTGGTTTAGACACTATACTTTTGATTTTGGGTAATGTTTTTTAGATGGTAAAAAGCTGCTAATGTTATTGATTTAACGTGGCTCTTACAATTCAAAGTCCATTATTACCCCCAGATTTCTAACTTGATTTGTTGGTTTTAGAGTGAGACTCTGGAGGTGACTGTTAACACTTTCTCTTTGTTTCTGTGGGCAAAGACGATGATTTCAGTCTTGTCTGAGTTCAGCTGGAAGAAAGTTGTTTTGCATCCACACACTGATCTGTTGGATGCAGTGACAGAGTGAATCCACAACAGTTTTGTCAGTTACAGGTGCAAAGTGAGTCAGCTCTAAGTGTGTAGGTGGTTTTAGGGTTTCTTTTTTGCATTGTAGAATTTATAGCATTTTTAATTCCCTGAACTTCGTCATTAAAGAATAATGCAAACTCATTACACTTGGATGTGGAAATGAGTTCTAATGGCAGCTGAGCTGGAGGGTTTGTTAATCTGTTTACTGTGGCAAACAGGACACGCGAGTTGTTACTACAGCTTCCAATTATTTCAGAAAAATATCCTTCCCTAGTTCTACATAAAATGAGGTTGTACATGTACAACTTCTCTCTGTAAATCTCTTTCTGAACCTGGAGCTTTGACTTGCGCCATTTTCGTTCGGCTCAGCGGCACTCCCTTTTCTGTGCCCTTACCAAATCATCATTTCTCCATGGCGCCGTCTGCTTATTTTTAACAATTTTGGCCTTCATAGGGGCAATGGTGTCGAGAACATTCAAAACACTAGATGTAACAGAGTTCAACAAATCATTTACATTAGAACATGAGACATTTTCAAAGTTAATCATTTTGATAAACAGTTTTCCAGTCATTTATGTGTCTCCTCCAAACAATTGCAGGACCAGCCGGAGGTTGGGAAAAACACACAGGTCAAAGAAGACACAGAAATGATCAGACAGAGCACCATCGACCACATTGACGTTTGAAATATTACCCCCCTTTGTAATTATAAGATCTAGAAAGTACCCTCTGCTGTGGGTGGGGCCACTCACGTTCTGAGTAAGACCGAAAGTCTGAAGCTCTTTAGCGTTTTTGTCACAGATATTATCAACATGAACATTGAAAATCACCTGTTATGACCAAACCATCAAAGTCTGTGCATACAACTGAAAGCATCAATAAAACGTTGGCAGTGCTGAGGAGGCTTGTATAAAACATTCAAGAGAATGGATGGGAAACTTTTTTAGCTCAATTTTAAAGGATACATACTCAAATGTTGCAAACACCCCAAATGACAACATTGGGTAACTATTTAAATCTCTAACAAAAGCACACACACCTCCTCCCTTTTTGTTTTCACGTGTTTCAGATTCAAACATAAAGTTGGGTGGAGCAGATTCTATTAGAACTAAATTTCCTGTGTTTTTGTCAAGCCATGTTTCAGTTAAAAGCATAAAATCAAGCTTATAAGAAGAAATAAAATTGTTTACTAAGAATGATTTGTTACATAAGGATCTGACATTTAGCACACTAGTTTCAGTGAGACTGGGCGTTATCTTTTTACAGGGAATATGAATAAAATTCAGCAACAGTCAGGGGAGAGTTCATCATCGTTGATATCAGAACTCTTGATCTTTCTATATTAGGCGTGAGTGGAGCCATCTTAATGCCTGATTTGATCAGATATTCAAGATGACTGGGAAGGGTGAGGGTAGAGATGGAAAGGAGAGTGAGGAATCTGTAGTGGGAGTAGATGTTGCAGGGGGGATCCAGGGCTGCTCTGAGGGCAGGGGTGATGGCAGGGATGCTGCCGGGTCTGCCACAGATGGGTCCAAGTCCTTTGATGAGGACCGTGCGGGAAAGAACTGAAATGGCATTAGCCGTGGTGAAGATTGTTGTGGTACTGCTGCAGATGAATCCTTCGCTGGAGGTGGTGGAGGTGACCGTGGAGCAGCTGGGGTTGAATTCTTTGCTGGTGGTGGTGGAGTGGCTGCTAATAAATCCTTTGGTGGAGGCTGTGGTTGTGATGCTGCTGATGTTGAAACTTTGGCTCGGTCTTCTGGCTGATGGAGCAGGAATTCCTCTCCTCTTCCTCTCTTCTCTAACTATCTGCTCAGGACCCTGTCCAGGCCCAATCCAGTGCCTCTTTTCAAAACTCTTCGCGTTGTATGTCCACTGCCCTAGCATGCACAATCAGCTGATTAACTCCTTTATATGTGGCCAAAACATTAGAAATACGTGACGTAATCTTAGTGATTGTGGCGCTGGGAAAGAATGCGTTTAATTTTTTCATGCATCACGTGATTTATCGCACCATCCCCAATCAAGATGACCTTGATGTTAGGCACAGATTCTCTCTCTGTCTCTGTCTGCCTTTTCGCCATGTCATGTTTTACATTTTTCTTTTGTTCATTTATTTCAGTCTTTGAAAGTGATAAAAATCTGTCTGTAAACTGTATTTTAGGTGGCGTTACACTATCTTTGTATCGCTTAGGCATCTCACCAAGTCCGTGCCATGATCGGTCTTTGGAAAGTTTTGGGAAGGACACAGTCAGTCCGGTTTAGGTTGAAAGTAGCTGTTTTTCTTGTAAAAAATTTGGACTTCTTACCACTGGATGACACTGGGATTGTATCATGCAGTCCTTTTTCAGATTCCAAAGCAAATATCCGTGCTTGTAGCTCATGAATTTCTTGTTGAAATTTCCAACAGCGTTCACAAGAGTTTTTCTCTTCTCACGGACATGTCGCTGGTTCGTCAGATTTGTTGATTAAAACTCGAAAAATGCTCTTAAAATCCTTGGTTGACTTTAAAAAGTCATAATAAAAATCTTTGGAAGACAAAAACTGGTTAAAAAGCAAAATAAATAAGGAAAGCAGCTATAGCAAGCAGGAGCAAGCAGGGAAGCGTCTGCACTCTTCGGAAGCTTCCGAAGCACTTGTCCATCCCCCAAATCAGTCAAACTCCAACTACTACCATGGGCAAGCAAAGCAACACCAAAGAGATGTCAAAAGACTCCAGAGGCAAAATTGTAGACCTCCACAAGGCTGGGAAGGGCAACGGGGAAATTGGCAAGCAGCTTGGTGAAAAAGATCAACTGTTGGAGCAATTGTTAGAGAATGGAAGAGGCTAAAGATGGCTGTCAATCTCCCTTGAACTTGGTCTCAATGCAAGAGCTCACCTCATGGGGTAACAATGATGATAAGAATGGTGAGGAATCAGCCCTACTACACGGGAGGAGCTGGTCAATGACCTGAAGAGAGGTGGGACCATAATTTCAAAGGTTAATATCGGAAATGCACTATGCCGTCATGGTTTAAAATCATGCATCGCACGGAAGGTTCAGCATATGTCAAGGCCCATTTGAAGTTTGTGTCTGCATGATCCAGAGTGGTCATGGAAGAAAGTTATGGGGTCAGATGAGACCAAAATAGAACATTTTACTATCTTCTCGCTGTGTTTGGAGGAAGAAGAAGGATGAGGACCATCCCAAGAATACCATCCCTGCTGTAAAACATGGGGGTGGAATCATCATGCTTTGGGGGTGCTTTTCTGCACAGGGGACAGGACGACTGCACTGATCTGTGTTAAGCAGATAATGAATGGGGCCATGTATTGCAAGAGTTTGGGCAACAACCTCCTTCCCTCAGTAAGAGCGCTGAAGATTGGTTGTGGCTGTGTCTTCCAACATGACGATGAACCGAAGCACACAGCCAGGAAAACCAAGGAGTGGCTCCGTAAGAAGCATAGCAAGGTTTTAGAGTGGCCTAGCCAGTCTCCAGACCTAAATCCAAATAAAATTGTATTGTTCAGCGACAGCCCTGAAACCTGAAAGATCTAGAGAAAATCTGTGTGGAGGAGTGGGCCAAAATCCCTGCTGTAGTGTGTGCAAACCTGGTTAAGAACTACAGGAAACGTTTGACCTCTATAATTGTAAACAAAGGCGCCTGTAACAAATATTATGTTATGATTAATTAATACATTAACATTCGTTTTCTCAGGTGTTCAAATACTTATTTGCAGCAATATCATACAAATACATTCCTTTTTAAAATGTTTGATAGATTCTGTCACTCACAGTGGAAAAAGTTCAGACCCCACCATAATTTTTAAGTTCAAATACTTATTTTCCTTACTGTAGTCATGCAATCCCTCATTTGTCCAGGAGTGTTCCATCGTAGAAAAGGATGAAAGTGAAGTCGTCTGAACACTGTTGTGAAAATCAGGTTATTTAAAATTCTGTGAACTTGGATTGAGTTGAGCTAAACTCAGCCCTCAGGGAGGACTTTCCGAATAATAGCCTGTGTTGTTAATCTATTTGTTTACCCTGCCTCAGTTTCACCTGAAACAAATCTTCTTTGTTACCCTATCACTTCAGTAATCGGTCATTGTAATCGAACGTTTGCTGACTGCAGCTCCCTTGTCACTGATAAGTACCTGCTTATCATATGACTGGCCTGTACTGTTTGTTGCCCAAGGCCTTAAAACGCTGTTGTAAACAACCAGTAAATTGAACCATAAACCATAATTTCTTTATAGAGGGATTCTCTTTTTTTGCAAAAATTGTCTCCTTAACTCCTATTTCAAAGCAACTCTTCTCCCTGCTTAGAAACTTCACCTCAATGTCTTCAAATGAGTGGTTTGTGGCTTTCAGATGAAGATACACGGCACTCTGCAATCCCGACTTTGCTAGTCTTCTGTGTTGGAACTAGAGCTCTGATTTCACACACTTGTTGTTGACCAGTAGGTCAATAACTGACGTGAATTTGCTGTGTCTACTATGAAGTATTTCTTTACTAGAGCCATTTGAAATCAATGGGTGAAAATGGATGGGCCTTAACAGGTTAAGTACAGTACTTTTACTTAACTACAAAGTGCTAGAAAGATTACATACAGAATTCTACTTGACTTCCCTTACGGTCTTTCCATATACAAGTGTAATGATGCACTCTAAGCATCTGCCTCTAGGTGGCGCTGTGCCTTCCCTGTGTTTGTGCTGACACTGTTTTGATTCTATCAGTGCAGCTCCTGTTGTTGTGGCCCAAGTTGTTGTAGTGGCACAGTGTTAGTTGTTGGCCCACTGCTGTTGCAGCGCTGTCCAAACTGATCTGACCTTGTGAATGCACCACTGCCCTGGGGAGCTCCGAGTGCCCACGCTCCTCTGCAGAGAGAGCAGGCTGCTCTCAACCCAGTCTGACCCCGACCAAGACCCAGAGTCTCAGAGGGAGGAAGGGTTAGCTTAGAGTAGAGGAGGCTTTTAGAATAAATATTAAAGTGTGTGGTGTTTAACCAGAAATGGAAATGTAAAGAGAAATGTAGCCATTTCAAAATTATATTCTCTCTAGTATTAGTAGTACCTATATTTCCTTGCCAGCCCTGTTCGGACAAGACCTTTAGTTTTTGCAAAATTTAAACCATACTCTTTGTTGGACCACATTTTCAGGTCCCCACCAGAGACGGAGCTTGGTTGTGTGGTGGCGGGCGGATCCTCAGGAGCATCGCTATAATTAGCATAATTAGCTTGTATTTTCCCGCGGCGGTTATAGTCCTTCAGTTTTGATTTTTTTTAGCTCGCTTGCCTTTTCCAGGTTTTGAAATCTCTTACAGGGTTTTGCTAAAAATTAAGATAAAAATTTTTAGCAATAAAAATCGGATAAAAACTCGAGTTTAAGGCAAATATCAGTCCCTGAAGTCTCTGAAAACCTGTAGTTTTAATCAGAATCAAACATGTTGCTGTATTACCAAGCCCCCGGAAGACAAAATGGCGCCCAATTCAAGGCTATGGCGTGTGCTCATTGGCGCATGTCTCCAAAAAAGTTCCCTACTTCCGCGTTACTTCCTGAATAGGGAGTCTAGTGCCTCCCCTTTTATGACGACATCGCCATGTCATGTCGCTTTGGCGTCGGAACGAGCACGGCGACAGCAGAATGCGTGAAAGACTGTGACATTACGAAATGATATAATGATGAATTGTTATAATCTATCTATAAATATAAAGGCATATGTTGTAAAGCGAAATAAATGGGTTCTTTGCAGAAAGCATGAGCCGTGAACTCATGAATGCTTCTTTTTGTGTAGCTAAACGTTAGCTTGTGTTAGCTTGTGTGAACTGTGTAATCGTTCATTTACACTTCATATTGAATGATGTGTGAAAACGTGCGAAATGACATAAAACACAATGTACGTGTATCGTTTGTCTCGTCCACTGGTTTTTGTCCCACACGCGCTCCTCTGATGATCGTTCACGAGGAGTGCGTGCGCGTCAGAGCGTACATGTCGCCGTGCCGTTAAAAATGTGATTTTTAAGGATTTAGAGAACGGCAAAAGAGTGACACTCCTTCTATTTTATTTTTGGACTAAAAAGAATTTCGCACTTTCGGTAATTTTACAGGCCGAACTGTTGAAATGGTTGGTGCCTGAGGCTGCAGTCCCGCGGAGCAGCCACTACTCAATTTGGATTGCTTATCCAGTTATTATAATAGATCCATGTGTATTACGCACTAGAAGTCAGCCATATTGGATCGAACCAGCGCTGCCACTTTGACTTTTATTTTTCAAAATAGTACTTGTCCAAAGATTTTCGTTCGAACATTTTCCGCATCTAGAGACATTGAAATTTAATAATCAGCCAATTTAAAAAAAAATATTCCTTATGGTTTCCGCGTGGCACGCCGTCGAAAAAAGCCTTAATTTCCTGGTTTTTTGATGGCATGTCACGGCCACATGCATTGACCTACTGAGCTCAACTTTCACTCACTAATGCGTGTTTATGGACTGATGGTAAATAATTAATAACCATATAACAAAATTACTCTATAGCGCCCCCCTCCCTGTTAGGTCACAAGTCAACATTGTCTGATTTGTCTGAAATATAGGGGTTGTATTCTCCTCTGGACGCCATGAAAAATCGTACATTACAGCAATTGTGTATTTTTCACTGTTGGCCAGCAGCGGCGCAATTTCTTGTCCGTATTTTGTCATTCAAAGTTCAGTTATTCAGTCAGATATTTTCAGATATTGTTTGATGATTGCGATTGCTTTCGGTATTCCTCCTCCTTGTCAGTTTTTCGGGATTCGTCTTCAAATTTGGAATTTTTCCCTATCTCTTAGAGTGGCAGAATGTTGGTAATGTCGCAAAATTTTGCTGCTGTGTGACATTATTGTCATGTGGCAACTGCACATTCTGCCGCAACTTGCATATTTTTTGACCCCCTGAACGTCGATGAAAAGTCTCACATGGGGGTATAGAGGCGATCGGCCCAGCACCAAATCGAATAAAATAAAGCTCGCGAAAACATCTAGCCGACTTGACTGTGTCAACTAAAACACAAACAGGCAGCATCGCTATATTACGCACAGGAAGTCGGCCATATTGGCTCAAACTGGTACCGCCACTTTGACTTTTATTTTTCAAAAAAGTACTTGTCCAAGGATTTTCATTCGAAATGTAATATTCATCAAATTAAAAAAAAATATTCAGGCATGCGGATGACATGTCACGCCCACATGCATTGTGCTCAAATTTTACTCACTAATGCATTTTTTTGGCCTGATTGTAAATAAAGTCTGAAATTTAGGGGTTATATTCTCTTCAGAATGCCATGAAAAATAGTGCATTACAGATATTGTGTATTTTCCACAATTGGCAGAGGCTAGCCAATAAATAATTTTGGAACAAACACGCTTCATTTGATCGGGTAGAAATTGTAATCATTTGTACACCTCCTTACACTGATTACAATAACGTGTCAACCATTATGATTGGTGCTTTAGCGCCACCTACAGGAATTCACAAACATAACAATGGGAAGAAAAAACTTACTTTGACTTTAATTTGTGAAATTTTGCAGCGCATTCCTTGATTTGCCTTTAATCCTAAAAGTCCATCAGAAATATGCCCTATTTTGTACAGTTTGGGCTCTTGGGCCCTCCAAACCAAATAATACAAAACATGCTTAAATACACACTAAACATTAGCACAAATGCACCAAAGTTGTCAGTGAACTAAATTAATAACAAATGTAAATCTCATAACCATCATTTTCAAGGCTGTACAGCGCCCTTCTAGAAAAAAAAACACATAGGAAATGAGAATTTGGGCCTACGATCATGAAATTCAGAACAGTGGTAGAGAACAATGAGACAAGTAAAATATATTATTTGAGTATTTTCCTATGACAGACTGGAAATCAGCCATTTTGAATCCAAATGCCACCAAATGCTCATAAATTAATGAGCACATGGCCACTCACGCCTATAGCGCCCCCTACAGTTCACTTAATAGTTCCAAAAATGATTGCCAAGAAATCTGGGGAGATTATTTTATCCATAAAAAGAAGCAAAAAGCCCAATGGCACCTATGTCTTATTTTGTACCATTTGGTCTCTAGAAACAGGCATATTTCCTATATAAATGTCAGATCTATATGGAAAGTCAAAAATTATTTTGAGCAAAGTGAGTGAAAATTGGCACAGACATTTGTCAGGTCAAATCGCTCGATAAGGTACATTACATCTTATCTGTATTATGTACAGGTTGCCGGTTCAAAGCCATGGTTCTCTAGACTGAAGTGTGTGGAAGTTCCGCAAACAGCAACTAAACACTTATTGTGACACTTACAAAATAAAGGCCTCTGTGTTGTCCAGTTACTGAAGCAGTTTTATTTTGACAAGGTCTGACAGCAACAGATCATTTAATGCTGAGCAAATGAAAAAAACTGACAAACAGCTATATTCACAAATATGTTAACTTTTTCATCTGTTTGCTTAGAAACTTTGATATGACATGTGCAAATGTGCATAAAACAGATTTATAACACAACTCCTTTGGATAATTTTCACAACTCCTTTAGAAAATGTACACTATTAAACTAGAGAATCTATCCAAACCGATTTTATTTTTATAGCACATTTTACCAACACAAAGTCTCCAAAGTGCTGCACAGAGTACACATCAAGCACAAGTAAATATGACAAAAAAAAATTAAAATCAATAAGTACGTGCAAATCAAATAAAAACAAATTGAAAACAATATAAAATATACAAAATAATAAAAAGACAATTAGAGGACCACACAATTCTCATGCCGGGTTAAATGCCAGTGAATAAAAATGCGTTTTTATCAACTGAAGGTGCAGTCTTTATGTGTGGAGGAAGAGCGCTCCAAAGTTTGAGGCCGACTACAGAAAAGGCCCGGTATTTGAGTCTTGTTTTTGGGACAAGAAATTGGAACTGGCCCTCAGACCTCAGCAAGCGCGCAGGAGTGTAGGGAACAATGAGGTCTGAAATGTACGCAGGGACCAGTCCGTGAAGCGCTTTAAAAACAAACAATAACATTTTAAAATCAACTCTAAACTCACTCTAAACTAATTTTCAACAATGACAAACTCTAGTTCACACCTAAACTGTGGCAGTTAAGGCAGCAGAAGGAGGTGCTGGGAGAGCGCTACAAAGATGCGAAGCATGGATTTAGCATCATCAACCTGGCACTCCACTTCATCCTGCAGCATCTGAACTCCTTGGGAACCTACGCCAGGATCCTGTTTGTGGACTTCAGCGCTGCATTCAACTCCATCCTCCCTGCTCTGCTCCAGGACAAGCTCTCCCAGCTCAACGTGCCCGACTCCACCTGCAGGTGGATCACTGACTTCCTGACGGATCGGAGGCAGTGCATGCGGTTGGGGAAGAATGTCTCAGACACTCGGACTATCTACACAGGAGCTCCACAGGGCTGTGTACTTTCTCCTCTGCTCTTCTCCCTGTATATAAACTGCTGCACCTCCAGCCACAACACCACCCTCATCGGGCTCATCTCGGACGGGGATGAGTCTGTCTGCAGGATGGTACAACATCGAGTTCAACGCCCAGAAGACAGTGGAGATGATCGTGGACTTCAGAAAAGTCACAGCACCCAGCCCAGACTCCCCCATCACCTCCATGGACTCCTTCCGCTTCCTCAGCACCACCATCACCCAGGACCTCAAGTGGGAGCCCTCCATCAGCTCTAGCATCAAGAAGCCCCAGCAGAGGATGTACTTCCTGCGGCAGCTAAAGAAAGCCAAACTGCCAATGCAGATGATGGTGCAGTTTTACACGGCCATCATTGAGTCCATCCTCACCTCCTCCATCACCGTGTAGTACACTGGAGCCACAGCCAGGGACAAACAGAGACTACAGCACATTGTGCGTTCTGCTGAAAAGGTGATCGGCTGCAGACTTCCATCTCTGCAGGACCTGTACGTCTCCAGGGCTCTGGGACGAGCAGGTCGGATCACAACTGACCCTTCTCACCCTGGACATGGACTATTTGAACCACTCCCCTCAGGCAGGAGGGGAGTTCATATAAAAGTTTTGATTATATGAACATAATGAATGATTAAAGTTTTACAACTTGGTAGATTTGTATAGTTTATGAAAGTAGTCAAATATAATCAAATCGCTAAATCATTGAAGACAATGTTTACCGGGTGGGTGGGTGTGGGTGTGGGTGTGGGTGTGGGTGGGTGGGTGGGGGTGTGGGTGTGGGTGGGTGGGTGTGTGTGTGTGTGTGTATTTCAGTTTAGAAGTATCTTTATGAAAATAATAATTTAAAAATATTTAGCAGAATAAAAATACAGTTTATTATTGTAAAAAATTGAATGCTTGTAGATAATACTTGGGAACATCCTGCCCAGTATTATGTATTTTTGTTGATAAATTGGCACAATAAGCCTTGGCTTCTGCCTACACCTGGTCAAATAACACATTTTTATTCCTCATCTTGTTTTGTACTTGGATGTAGAGCACTTTTTGTTTTGACCAAGCAAACAATAAATGCATTCATAATTGACATTGAGTAAACTAGTTATACACCAGATAAAAACAGACATAGACTGTAAAATAATTATAATACACTTTAACTTATAATACTCGACGGATAAACTCGACTAGACGGATAAATCTAGTGGATTTTACCACAACCCGACAGACACAACTGAGCTGGGAAGCCTACAGTCCGGAAAGCGTCTCTTCCGCTTATTTTTCATTGGCTGCTGGGCTCTGTAAGTGCAGAGGAGAGTGAGCAAACATCCCGCTGCACTGGAGCAGAGCCAAAATCAGGCTTTTAATTCGAACATTTTTGAATGACTGCGACTGGAGTCTGGTCGCATCTTTCCACTGTCCACACCATGAGAGTGAAGCAACTGCATTTGAGTTCAACTAGTGATGGCTACAAATGACTAAACGCTACTGAAAATCATAAGAAAATCTGGCTAAAAGTCATGTAGTGTGTCCTCAGCTTCAGTTTTTCCCACGTAATTAAACAATGAGTTTAAATTAACCTTATTAAATGAAATTACCAAATGTAATGTTAAAGGCCAATGGACACTGGAGCACATGGTGGCACATAATTTGCATCCTGCAGCTCTCGTCCCTCTTCTCAAACTTTACAACACTGCTTTTGTCAGTCACAGAACAGTTTTTACTTGCTGCAGAAGTGCAAATAGGATTCTCAGCCACTGTGCCACATCAAATTCAACAAGTTCCAATCATGGCACAATACATGTGTGCATGCTCATGGAATATAATAGCGGCTGCTTTTTGTCGCTTATCAAAATTTCTCGGTGCGCGTTGGTCTTAATGGTCACTTATTGAACCTAAAGCTTTCATTGAAATGCAAATCAGTGCTTTCCTATATCACAACAGCAAAAGCAACTTGAATGCATGAAGTCTAATATTTCTGTCTTTGTCGCCCCTCCCTCCTCCAGGCTGGCTCTGCCCATGTCCGCATTCGTCGTGATGCCAACGAGCAACTCGTCCTAGCTCATGTGACCAACCGTCTGATGCCTCTGGTGTCTACTCTGACAGTGCAGATCTTTAAAGATGATTGGAGCAGACCATCGCTCACAGGGGCTCTGTCCTCTCCCTCTTTGCCACCTGTGGGCCCCAGTGATGGTTATAATCCCCTGCCCTCTGTGGACCTTCTGGAGCTGGACCCTCTGACCTCTACCCCAGCCAAACAAACCAGCCCCCCTCCAGAGTTCTCCTTCAACACCCCGGGCAAGAATGCCCAGCCTGTGCTGCTGCCTGCCCCAGGACACCACATGCAGCGGCCCTACACTGTGGGCCTGGGATACACAGGCTCCTCTTTCACTGGGCCGCTGGGACAGGGGCTCACCCGGCCCCTGGGAACAAGCTTTGGGCTGGGGCTGTCCTCTCACACCTACAGGACTGCTTATGGAGGGGCCATAACTCCTCTGAGGTTCAGTGGCTCTGCTCCTCTGGGCTCTCAGGCTCAGTACAGACAGTACAGGCCCTGAACCTGGATTTGAGTGTTTTTTCATGGACAAACGTAGCTAGCTATTTGGTTGCAAGGGGAACCTGAACAAAAAGAGCTGTACACGGTATATTCTTCACTTGTGTTTCTCTTTTTTATCAGGATGTGGGGAGTGGACCTCAGTATGAGAGCTCTAACAGAGCTCATTTGTTACAAAGGAATATATATTTTGGTGACGCATGCTGCATTCCCTTATCTTTATACTATACTTTATTCAGTGATGTTGACTATAATTCCATCTGGATTGAGCAGGATTAGTCATGTGCTTAAAAAAAACAGGGCTTTGTGACCAAAACAAATGAAGCGACACACACACTACTCTTGTCAGAGAGATGTGTACATATGGTTTTAAATGCACAGTAACAAGTTGTTGATCATATGTATATTGTAAGTAAAACATTATTTTGACTTACTCTGACTGAAATAATTTTGTTATCCATATCCTACACCAAACCTTTAATTTGTTTTAAAACAGTACTAAGTATTGTATGTCATAGCGTTATTGCAAAATAAAATGTGACAGACATAAAAACACTAAATATGTCTTCAAAGGCAGCAGGCACACTTGCTCCCTATAAAACTGTCCAAATAAAATATATAAAACTTTAAATTAGCACATCAGCTTGTACAAAACTACATCCATTACATCACATGTGTCAAACGCAAGGCCCGCGGGCCAGATGTGGCCCGCCAGATGTTTTCATTTGGCCCGCCGAACATTTCTAGTTTATAATTATTCATTTCCAATAGATATATCGCGTTTTTATGGCTAGAACTACAACTCCCACAATCCTTTGCAGCCGCGGCCCCTCCCCCGCGCTGCTCTGCTGTGTGCCGCCAGCTCAAGTGCCGAGGGACAGCGACCAGCGACACTCATCGCAGCAGGTTTAAAATCGAACACACCGGCAGCGATGACCTGTAGCGCCCAGTGACAGCTTCATACGTCGCGCTCTGCCCCAGGGCAGATCGTGGGAAACACGAGGAATAAAGAAAAGAGGCGGTTTTGTGGACGTAAGTGCTGTGCTAAAAGCGGCGCTAATGTGAAGCTAACAACAAGAAAACAAACTTCTTTGCTGACAACTCTGTGAGGAAAACATCCAAACCATTACAAAACCTGGACAGATCATGAGCCACAGGTAAAAACACGGGTCAGAGTGTAATAAAGTCTGAACATGACAGAGTGAAGCTGCTTTGAGCTCTCATTTGATTCACCACATGAATAATTTGTCACTAAAATAAGCTTAAACTGTAAAAATAGTGAGCTCATATTGAGTTAGTGCAACAATATTAACGTCTGTGATACAAACATTTAATATCAGAATCATATCACACATCCATGTTCCTGTTCCTGCTGCTGCTGCATGAATATGGACTTTCACCTGCTGCAGATTTGTGCAACAATGTCCAATGTCGAAAAGCGGCCCCTGGCCCAAAATGAGTTTGACACCCCTGCATTACATGAACAAATATTGTCCTATCAATATGTGTTTGTGTTTTGTTGGATACAAAGTGTAAATTTAGTCAAATGTATTATTTTTCCACGGAGCAAAACTCGCCCTCTGCAGACTGCATCACAGCGCTGAGGGGGGTGAAGCAAAGCTACCGAAATAAAACACCTAGGAGTAGCGTGCACTTCCAGTCTTTCAAAATAAAAAGCCAAAATACTAAAATTCACATTTTTATATACGGTACTTAAAAACTGAAATACACACAGGAAATGAAACCAAACAGGATAAGTGTTTTTTTTTTTACTCTGTTACATCAGCACCCCACATTTGAACATTTGCAATCGTTCAGCTTGTCCTTAGGCTTTTGTGTTTCTCTCTTTGGCTACAGCTGCTCTCTCTCGCCTCTCCCTCATCAGAGTTCCAAGTTACGCTCTTAAGTGTAAGTATGCCTGGGTCAATGGTGCATCAGCTGTAATATTCTAATCTTAGTCTTTTATGCCTCCTGCTTTCTCCTCCTGCAAAACATGCAAAACTTGCCCATACTACACGGGCAGGTCTACACGTTATTGTGCCTCCACGCTGCTTGTTGCCCTGTCCATGTTTTGCTTCCTCGTCTCTGTACCCCTTCGGTCTCCGGAGCTCTGCGCTTGTGTGTCTTGCCACATTAACGCGTGTGGACACGCTATAGATATAGACTCTGCTTCCGCTGCTTGCCGCCTGGTGTGGTTTTGTGGTTTTCATCCACCCGCTGTCCATTAACTGTGTGCCTGAACGTAAAGGGGCTTATTATAACTTGAATTTTGAACGGGCTTTGGTTTATAATCCAAATAAGTGTTTTGTGTACTGAACTCAAATTATGTACCTATTGTCATGCATATTTCTTTGCTGTAAGGGCTGAAGGTCTGACACCGTTTGTGGTGGATTCCCCTGGTGCTGGTTCCCACTTTGGTTTGACATTCACTATTTTGTTGGTGTTTTTGGTGGTATTATTAGGTTACTGCCCCATTTGTTTCTACCCCACATGGCTAAGCCTAAAGCCCTAAGGGTCTTATTGAGAGGAATTGAGTTTGTGTGGGGGTGTGTACGTGCGTGTGAGTTGGCGTGCGAGTGTTAGTATTTGCAATTAACTTTAAACTTAACTAGTAGTATTAAAATAAAATTATTGATCTAACCTAGGATTATCAAATAAACTTTTAGCCATACATTTTTAAATAATACATCTTTTGTTAATACACGGAACTGTCTCTGCCTCTTCAGTGAACCTTATCTGCGAGCCTTAGGCTCATTTCCCCAGGTTGTTGGACAACATTTAGTATTATTGGTCAAAGTGTCATCTGCTCTACTGCCACAAAAACATTAACTAATCATTACTAAATGATCTATAGAGTTGGGGGTAACGCGTTAACTGGTAACACGTTAGAGTACTCAAATTACTTTTTTAGAGTAACGAGGAACGTAACGTGTTAGTTTTGTGCACCCATGTACAACCCAAAGTTACTTTTTCAAATCAATAATGTGTTACTTTTGGTTAGGTCTCATCTCCTCACCGCAATCCCAGAGCCAGGTTTGTTTCCCAGCCGCAGTAGAGAGCCTGCTTGTTGTGAGCATGGTCATTGCGCAACTAGTGGCTTGTGACCTGTCCTCACGACAAAGAGAAATACATTTTCAGATTCACATTTTGAAAAACTCCTCCTTTGTTATAACCACTATTTTGCAGCTGAGGAGTAAAGTAGGGTTACAGCAATGTTTGATTTAAATAAACTACAGTGCTAAAACATGTGCGTTCTCTTGCCAAGCCACTAATATTGTTTTAGCGATGTTTTTCATTGCTTGAGGACAGACTTATTGCTTATTGTATGGCATTGTATTGTTGTAATCTGTCAATTTAAAAGATAAATAAAGCTCACTCTACTTTGCTTGTATATTCGTATGTATGTATAAATGTATGCATATATATACACTGCTTGTATGTATGTATGTATATATATGTATGTACATATACATGTATACCAGAGAGAATGGAATTTAAAAAAACACAAATGTAAAATCAACTAAATACAAATATAATCCCGGCATATTTTTTCAGTGCCTAGGTAAAAGTTGTTCCGAGGTGAACCCATCACTCCCCGAAGATTTATTTTTATTTGTTAGTAGACTTAACATGAATAAAAACAAATTCACAGCATATATTTAATTTTAAATATGTCCCATTTGTCCCATTTGGTCCGAAGTCTGTCAAATTTGTCCATTTTCTTTTTTTCTTTTTTTTTTTTAAAAAGAAAACTGTAATAATAGTGAGGACAACAAGAACAAAAACGGCAAAAGACGGACAATAGACAACAATACACAATACAGACATTAGACAAATAGAGGGCCAACAGTGTAGAAACTTGAGAGCGGGGTGTGATGTGTGCGTACGTGCGTGTTTGCATGTACGTGTATGTTTGCATGTACATGTGGGTGTCTGCGTGAACTAAGAAGACTTTTCACCACAGCAATAAGTCCGGAAAATATTTGGCTAATCAAATCAAAAGAAATAAAGAAAAAACAGCTATAACCGCAATTAGGAACTCAGCAGGGAAGCTAACCAATTCACCTACTGAGATAAACAACATTTTTCAAGAATACTACTCTAAATTAAACTCAACTGATCTGGACCCAAATCAAGAAGACATAAACTAATTCCTCGATAACACCCTCCTACCGAAACTCAACCCGGAACAAGTCAACACTCCAATACCAATCACTGAAAAAGAACTACAGTCGGCACTGAATCAAATGCAAAATAATAAAGCACCAGGACCGGATGGCTTCCCTGCTGAGTTCTATAAAAATGTTTGGTCAACCTTATTCCCACTATCCACTAGAACAATAACAGAAATAAAACAAAATGCTGCATTCCAATCTTACATGAACACAGCCTTAATATCACTCATCCCTAAACCCAACAAAGACCACACATCTAATACCGTCCCATCTCACTTATAAATCTTTACGTAAAAATTATCAGTAAAGCACTATCTCATAAAATTAAGAAAATCTTACCACATATCATTCATCCCGATCAGACCGGCCTTATAAAAGGAAGATATGAATCCAACAACACCCGCAGATTGTGTAATTTAATGCATTACTCATCAATACAACAGAAAGACACCAAAACCCTCACCATGGACACATTGGATGGCTATCTTTGGAACATACTCCTGGCAGCTGGGAAGAAGCCCCTCACAAAAAAATGGATGACTCAAACAGCTCCGATGATTAAGGAGTGGACTAATATCATAACAGACATACGCACAATGGAAAAAATCACCTTAGGACTCAACTTACAAATAGACTAAATAAAAAACAATGAACAAAATGAGACAATTATTCAGATCTTAATATGCTCTAATTATTCTATTTTCCTCTGCTGTCACTCCCTTATATTCTACTTTTACTCCTTTACTTACCTTATGTTCTACCTGGTCCAGCTTGTTATTTGTTTAGTTTTTTTTTTCTCTCTCTCTCTCTTTCTGTTGTATTGTTGCTTTGTTTTTGTTGATCTATGTTCGACTAATGTTTGTAGTCTATTCTAGTTGCCAAAGTTGTATTTAAATAATATGTGTGACAGAAACACTAAAGAGCTTGATGCTGTCCTTGAAACCTTCGGTCTTACTCAGCACGTGAGTGGCCCCACCCACAGCAGAGTGCACACTCTAGATATTCAAATTACAAAGGGGGTTAATATTTTAAACGTCAATGTGGTCGATGCTGCTCTATCTGATCATTTCTGCGTCTTAGTTGACCTGTCTGTTGTTGTGGAAAAAACATCTTTAACGATTATCATGAAAAAAGTTAAACAATAAATAGAGTTTTCTTATCTCAAAAGTGAATGATTTAATTCTGTTGTACAATCAGAATTAATCTCTGTCCCTACTTCAAACGTCCCTGTCATCTGAGATGTTACACTTCTGGTCTCAAGTTCCCACAAAGGGATTTGCATTATTTTTATAGAATACAGGTCAAACAGGTCACATGACATGAATCACATGGAAAATTACTGGCCCAAGAGGCAAAATGCTGGATACAAGAACAAGGGTAGAAGTTGCTGATTACATTTTTTAAAAAATGTGTCCTCTTTCAGTGCCAGACGGTCAGAATACCAACAGCTCACTATTTCCTCTTAATAAACAACTCATTTGATGTTTTTCAGTCAGGTTTTAGACCTCATCACAGCACTGAGACTGCTCTTGTCAAGGTGGCAAATGACATCCACCTGAACACTGACGCGGGCAAAGCCTCAGTCTTAATTCTGTTAGATCTGAGTGTTGCTTTTGATACTGTCGATCCTCTTACAGAGACTAGAGGACTGGGTGGGCATCACTGACACTTCCCTAAATTGGTTAAGGTCCTATCTGGAAGACAGGAAGTACTTTGTTGAAATTGGTAACTGTGTCTCAGACCACATGCCCCTGACCTGTAGGGTGCCCCAAGGTTCAATCATGGGGCCCCTTCTGTTCAACCTCTAAATGCTGCCGTCAGGACACATTTTCGCTGCCTATCAACTGACCTATCACAATTATGCAGACTCAGACAAGACTGAAATCATCGTCTTTGGCCCACAGAAACAAATCAGGTTAGAAATCTGAGGGTAATAATGGACTCAAGACTTGAAATTTAACAGCCACGTCAAATCAATAACATCAACTTTTTACCGTCTAAACAACATTGCCAAAAGTGTTGTTTAGTAAAAAGTGTAGCGTCTAAACCAGACTTGGAGAGACTTGGAGAGACTTATCTTTGCGGTTATCTCCAGTAGATTAGGCTACAGTCACGGCCTCTCCAAACGAGCTGTAAAACAGCTGTAGTACATCTAGAATGCTGCTGCTCGGTTCCTGACTAGAACCAAAAAGTACCATCACATTAGTCCTGTGCTCAGGTCTCTGCACTGGCTCCCTGTGTCTCAGAGAATAGACTTTAAAGCAGCTTTGCTTGTATACATGTCTCTCCATGGCCTAACACCAAAGTACATCTCAGACATGTTAGTGCCATATGAACCATCTCGGACTCTGAGGACCTTAGGGACGGGCCTCCTGCTGGTGCCCAGAGTCAGGACTAAACATTGGGAATCTGCGTTTCAGTTTTATGCAGCTAAAATCTGGAACAGTCTTCACAGAAGATGTGAGACTGGCCTCTACTCTGGCAATGTTAAAATCTAAGCTAAAAACAGTTTTGTTTAGCTGACTGAAATGATTTTCTTTGCACGCTTCTCTTTTATGTCTTAGACTGTTTTGTGATTCATGTCATGTCTTTGTGATTTTAATGACATTTTTTTCCTGTTGTGTGAAGCACTTTGAATTGGCTTGTGTACGAATTGTGCTCTACAAATAAACTTGCCTTGCCTTAAAACTCTTTAATAAGTTTAAAGCTGTATTAATGTGTTTTGGTTGTTCTTTTTAACATAACTTTAAAAGAGTAAATGGGAGTCCAGAATTTGTCTTAAATATTTGACCTCTTTCACCTGCTGTCAGATGTACATCCTCAGCCTGGCATGCTCTAGAAGAAAAATGATGACACTGTTTTAACGATATTAAGAATACGTTCAGAATTTTTGAATCTTCGACTAACAAAGCAGTGTTTTTGACACTGCCATCCCACTGGACTTCAGAACCGATGTCTTTGGGCCTTAAAACTCCTGCCATGGACACATGGACCTTTGGAGCATAAAAAAATAAAAGACAATCTATTACGCCGACAACACCAACAATTGATGATTGGACTGACATAAAGGAAATTCCCTAAATGCAAAAAGATAAATAACATTGGGTTTCAAAACTATGGACAAAATGGGACTTTTACTTTGGACAATCTGTGCCCTTATTTTCATTTGATGTCTTTACAATCTTATTTTTATTTCCTACTCTCTCTTGTCATGTTCTGTGTCTCTGGTTCATTTGTTCTATGTTTTATTCTACAAACTGTAGATTTTCCGCTGCTGTTGGCCCCCACTCTTAATTTGTTATTCCCAAATCCGTATCCAATGAGCCATGTGCCGCATAATCTGCTGCCCCTGCATGCTGAGGTCAGGCAGCCGTGTCAGAGGGTGCATGAGTTCGCGGCGTCTGCTTCCATTGCGTTAAGTAGAGCAGAAAAGCGAGGGTGACGGAGCATAGTCTTCCCACCAAAGGTATATATATATATATATATATATATATATATATATATATGTATGCAAACGTGAACGAGGAAAAACGTTGCAGTGTCTATGTGCCGTGTGCAGAGCGGCTGGGATCACTGGATCTGTTTACAGCGATTTAAGGATTAGACGGGCCCTCACACTTCAACTAGAGAGTTATCCACACACATACTGAAAAACGCATGCCAGGTTTATGTGACTTGTGTGGACAACACATAACATGCAGTAAATTTCTATAGGGTCCCTTTAAAGATGACATGCTTTTTTCTCATAGTTGGTAGTAAAGATAACGTATATTATTATAAATTAATTTAAAACCACTTAATGCTTAGCAGAGAACATAATGCTTAATTATGTTGGTTTAGTTATGTTATGTTTGCTTAATGCTTAGCAGCTTCTCTGCTGCTAGCATCATAGTTGTTATAGTGAAATTGAGTTTTAAGGGTTGTGTTGAACTGAATTTACCATAGAATGGCAGTTAAATGTTTTTGGTAAAGGGATGTTAGCCCCACAAATGTAATAATCCCCACAAACGTAATATCTATTACAGTTGTAGAAATCACATCTGTGGGACATCAGGAGCAAGCATCAGAAACGGGCATTTGGTACAACTGTCAAGAGCAGGCATCAAGTTAGGGCATCAGGAGCGGGCATCAGGAGTGAGCATCAGGAGTAGGCCTCAGGAGTAGGCCTCAGGAGCGAGACTTGGGAGCGAGCATCAGGAGCAGGAATTCGGAGCGAGCATAATGAGCGATCATGAGAAGCAGGCATCAGGAGCGAGTACGAGCATAAGGAGCGGGCGTCAGGAATGATTATGAGCTTTGGGAGAAGGCATCAAAAGCATTAGGAGTGAGTATGAGCAGGAATCAGAAGAGAGCATCAAGAGAAAACATCAAGAACAAGAACTGTTACAGCGGGCTCACACTGCAGCTCTGGTGCAGTGGCTGCTGGCAGTCTGTATAATGAAAAGTACTAGAGGTGCCATATGCCATGCAATGCGTTTGAACCAGTGGAGACACCACTGGGTTCTTGATTATTTCCTTTGGATTAAGCTGGCATCAGGAGCATTAGGAGCTAGTATGAGCATCAGGAGTGGGCATCAAGGGTGAGCATCTGGAATGGGCATCAGGAGCATCAGGGGCAGGCGTCAGGAGCGAGCATCATGAGCAGAACTCAGGAGCCGGACTCAGGAGCAGGGATATGAAGCAAGCATAAGGAGCATTGGAAACAAGTATAAGCATCAGGAGCGAGCATCAGAAACGGGCATCAGGAGTGAGTATTAGGACAGAGGATCAGGAGCTAGCATCAGGAACAGAGATCAGGAGCGGGCATCAGAAGCAGGCATTGGGAGCGAGTACGAACATAAGGAGAACTGAGCATTAGGAGTAAGTATGATCATCAGGGGCAGGCATCAGGAGTTTAGGAGCGAGTAAGTGCATCAGGAGTAAGCATCAAGGGCATCAAGGGCATCAAGGAGGCAATATTGGGAAGTAACAATACATGTACATGCGTGCAGTTATGATTGATTTCATTTTGGTCGTACGCTGGCGTCCACTACCTGAGTCCACTACCGGAGCCCACTGCTGGAGCCCATCATTAGCCTTTTTCCCTATATTGATGAGTAGTTATTGCATGAACATGTGGTCTTACAGGTGCGGAGAGCACGCACAAGCCACACAAGGAGATGCAAATCCCCTGAGAGTGCTGATAATGCAGAGTTTGAATCGCAGAGATAAGGAACAGGCCCTATGGGTTGCAAGGAATAAAGGAGAGATCCACTATGGCGAGAAGAAGCCTGCCTTAGCAGTGGGAGTTTGGGAGTTTCATCACATTTGTGAGGAACTCAAGAGGAGACATCTATACGACATGGTTTTACTTCCATCCACTTTGTTGGTGACACACAATAGTAATAAACATGCACTCAAAACAAGCACAAGTGCTACTCAAGAACATACAAAGCATGGAGGAATGGCAGGATTTGGTCAGCTTTTCCAGCATGGAGACAATTTTGTTTTCTATAATGATACTAAACTAAAGACAGCTGCAAAGTAGCATATTTGTTTTAAGCATCTGACTTTATTATACTTCGATTAAATGTTTTTGTTTTATGTATGATGCTAAACCAAAGACAACCACAATGTAACCTTTTTGTTTTAGGCAACTGACCTTTCTTTTCTTCTTTTTGTATGTTAAATGCAGAGGTTCTGAGTTTGTATTGTCTGGGTAACTCCTAGTTGTCATAGCAGCGCTTTAACCCTCTGACTGAAATCTTTATTAAGGCATGTAAATCAGAAAACTCACAAGGGGAATAATATAATTTTTTTTTTATGCATTAATAATCTGGACGATTATTCTACTAAATATATTAAATAATAATTGGGAAAGAGAAGGTAATTTTGTTTTGGTAGACAAAGAATGGGAAAATATATGCACATTTCAATGGAGGACCACGAAATCACATGTTTGGAAGGAATTCTGTATCTAATTTATTTATAACACTATTTCACCCTGGAGAGACTCAGACAAACACGGGCAGAACAGTTTAGCAAGTTTTGTTACGTTGTTATTTGGCGCTCAGACCCCGGCGGAAGACATTGCGATTATGGGCGCTCCATAAATAGAATGAATTAGATGTCTCCCCCCAGGGCCTAGAGACTGGTGGTGGTAGATGGGGGGAGAAGGTAGAGAGGATGAATAGAATGAAGTAAAGGACACAGAGGACGAGAAGGGGAGGTGGTGGGTTGCAGTACAGTCTGAAGCGCCAAGCTGAACTGCATGGGGGTTTAAATGGGGCAGGCTGTGCGCTGATTGGGAGCAGAGGAGGTGCGCCGAGCCGAGGGGAGTCGCCGCTTGAGTACGTCGATTTAGGCTGGGGAGCAGGTGAGCCCTGTTGTAGCAGTGGACGAGTTAGGTCTTCCAGGCTGAATTTACGCAGGCTTCATTTCACCCTGGAGAGACTCAGACAAACACGGGAAGAACAGTTTAGCAAGTTTTATTACGTTGTTATTTGGCGCTCAGACCCCGGCGGAAGACATTGCGATTATGGGCGCTCCATAATAGAATTAATTAGATGTCTCTCCCCCAAAAACCCGGGGTCTGTGCCGCCGAGTGCCCTGATCATTAAGTGATGCTCGAAACAGAAATATTAGGGCAGCAGATGCACAACTACAAAAAGGAACGGCGGGGACGCTAGCAGCCATGATAACATGATAGCCCGGAAGGGCGGATACTGAATTTAATTAGAACGAGGGAAACTAGAAGCTTACCTGCGAGTGGCGAAATGTTGGGTAGAGATGAACAAAGGTTTTGAGACGTGGGTCACGGATGCGCAGAGACCACAGAGATGACTGAGATGTGGGGTTCAGACGGGAGCAGGGAAGCGCAGTGGCAGACTGCGAGAACATGGGCCATGGACGGGAGCAGGGAAGCGCAGGGGCAGACTGCGAGAACATGGGCCAAGGACGGGAGCAGGGAAGCGCAGGGGCAGACTGCGAGAACATGGGCCAAGGACGGGAGCAGGGAAGCGCAGGGGCAGACTGCGAGAACATGGGCCAAGGACGGGAGCAGGGAAGCGCAGGGGCAGACTGCGAGAACATGGGCCATGGACGGGAGCAGGGAAGCGCAGGGGCAGACTGCGAGAACATGGGCCAAGGACGGGAGCAGGGAAGCGCAGGGGCAGACTGCGAGAACATGGGCCAAGGACGGGAGCGGGGTAGCAGAGGCTGACTGTGAGCATGAGTCACGGACGGGAGTGGGGTAGCAGAGGCTGACTGTGAGCGTGAGTCACAGACGGGAGCGGGGTAGCAGAGGCTGGCTGTGAGCATGAGTCACGGACGGGAGTGGGGTAGCAGAGGCTGACTGTGAGCGTGAGTCACAGACAGGAGCGGGGTAGCAGAGACTGACTGTGAGCGTGAGTCACGGACGGGAGGAGAGGCAGCAGAGGTTGACCGAGACGTGGGTCACGGATGAAAGCAGAAACAGCGGAGGTTGACTGTGAGACGTGGGTCACAGATGAAAGCAGAGACAGCAGAGGTTGACTGTGAGACATGGGTCACAGATGAAAGCAGAGACAGCAGAGGTTGACTGTGAGACGTGGGTCACAGGCGGAAGCTGGAGAGGCAGAAGGTGTATGAAGCAAGCATGGTCTGGAAGACGAGGGGACAGGTAATGAGAAAATCTATACCTACCACCAGTATTTGTTAAGACGATACTTACTAGGGGTGAAAGGAACGTTGGGCTGCCAAAATTGCAGGCAGGTCGGGACGAACATGCAAGGCATAGGCAGAAGAGGACCAACGCCCAAGTTGTTGGAGGGCTGCAGAGGATATGCCCTGAGTGGCCGCGGATGTGGCGGCTCCTATTTCTGAACGAATGCCCGGAGTAGAGACGAGGGGGCAGATTGCATAGGGACAGTGTTGCCCTAAGATGTATCTGAAACCAAGGTGCCGTCATGGGCTGGCCTTCTGAAGTGAGGAACAATGGGAATTGAGACGGGCCGTAGTTTGACCTGATGATTGCAAATTTAACCATGGCTCGAAAAGGACAGAATGAGCCGCGTGTGCGTGCTATGACGATGTTGCAGGGGCCTTTACCTTTTGATTTTTTTGAGGCTTAGATTATAATGGTCAGGATTGAAACTGAGATCGGAGAAGGCTAGATCTGATGAGGGATCAAAGCGGGAGGAGCGGGAAGTGAATTCCCCTATTCTTAGGAACCCGTAAAAAGCCAGAAGAAAGGAACTGCGGAGGAGAACCCTAGTGTAGGGTGTAAAGGGGCTAGAGCATAACGCGGTGAGTATTTTGATGCGGGATGGGAAGTGTGATAGGGCGGCGCTTATCGGGTAGAGCGGGTGAGTGTTTAGCAAAACCTTTGAGAAGTAATTTAATGGTGGGGTCTGAAAACAAGCTTTGAGCAGAAAGATTATGGCGTTTAGAATTGAAGTTAATGCCAGCTAGTAGTGTTCGAATGTAAAGTAGTTTGAGCCGGCGATGGTCAAAACATAAAGTTAAGAAAGCAACTACTCAAAATTGAGAATATGAGCACCAAGCATGTCTATACGCTTTGATAGTGGACTGGGCCAGCAGTGATGAGATGTAATAATTGGCAGTGTCCAGAAGTGGTTGCAGATGAAAACTGGCTACTCCAGAGCCAGTTCCTCGAGAGGGGGAACGGACGTAGGTAGGAGTTCTGCGGCGGGGCAGAGGCGGTGAAAGACCTGGAGTTTGAAACGAGATAGAGCATCTGCGATTAAATTAGAATGCCCCGAGATGTGTTGGGCTGTGAGGATGAAGTCATTGTTTACGGCAGACCAGGTGATGCGGCGCATGAACGGCATTAAAGATTTGGAGACGGAACGGCCTTTATTTATGACTTCTACTACTGCCAGGTTAGCGCAACGCATTTGATTGGCTGAGGATGGCTGCGCACTTGGACGCAAACGCTTTGTGGTACTGGTAGAAAACGCTGTGCCCGTATTTCATATTGAGGTCTCCCATTAGTGCCAAGTAATTGTCGAGCTCGGCTCTACGCTCTGGAAAAACCGAACAAATGACGTCCCTATAAGCGCTGAAAGCTACCAAAAATTCCCCAAGCGAAAGCAAGAAAGGCGGGGATCCGTGGATTTAAACACCGCCGTAAAGTCTACTGAGGACGCTATGTGCCTGTCCGTCTCGGGGGACGGGAGGATGAGGGACACGAGATTAACATAACTGCCCTGCAGGATCTTAGCACGGAGACGCGCAGAGAAATATTAGCATGCATTGGAATGTACGGCCTACCTAAAGGAGGTCCGGGGCGGGCGGTTTCGAGCGAAAAGAATCAGAAAGAGTTTATTGCCATTGTCAATGAACAAAATTCAAAAACATAGGAACTTGTCTCGGCCTTAAGGTGCAACATAAAACACTGAGTAATAATAAAACAACATATATTCAATCAAAAAAGGGCATGCATTAGGAAACAATTTAAAAAAAGAGGAGTGACCGGGCCGTGGATCCGTGCCGGGGGGAGCCGCCGTCGTTGGAGCTGCGGGGCCGACTGGAACAGCCCCCTGGAGCCGAGAAATTGAGAGTTGTTACGGCGTAATGAAGGGCCTGGACGGTGGAGAGGAGCGTGTCGTTGAACTGCTGGGTGTTGCTCGCTGAAGGAGCCGCGGCAGGACCCGGCGTCGGAGTAATCTGTTGAAGAGGCCGCCCGCTCAGATGCGAAAGGGGAAAAAGCGGTGGCTTCGGCGGCGCTTAGCGGGAGGAGGAGATGATTTCCGGGTTCTTTTGCCGCTGGGGCGCCTGGCTGGTGGGGGAGAATAGGTCCGAGGCGGAGGGAAAAACTCCTCGTCGTGGATTTACGCGGCCAACCGGTCCAGCTGGGAGGGGTCCAGGTACGGCCCTGGAAGAACCCCCGTAGACCCGGGCGCAGGAGGAGCATCAGTTTTTGCGGCGAGGCGGGCGCTCTTCCTTGCCGGAGGCTCAATATGGATCGAAAAGGAGCGGGGAGCCGGGAAGTTCGTCGGAATCGTCACTTGACATTTTATGCTTACTTTGTACACTCGAGTTGCAGTACAGTCTGAAGCGCCGAGCTGAACTGCATGGGGGTTTAAATGGGGCAGGCTGTGCGCTGATTGGGAGCAGAGGAGGTGCGCCGAGCCGAGGGGAGTCGCCGCTTGAGTACGTCGATATAGGCTGGAGAGCAGGTGAGCCCTATTGTAGCAGTGGACGAGTTAGGTCTTCCAGGCTGAATTTACGCAGGCTTCATGTCAAAATGCTCACAGGGATCTGCTAACTGCTGGTGGTTGTCAAGTGACTATGCATTACCATGTGTTTTGGGACTGCCCTATTATTTACAAATACTGGACTGAGCTCTTTGAGGCACTGCTGATTGTCTTCGACAATGACATTCCATTTGACTTTAAATCAATGTACCTCTATGTAAAAAAAAAAAGGCAGTCATGAAGAACTGGAAGATGGGAACTGAGCTGTCAAGGACTGGACTGAGATTACGTTGGACATTTATGGAAAAAAAAAAAAAAATCTTTTACTCTGAATTTAAACATGGACACATTTAACATTTAAGCATTGGGCCAGGTAGGATTGATACATTTGACTCTCTGGTCTTGTTCTGTTTGTTCCTTCTGTTTTGTTAACATAAAGAAAAAAGAAAAAAAGAAATGTATGCAAGGAAATTCCTGCCTGAAACCTATGACAAAAAACACAAATTATGAGTTGTTAAATCAAACTGCCACAACCAAAACCTTTCTACAAGGCATGGATTTGAGGATGAAACTAATAAATGGTCAAATCTATGAATCAGTTTACCCACAGTTGTAGTAAATAAATACTCCTAACACTGCTTACAGGTCAGAGGTTTGGCCCAAAGCTGCACAGCCAGTGTCTGTAGGAAGCCTGTTGCCCTGGTAACCTCTGACCTCCCACCAGACAGTATTCTGCACCCTAACCCAAACAGTGTATAATCAATAGCAACAGCATAGCCTGTGTGCATGATTTGGGCATATAGCCTCGAATGTAGGTAGGGTCTGCTATAGCCCGGGCAGACGGGGTGAACAGTGTTTCCATACAGTAGCAAACTGCTATGGGCTCAAACACGCTCCCAAAAAACTCAGGCCAAACAAGGTCAGTGAACTCAACACATGACCGGCTCTCGCACAGCTGCAAAGTTAAACAAAAGAATGCTAGGCGAGGAAACAAGAGAAGATCTGGGAGCATTATAACTATTTTGGGAACAGCCCATACATGCAGCAATAAAAATACACGTAATGAAAGTTTTTTGTTTTTGTCACAGCATTTATATGCACTTTCAGATTCTATGTTTGTAGCTTATGCTCTGTTCACATTTCTAATGATTAGATGTTTGATAGAAATACAGGCAGTCATTTAATAACACAGTTAATTTGTGCAATGAATTGCTCATTGAAGTGATGTTATTTACTTCATATTGATGAAGTCTGTTTGCCCATCCATAAAAGTCACTGCACACTACTGAAAAACGGTGTATGTTCTTTAAAAACATGGAGGAGCATTTTCCGGAAAAAGGGGGGTTTCCACCTCTTGACATAAGCAGGTGGGACAGAACTTTTTGAGCTCTTGAGAAGTAGACTACCTGAAAATGCATGATGAACTGATGACAACTGCAGGTGAGTTATTAATGAGCTAAGATCTGTCAGTTTCTCAGAAGTTGTCAGTGGCTGTGTCTCAATTCCAGGTCTGCATGCTCCGAAGGCTACATTTGAAGGCCGGTTGTGTCACTTCCCGCGCGACAAGGCTGTCCCATTTCATGCTGCCCACAAACACGGCCGACAAATGTGGCCTGCGTTTCCATGGAGATTGGCCGTGAACGAAGGCCGTGAAAAGGCACACTTCGCGGCCAAAGAAGTTTTGTTTTAATTGTGAAATGCAGATAATTTGTATGGGTTTTCTGTAACACATCTGTATAAAAGCTAATGAATGAGGGTGGGAGTAAAAACATTTTGTCTTAATTATGGTTTCTGTTGACTGCCATAGGTGAGACATTGTGAACATGACAAACAAGCTCTATTCTGATCATTAAATATATTTTTTCCAGAAACACAGATCTCTGTCTTTATAAAATGACTTAAATGCACATATTACTTTTAATGTATTTCAAGTCCTTATATAATCCCATTCTGAAATTGACAAGGCATATTTCATTACTTTTGTTGAAACTTCTAGATCATTTTGACAGTTATCACAGGAACATTGGTAATTATTATATTTTACAAGAGCTGAACATAATTTTGTTTTAGACAAAAGATTTGGGTGAGATGAACTTTAATCTCTTGGGCTCAAAGTCAGAATATTTTATCCTCATAGCGTGCTCTTTTTAATACTTCCATGTGTCGTTATCATAAGCAGCGAGTCTTGGTTACTAGGTGACGGAGCGGCTTCGTGGGCTAGGCCTGTCCCATTTTGGCACTGCCTTTCAGGCACCTCCTCATCAGACCAACTCCCTACACCTGTGACAGCCTGCTCCTGTCTCTGGACCAGTGCCAGATTGTTCTTATGTTATGCCTGACTTTCCAGCGAGTACCTGTTGCCGACCTCGTCTGTCCCCTGCCTGCCTGCCTGCCTGCCTGCCTCGCCTCTGCCCTGGATATTATCTCAGCCTTCTGTCTTCGACCACAAGTTTCGTCTGTTCCCTCCTGGTTATACACCTGCTCGGCTCTGTGGCTAAACCGCTCACCACTGGACCTGTCTGCCTGCTAGGTAAGCCAACCGTGGCTGGCTTTGCCGTCAGTCAGCAACTCCAGACTCACTCCTGCTCGGCTCTCGCAGAAGATCATCGTGAGCCAAGAATTTTCCCCCTGTCTCTGTATAAACTGTTAAAGACTGCTGGGATAAATAAAGGTCATTACCGACTGATATTCCATCTGCCTGTGCTGTTGTTGTAGTAGTGGGGTCTCTTCATCAGCCCTCCTTGGCCTGGTTGCGTTTCCTTTACTCTTTAGAATCTGGTACCATATCCATATGTTGTGGCACAGGGGTTCAAAGCCTTAAAATAGAACGTCTACATTTAAGACTACAAATTTGGGCTGTTGAATTGATTGAACACACCCCAGGAGGGAACAAAGGTGAGACATCGAATACAAATAAAACCTTTTTTGTTTTTAACTTTGCGCTAAAATATTGCTTTATTGTAATGCTATGTTTGATACAGTAGAGACCATGGGTGCTGAATCAATATATTGGCAAAATTATTTTACAACCGTTGTTTTTGATTAATTTCCCTAAAATTTAACATTTCAGCAAAAATTATAAAACCATGTCTTTCAATTTGAAGGTCTTTTGTCTGAGTCAGATCTGTTCAAAAGGGGAAACCACTTACCGGCCTCTCACTGGATCTGAATTTGTCCTGCTCTGGTCTCCTTTTATTTAGCCCTGGTTTTGTACTGTTCTAGTTGAGGTTTTGTCCCAATTTCCAGAAAGCGAAGAGTCATAAGTTCAGACACTATAAAAGGAGGAAGCAACATTTTTCGGAACCTTTTTGAATGCATAATTTTAATAAAACCCTCATAAAGCTGAAAATAATGGAGCAGAGTAATATATCAGGGCAATCCAAAAAAGAATTTCCAGTCTCCCTCACATACACTAAAGTACAAAATGAAAACAAATATCACTAAGATGCTCTTAGATATCTATAAAATTAAGGAAAAAATATGCTAAAAATGATGAATAGTAATGTTACTGGAAATTTGGGGGCCCAGTTTTGTATTTTAGTTTTTAGAAAGTTTGAAACTTAAAACACAAAACTAGTTTCAGTAAAAATTAGAGATAAACTAAAAAAAACAGAACATTAATGACAGATGCTGTACAATAAAATAAATGTATTTTCCCATTTACAAACCAAGTCCGAATGTTAGTTTTTCCAGTTGTCTAATCATTAGAATAAAGTCTGGAAGACCTAACTCCATCCAATTTACAGCCACTGCACCAGGGCCACCTGCTCCCCAGCCTCAATCAACGCACCAAAGTTACTCTCCCCGTGGCACTGCGCACCTCTGCTCCCAATCAGTGCACAGCCTACCCCATTAAACCCTCATGTAGTTTGGCTCGGCCCCATCAGACCCACCACCTCCCCTTCTCCTCCTCTGTATCCCTTACATTGTCCTCATCCCCTCTACCCTCTCCCCAGATCTATCACCACCAGTCTCCAGGCCCTGAGGGGAGACATCAAATACAATTCTATAATGGAGCGCCCATAATTGCAATGTCTTCCGCCGGGGTCTAATCGCCAAATAACCCGTGTAATAAAGCTTGCTAAACAGTTCTTGTCTGACTTTGTCTGAGTCTCTCCAGGGTGAAATGTCTGTTACAATGTCAGTCCTGTCCTTGATCACTAGTGCTGTTTTTTTCTGAAGGGCCTTTTTTCCTGCCACCAAAGGTAGAAAAAGATTCAATTGTAGTCATCTGGACTCTTTGTCTAAAACAGTCCAGATGACTACAATGGAACACTCCTGGATGAATGAGGGATTACAGACATTCCAAAGGTATCAATGTATTGTGTCCATGGGAGGAGTTTTGAGGCCCAAGTACATGGTTCTAAAGTTCAGAAGGATGGCAATGTCAAAAGCAGCCTGCAGCGCATTACTAACTTCAGTCCAATATTTCAGAGCAACAGGACAGCCCCAAAACAAGTGATTGTGGTTTGCCTCTTGGCTTGTTAGCATGTCCCTTTTTGAGTAATGAGCACTTTGACATTGTCTTTTTAAAAAAAAACCTTGTCTACTTCCGGTTATGGTGAAGAGTTAGACAGACTCACTCGCTCTGAAACATTTGCTTTAAAATTACTGTTTGACCCACATAATCCCAGAAAAGACTAACAAGAGATGAGTAAAACGGGGAAACTCAAGACGGGTAACGTTAAGGGACCTAAACAATCAGAGCTGACGGTCCTCGGCTCCATTGGAAAACAGCCCGCCTCACAAGCTAATATGGCCCCCTGCAGCAGGATAGTGCTGGCCCAGATGTGGAATCTCGGGCCTTCCCCTTGTCGGCTGGTGGCGGTCAGGGGCTGACGTAATAATAGTTGGCTCTTACGATGTGTGAAATGAAACACAAAATGCAGCATGACATAGCGTCACTGAGAGTGGAGAGCGGTGCGACTCGATTCAACCAATTTGAATGCAACAGAAGGAAGTTGAGAGCAGGGGAGGAAACTGAGCATGCATTGCTGAAGCTGAACGCCATTTTTCAGACAATACGGGTGATCTGCAGACACTGAGGCCCAAGATTGGTGGCGCTGCAGGCCAATGTGGCGACGCAGCGGATGGAAGAGTATGAAAAGTAAGATCCTGGATTTGTTGTCCAGATCAGGTAGGAACAATCTCAGACTTGTGGGAACACCGGAGGGAGAGGAAGGAGACACCGCTGAAAGTTTTTTTTTTTTTAAATATATTTTGTAAAGTTACTATGTGTAAGACTGAAAAGATCAAGCCACTCACTCAACCAGAATATCCTACTTTTTATCATGTCACACTTGAATGATTGTGTTGAAGTGTGGGAAACGTAAAGGACTAATTCACTGCCTATAATTCGACTACAGAAAAGGGCTCTTAGGATTGCTCGCAATCTCCATGGGAGTGACCACACAAATCCTTTGTAAAATCAGCTGTTTTGAAAATGGACGTTGTTGGAAACTTAAACTGCTCAGCTAATGTTCAGGGCATCACCAAACACACTTCCAGCCAATTTAGAGAATGTCTGTCTTGTGCTTCACGGAGACGTGGCTCAGTGAGTTGGTCCCGGACTGTGCCGTGCAACTGGAGGGCTTTGAGCTTCTTCGTGCGGACGGACAGAGATCTTTCCAGGTAAAAACGACTGATCTCCAAGCACTGCTCTCCTGATCTGGAATATCTTTTCATTAACTGCAAACCATTCTACTCAAGTGAGTTTGCTTCATTCATTCTGGCTGTTTACATTCCACAGAGCGCAAACGTGCACGTGGCACAGCTCACGCTCGTGGATCAGATTCTGAATGTGGAGCGGACCTTCCCGGACTCTGTGTATTACCATGTGTATACCAACACCGTCACTTTCAGTAATGACAAACCCTGGTTCACACCAAAACTGAGGCAACTAAGGCAGCAGAAGGGGGGCAGCACACAGGTCCATGAGGCCGACAGTCTCTTCATTTAAGACGTGGCTTAAAACGTTCCTTTGAAATAGCTTATAGTCAGGCCAGTTAGGAACAGAAATAAAAACCTACAGTTCCCAACTATGCTGCCCTAGGAGCAACTATGCTGGGGGAAGTATGGCAGCTTGAGCACTATCCTCTGCTTCTTACTACTTTTCTATCAAACAATATTTAAGCTTGGGACATCTGTCTAAGAACACTGGATGCTGGGACAAGTCTCTTTGAACATTGTTTGTTCTGTTTTTTTTTCCACTGTAGCCCCTCGAGGCAACTACTGTTGGGATTTTGGGCGTTAGAAAAATGTAATTGAATAGAAAAAGATTCAGTTGTAGTCACTACAACTGAATCTTTTTCTACATTGTTTTCCATATATGTACATAGGCTCCCATTCTTGATTGGCCAGAACAAAGTGACCTTATCTTTCCCATATATCCTTAATGTAAATAGTAGAGTGGCTGCCCAAATTGCTAGTATACTTGTATAATTTGGATATTATTTCCCTTTTTAAAAGTTCTGATTTATAAACGTTAATAAATAATATTTCAGTCAAATGATGATGGCCATTACTGTTTAATTTCTTGGTTATTTGGCAGTATAGCCTGCAGGTGGGCCCCTGACACTGTTTAGACACCCCTGATAGGCTGATCGATCACACTTCCTGAGTTCTGTGTTGCTCCACATCGCTCCTGCCACCAAGTGTTTTAGCTTCAATACCTTCCGGATAAGACCATTGTGTATGAAATTAATTGCTGTTAAAATTTTGTGTGGCACGGTGCTACCAGGGGCCCGTGAAGTGTGCAACGTATGTTTAACAGTAGCAAGAGTAGTGTAGCTATAGAGTACATTGTTTTAAGATGCTTTATTCTGGCCTTTTCTTTAGGTCAGGCCAGCCCAAAGTCGAACAAACTGGTAGCTTGTAGCCCGGCTGGTTACAAACACAGTGAGCGTTGAACAAACATTGAACAGACTATCACAAACATCGAAAAGGACTATAAAAGGGTATAGTATTTTTGTTTTGGGGGAAATGCGAGCACTTATGTAAATGAAGACTTGAATCTGTTCATAATACAATTCAATACAAAATAATTTCTTCTACATGTGTTGTAAGTGTCCTATGTCTGGCCTACTCTCCCTACCACTCTGTAGTATTTGGTTATGGCAATGTAGTTACCTTTTTAACTCTAATACCAAAGAGGGCACAGAAATCACGTTATGTGCCACATATGTTTGCGCCATCCGCTCCTGCTGCGTTTCACTCTTCTTGATCTCCTGTCTAATAAAGCCTACGGGCCACAAAATATAAAAATAAAAAATGAAACTACACAATTTGTTCAAAGCCAGTAGAAATACCTTATCGGATATGAGAGTTTAAAGTTATATACATAATTTTTTGGAGTAATATTTAAAAATGATTTACTCAAAAAAATTATGTATATAACTTTAAACTCTCAGCGGTGAGAACCACAAGGAGGAGTTGATGATTCTGTCTGTGGGGTGAGGCTTTGGAACAGCTCTACAGTAATGCTCAACTATCCAACAATCAAAGTATTAAAAAAAAAAACATGTGGACACAGTATAGGATGTAGGAGGATAAATAAATCAAGTTGAAACAATTGGAAAACTAAAACACTTTGTGAAATGTCAAGATGCTGTAGATGTGTAAATATGTGAATATGAGTGTAGGTGTATACCGCTGTGATTGTCTATGTATGAATATGTGCGTACGAGTAAATGGGTGCGAATGTATTTGTATCCATGTTAATGCCCACATATACAAACAAGGGTGTGTATGACTGTATGAATGTATAAATATAAATGGTATACAGGTACTGTAAATGTAAAGTGTGTAACTATTGTTTGCAGGAATGGTCATGCTTAGGTAAGAATAAGGACCTTCTGTACAGCTTTGATAGTAGTTCATATCATATGAACAAACAGATGGACAAATGGACAAAAGCTGTCTCTTAATCTTCTTAGGTCTGCAGGCAGAGGAATGACTGTCACAGCGGTGATAATCTGATCTGTCTCTGACCAACATTACAAGCATTGATATTGAAACAGAAATTACAAATGGCTCATTACAAAATCATGCCATTATTGAGCTAATTTAACAAGTCATGAGGTAAAGGCTGGTTGCATTCCTGTGGAGGGTTGTTGTGTTTTGGTCTGACTGCCCTCTGCACTGCCGATTTGCTTGACTAGTGCAAAGCCGACCTAGGCCAAGACCAGGTTTAAACCAAGACTAAACAAACCATATCTATCAGAAAAACATGTATGAGGTATAAAGCATGACTCTAAAGCGGGACAAAAGAGACTAAAGCACCACAATTAAAGCAGGATTAAAGGAGGGCTAAAGCAGCCCTGGAGAAACGGTCTCTACTCCATATGACCGGTTCTTCATCTGCCTCGAAGAACTGGTTCTCCTCCTGAGTGGAGCTCAGGAGCACAGCTAACTTTGCTATTTAGTGCAAACACGGCTGTTACTAGGCCGCATGCAGTTTTTGGAGTTTTCTGACCCGCAGCATCTATCTTTTTTTCAACCCGCTTCACATCTATTAAAAATAGCTCATACCGAGCATTGAAATATATGCAACGTAATGAATTGGGCAATGGGAAAAAGTTCCTGAAAGCACTGAGCTGGTGACAGCGGATCTGCACCTGAGAAATAATGTATTTTTCTTTCCTTTGCCTCCAGAGGCACTTTCTCTGTATGTTAAGCTGTAAAAAGTGTGTTCTTACAATCCAACGCATATTCACAGAGAAATTAGCTTATGAGTTTAGTCGTGCCTAAAGCAAAGGTGCACATGCCAAGGGCGAGACCGAGGTCCATGTCATAACCCCAACAACGTTACATTTACTCCAAATCATAAATTAATCTGTTATTTACTGTGTCTGCAGCATCATATGTTTGTGCTTTTGACAGAGCAGTATTTCTGACGAATTGGGGCTCTCTGACCGCAAAGCAGCACGGTTGTGTTGTGCCATGGAGAAAAACTTAAAAGATATTGTGTTCTAACTTGGCCGCAATGGTTATCGGGAAGTTTGTGGTTCTACTGGCCAGGGTGCAGACGCGACGTGGAGATGTTTGTTCATCGATTTGATGCCTAAACTGCTCAAAGGCCTACTCGTCTGTCCCATGCCCCGTTGCAGCAGTACCAGGTGGAGGAACCCATGAAGAGAGTGGGTGTTGACATCTTGGGCCCATTCCGTGACAGATCAAGGCAATTGGTACATCCTCGTGGCTGTGGATTACTTCACGAAGCTCTGCTCTGACGGCTGCTTCACTCTGGAGAAGATGGATGAGATTGGATGGATAAGATACATTTAACAGAAAAACTATAATATGTTGTTGACAGCTTTACATTTCGGTCTGTAACACAGAAGTATCTCTTTTCCCAGTCTTTTTTTATAGCTAGTATCAAAAGTAAACCTTAGAACAGGGTTTTAAATTAGGACAAGTCTAATACAAATCAGGTCTGAATAAGGTCTGAACCAGGTCAAAACCAGGTCTGAACCAGGACTAACCCAGAATCAAACGGGGACTATACCAGTAAACAAGATTGTTTTTGTCATATTTGGAAGATGGGTTATGGGCAGAATTAAATTGCTTGGAGGGCCTGATTTGGCCTTTAGAAGTTGGAACATAATTGACATTTGCTAAATCTCTGTACAAAATCAATGGAAGTAAATTCATGACATTCATGTAGAAAACAAGCGTGTGCTTTGCTGTTTAAACACAGCAAACTTCATTATTAAATTGGTAATACAACCTCAAATTTAATCTCAGCTGCCCATGTGAGTACACGACTGTCACTTTTAAGTGTGTGTGTGTGTGTGTGTGTGGTTGTGTGTGTGTGGTTGTGTGTGTGTGTGTGGTGTTGTGTGTGGTAGGTGGTAGGTAGGTAGGTAGGTAGGTGTGTGAGAGAGAGGTAGGTGTTGTGTGTGAAGAGAGGAGGTAGGTGTGTGTGTGTGTGTGTGTGTGGTGTGTGTGTGTGTGAGAGAGGTAGGTGTGTGTGTGTGTGTGTTGAGAGGTAGGTGTGTGTGTGGTGTGTGTGAGAGGTAGGGTGTGTGTGTGTGTGTGTGGTGTGTGAGAGGTATGGTGTTGTGTGTGTGTGAGAGGTAGGTGTGTGTGTGTGTGTGAGAGGTAGGTGTGAGAGAGGTGTGAGAGAGGTGTGAGAGTGAGAACATAATGGTTTATTTGTAGAAGAGCCGTGAAATCATGGAATATTGTTCTGAATCCATCTTTTTGTGTAGCTAAACGTTAGCTTGTGTTAACTGTGTAATCGTTAATTTACACTTAATAAATATTATGTTTAAAATGTGAGGAATGACATAAAACACAACTTGTGTATATCGTTAGTCTCGTCATGTCCACTTTCTTCTGCTTCTGTTTGATTTTCGTCCGACATGCTCTTCAGATGCTCGTTCTCGAGGATTGTGTGCGGGGCAAGTGCTCGTACACCGTTTACTGTGGTGTCAAAAATTTGATTTTTAAGGATTTTAGGAACGATAAAAGAGTGAAATTCCTTTTTATTTTATTTTTAGGCTATAAAGAATTTTGCAGGAGCGGCCACTAAATTTGGATCGCGGGCAGAGTGCCTTATCCAGATAATATAATAGATCCATGACAGAAACACTTGTCCATCCGCTGCCATCTGTCCTTTTGTTCATGCCTTTGACATCACTAAGTTTGGTTTATATGTTTTAAGATGAATCGTATCAATGTTTTACTTGTGCTGGATGATTGTCAGAAATGTAAAATTAGTTTGATCGTTGTGGATTTGCATGGTGGGGCCTGCCTCACTGGTGTTTTCTGTGTGCTTAGGCTAGCATTGGCCGTGTTTTACTTCAGGTTCTTTTCGTTTTTGCAGTTTTACTGTTTTGGAAAGGGCCATTAATTGTAGCTTTTTACAATACATCCTGAAGTTTTCAAAAGGAGTTAGGCTTACTGCTAAATTGTGTACACACAAGGAGAGCAGAATAGTTGGAAAACGAACTAAAATTCAAGACATTCAGCACAACAAGCTGTACTCCCTGTATGCACCAAATAAAGCCATTGAGAATCAACTAAACTTCGACATCCTAACACCAAAAACGATACATTTGTTACTTTCGTTGGAGGCCAAAATACGTAAAATAGAGTTGTATCTCGTGTGCGAAAACAGCGCCCATTCAGGTCTTGTCTAAATCACACTTAAGTACATGAGGATGTCAAAAGGAGGACTTACCATGAATTGTGGAGATTCCAGACTTGCTCAATGTCCAGTTTGTTGCATAGATCCAGGGTAAACGTCTTTTCTGATAAGAGCTCATGCTTGTCAAATGTGTGAAATACACACTTAAAGTTCTAACGTTAAACTTCTCATGTTTTATGTCATGACAGGATCAGAGAGCGCATGAATGTTTTTTTATGTATTTAAATATATATTTTTATGATTTATTATTTATTCTAGTCAAGGGCTTTGGGGTATTTACATACAAAATAAAACATAATTGCTGTAATAACACATTTTATTTCAATACATTTTGGTAAATTGTTTTTTTTCACTTTCTTCAGCGAGATAATATGAGATCCTATATTAACATAAGTATATAATGTAAAGACCTAAATCACCAATGATTAAATATATTTTTAAATAATCTGATGCCATAATCTGCCATTGTATCTATAGAATTAGATACATAGGGTGGCCCTCTTGGAATATAAATGATAATTTCATTACTGTTGTCTCATTTAAATCAGTGGTGTTCAAACCTTACAGTGAGTTGAAAAAGTGTTTGTCCCCTTCCTTGTTTCTTTTCTGGTTAAATTGGAATATTAGTCAAAGACAACACAAGTAAACACAAAATGCAGTTTTTAAATGAAGGTTTTTATTATTAAGGGTAAAGAAAATCCAAGCCTAGATGGCCCCGTGTGAAAACACGACGACTCATCCAAGAAGTCACAAAAGCCCTCACTACAACATCTGAAGAACTGCAGGCCTCACTTAGGGTCAATGTTCATGACTCTACCAGAAAGACACTGGCGGCTGCTCGTCTCTGCAGCGGCCCGCAATGCTCTCCGAGACAGAGGCGCTCCCGTTTGAGGCCATTCAAATCCGCCTGATCCCACAGCATTTGACCCGTCCGCCACAAACAGCGCCAACACAGATAAGGCTGGGTCCAATAGGGTCAGGCGGCGCTGCTCGCCTCCTCTACAGCTTGGCCCACACCGGCCCATTTAGCTGGAAAAATCCCTATATGCCAGTCTATCCTTACCTGTCACTCACAGAATCACATTGTATACATCTTTATGGGTTTAGTTTATTTTCAATTCAAGTTTTTATTTTGTGCACAGTGCAGATTTTCTGTGCGCAGAGACCTTTTGGAGCAGTGCGCAATTGCGCACACACGCAGCTTAGAGGGAACAGTGCCTGCATGGTAGAATTCCAAGACAAAAACCAGCGCTGAACAAAAAGAACAATAAAGGCTTGTCTTAATTTTTCCAGAAAACATCTTGATGTTCCCCAAACTACTAAGTGGACCACCATGTGGGCCAGGTACTAACGGGCTGTCATGTGTGTGCCCATAATTATTTGGTCACATTTGCTACACAAATGCCTCAACTGCAGAACATCTCCCATCACACAACATCTCTTTATTTGACGGGCCAAACTCTAACAAAGTTTCAAAGCTGAGGGCGAAACTACACCTGGGCCTGGACCAGCTCAGGTTTTTAATATAAAACAAATACAGAACTGGCAGTTCAAATATCCCCCCAAAAACTAGGGTATAAGTATAGTATTATTAATAGTATTTCTGAATTATTGTGGTTAAATCCCACATGCTTTTCTAATTATGACTTTGGTGGTGACTCCCTGTGGTAAATATTTATCATAGTTTTACACCAGCCAAGTTGCAGTTTATTATTATTTGCAAAATCATAACTATTGTATTGGGGTGCAAAATAAAAATTGTGGAATGACTAATTATTAAACATAATCTTATTTTCTAAATTTGACTGAAACATGTAGTCTAACCTGTCACATGCAGTTTAATCTTACAATGCATTTACATTTGTACAACACAACAGCCATAGCACTTATACAAGCATGTTTGAATTACTAAAATATATCGGTAGTTTTAATAAAACTTATTACAAATATATATTTAATAAAAACGCTAGCTCTTTGATTTTTGGATTTCACACCATGTTGTTGACCAGCATGAGTGGCTGTTATAATCAAAAACTTTCCCTGGATCAATGCAACAGATTGGATTTGGATCGGGATATGGAAATTTCACAACTCATGGTAAATCCTCTTTTTGACATCTCCATTGATTTGAGTGTACTTTAGACCTACAGGGGCACTGTTTTGACACACGAAATATGACTCTTTGGATTTGGGGATTTTAACAAAACTACCAAATATGTCATTTTTAGACAAACAATGGGGGGTTACATGATGTTTTTGTTGTGGGCATCTGTTTAATTAAGAAGTATTATGATTGTGAGGGTGCTAGATTAACTGCTATCTAATCTACATAAAAAGATGTTTTTTGAGGCAGTAGTAGCTCCGTGGCAGAGTGATTGTTCTTTGATCTGAAGGTTGGTGGTTTGAATCCTGCTCTCGATATAAGCATCCTTGGTAGAGCGGTCAGATCCACTGGTTCACAGGTTGGTGGTGCGATTGTAGCTTCCTCAGGTGTTGTGCCGTTGTGTACTTGGGCAAGACTTAACTTAACCCTCAATGTCTGCGTACACTGGTGTGTAAATGGGTGAGTGGTTTCTTGATGTAAAGCACTTTGAGTGCTTTGAAGGTAGAAAAGCGCTATATGAATTGATTTATTTTTACATTATTTTATATTGACATTTTACATTTGACATTCATTGTGATGATAGTGACACTAGAATGAAAATGGTATTCATACATGCTCTATACATTTGAGTCATTTATTTAACATGGACATGTTTGGAAACCCCATGTTTGGCATTGTAATCATACTCCCAGGATTGATACCAAAACTGCATAAGCAACTTGGTTTAGTACATTTACTGTCTGGCAGTGCTAAGAATAGAATTTTGGTAGGATTTCCCCGATGCATTGTGCTATACATGAGTCTGAATTTTAAACTGCAATATCTCAGAACTATCCAGAATTCAGAATACAGACAGAACTCTAGGGTCGATCTGGGGTAGAATTGGTAAAATAGAAAGCAACATCTTAAATACAATTAAGCTGTTATGTAAGTAAAATAAGTAGTCAAACACTTTTCAATATTTAAAATGTAGGTTTACCATTTGATACTAAAGTCAACCCTTTTGTCATTGTCATTTTATTATTTCCAAAACATATTTTTCTTTCCGTGTGTGTGCGCACTTTCCCAGAGAATGTGGTTTGTGGTGCAACCAAAAGGAGGCAGTGGAGCATCTGCCCCAGAGCCCTGCAGTTCAAGCACAAAGAGCAAAAGTCCTCTGAAAGTGTCCAAATATTCCCAACTCCTCACACTTTTTAAAAAAATTGAACAGCGTACCCCAGGAATTCTACAATAACCTCCACAAAGATATTAAACTGTAGTCAGTCTCAGGCAATACCTTATAAACGTTTATGTGACACATATGTCACCTAAAAGTCATAATGTTCAGGTTAAGGTCAAATGTATTGTTCCTGAAGGGAACTTTGTCCTCTGCAGTAACTACAATTGGTTATTGTATGTCAATTTGATAAAAGTGTAGACTTGTTTCTAAGTCTTTAAATCAAACCAAAATGTTCACAATTCAGTACAATGGCTTTTATGATGAATTATTTGTATTAGGGTATTATAAAAAAAAAAAATCATTTCAAATCTCAAAACCTGGCGTTGTTGTTGTTGTTTTTTTTTCAAATAAAAAATTATCTTTTTAGAATTCTATTAAATGTATACTAACAATAATTTAACAATATTTGCATCTTTAGTAGAATACACAGGATAATACATCATCATGATCGTAAAGCAATCATTACAATTTCAATGTATTACTATTAAAATCACAATACAAATGCATAAAATCACACAGCACAATAATGTTATTTAGAATAATATATCTGGTTAAAATACTGAGGGGAAAAAAGGAAAAAAGAATGATACATTTGTTTGTAAAAATAAATGAACAAATAATAACAGTATGTTTTCTTTAAAAAAAGATCACCTTGTAACAAAAGTGTATGAGTATCTGTGGATGTTAAGTAAAATGTGATTAAATGTTTTGTGCTGTGATTTTATTAATGCTCTGCAATTTCTTAATTTACTTTTATTAATATTATAATATTCTATCTAAATATTTGGGATACTTGTTGTAATGTTTATTTTTGTCAAGTCAAAATGACACAGATGTGACAAATGATTTAAAAAAAAGAATGGCATTACGTGTATCAGAAAATCACAGAAAAAATAACAAATATGCAAAATAAAATGCACACACACAAGCGCACACAGCCTTCATTAAAAAGAAAATAACAATAAGGGTTTGAAAAGCAATTAAAAACATGAATAGCAGAAAATTAGTCCGTGTAATTCAACAAACTATTCTCATGAATACTTACTACTACTACTTTGAGAAGTAGTATTTTAAGGTACCATAATGTGACACTTGTAAATTAATGTTATTTTGAAATACGTTGATTACTATTTTGGCCTTTTCCCCCCACAATGATCTTGTTGAGTAGAGAATGTACAAGCTGAAACCTATACTATATATATATATATATATATATATATATATATATATATAATTTTTGTGAAATGCTTGTTGTCTTTTTAAATTAGTTTGTACATTGTCCATTTTTAGAAACTCAACACCAGTGAATACCTGTATTCAAACATGTACAAAATTACAACTCCAGACATAAAGATATGCAACCCAAACGTTTCATTCCCCATTTCCAATACTGTCCAAAGGTTTTGAAAAAATCCACATAAACTTTTTTCAACCACAGACTTGTAACGGCCCTGTCTGACCTTATTCTTTAAATTTTTCTAATCTTTTGAACTTCTCGCAAATACGCTGACCTGTGTATTGATGCCCGCACAGCCGCCATCTGATTAGTGTGAATGTGAGCGAGTACGGGGACCAGAAACATACATGTGGACCAGGAGTGTACATGTGGGGAGTGTGCATGGCCGTTGTCTGAGGGAGGCTCAGAGAGTCCGTTGGTGATCAATGATCAGCGTTTGTTGCAGATCTGGCAGAGGGCCATGAGGCTGGTGTACATTAAGTGTAGCATAGTATACAAGCTAACCAGGATGCTAAATATATGGTATCATTCACACAAACGTAATTGGGTTCTGCAGAGAAATAACTGGATCGGGAAAATTCATTTTGTTCACACAATTCTGTTCTGGCAATACAATCAAATTGGAAATTAAAGCTTATTGCTTTCACACTAAACCACACCAAAATTTGGACCAAACCCTGGAAATAAGCATGAACTAAACAAGGACTTCAACAGAACAAAAACAAATCTACATCAGGACTTTTTTCTGAAAAATGTTTTGTAGGCTGGTAAAATGTGAATAATTCCAAAACACCAAGCCACAAAAACGATTCTTTAATTCTTGGCTACATTCTGTAATTTGAGGGCAGCGTTAATAATTGGAGTTTTGGTAATATAATCACCACTGTAACCTCCACAAAAAATGCATTCAAATGCATGAAATAAAAGAGCACAAATAATTCCTGTACAAAACAATAACAGAAATGCCACATTAAACCTAGATAAAGGTTTTTCATAAACATTCTGAGAACAAAAAAATATACTCACAATGCTAGTCCACACTGATACACAAGGCGACTGACTTTAACTTCCAGCTTTAAGTGACAAACTAAAAAACATCAAAGCACATTCGCATTACAACTTAATATCACATTCTTTCAAAAATAATACGACAGGGAAATAACAATCACCTGAGAAAGGGGCAGGAGCTCCTATCAAATACAGTTGTACAACACAATTCACTTTGTGACTGGCGACTAGCGCGTAGAACCTTAACCGGAGTGTTAAACAATACATCATATAAAATAAGCACTTGCTAGCATAGCTAGGGCGACCACCTGTCCCACTTTTGGTTGTATTGTCCCACTATTTGGTGGCCGTGGGGCATCCCCATAGTTAAAATCTTAATGATTTTCAAAAGATTACAATTCAGACCACGCGCTCTGTCTGCTTGTCAAGAAGGAGCTTTTTGCACACATCCATGCGATAGATGGTTACATGGGTCATAGGAAGGACTGCGGCGTGAACGTCGCATACTGCACACACACACAGACACACACACACAGTAGCGGGCCAGTGACAACAATGAGGGCGAAGCATATGTTGCACGATCTGGCCAGTGTGTAATTAACCTGCGGTCAATTATTATAATTTGTTCCAAAACAGTCCATTAAGGCATATTTCCTTTGTAGAACTTAATTTCAGAGGTTTAAATGATGAGAGAGCACTGTGGGGACAGAGAGGAGACAGAAGGTAGGGGCCAGTGGACAGAGGCGAGTGAGCAAGCCCCCGGAAAACAAAATGGCGCCCAATTCAAGTCAATGGCGTGTGCTCATTGGCGCATGTCTCAAAAAAAGTTTCCTACTTCCGCATTATTTCCTGAATACGGGCTAGCGCCTCCCCCCTTTGTGACCAGTACACGTACACCGTTCACCATGAAGTCAAAAATTTGATTTTTAAGGATCTTTTACCGATTTAGAAACGGTAAAAGAGTGAAATTCCTTCTATTTTATTTTTAGACTAAAAAGAATTGTGCACTTTCGGTAATATTAGAGGCCGAGCTCTTGAAATGGTCAGGCCTGCAGGCTGCAGTCCCGCGGAGCGGCCACTACTCAATTTGGATCGCGGGCAGAGGGGGCGTGCCTTATCCAGTTATCATAATAGATCCATGCGAGTGAGAGGGGAAAGAGGGGAGGGGCCAGTTGGCAGAGGGGAGGGGCAAGTGAACAGAGGGGAGTGAGTGCCGCTGGTGCATGAGGGTTCCAGAAGGAGACTTTGCATTAGGTCTGATAACAGGGATTAGTTTTCATCTAGTTAATCTGATTGTTTTTATTTTATTGTTAAAAAATAGAAGAAAATCATTAGAGCTGAGAGTACTGGGATTGAGGGCTCTACTGCGCTGTGACAGTTTGTTAGCCTGGCCTACAGTGCTGAAAAGAAATCTAGTGTAATTTTTGTTGACTTCTATTAAATTTGAATAGTATCTGGTTTGGGCCTTACGCAGAGCCTGCTTATAGGACAGTAGGCAGATTTTCCATACTTTTAGGGATTCCTCCGTATGGGAACGACGAAAAGGTCTTTCTAATTTTCGAACTCTTTGTTTATGTGAAGCAGTTCTTCATTGTACCATGGGGAGGCACGTTTTGGCCTATGACCTTCTGCTTTAGCGGAGCTGCAACATCAAGAGCGGACTTCAGAGAGTTCATGGCAAATTGATCACTTACACTGGGACTTAAGGCCGTTCTCAGCAGGATCACATGACATGTCGCTGAATATTGGCTCTATTATTTCATTGAACTTTGAGATAGATTTTTCCGGTATTGTCCTTTTTCATTATGACTTTATTTTGTGGGGTTGGATAATCTTTAAGAACAAACTGAAAGGTAATTAGGAAATGATCTGACAGTATAGGTTTTGAGGTCACTAATCTCTATTCCATATGTTAGAACAAGATCTAGAGTGTGTCTTGTGACTGTGAGTTGGTTTATTTACATTTTGCACAAAACCAATGCTATCTATCAGGGCGTTGAAAGAATTACCGAGAGAGCTATCGTTCACGTTCACGTGGATATTGAAACTCCAACTATCACTACTTTATCCCAGTCTAACACCAAGTTTGATATAAAGTCTGAGAACTCTGTTAAAAACTCTGAATAGGGACCAGGAGGTCGGTAGAGAACCACGAACAGGACTCCTTTTGGTTTCTCCAATTGGACATGTGATTGATGCATGAGGCTTTCAAATGAGCTAAATGCATTGGTAATTTTTAGCATCAAGAGGTAGGCTTGAGTGTGAGATCAACTGCACACACACCTCACCTGGCCTGTGCTCCGGCGGTCTGAAAGTTAACATGAGTAGGTGGAGTGGACTTCATAGTCTGACATAATCCTTGTTGAAGCAAGTTTCAGTTAGAGCTAGAAGATCTATGTTACAATCATTAATTAATTCATTAACTAAAAGCGATTTAGAGGAAATTGTAAATGTGGACTGCTAAACATTAGGTCAAACTTATTTATTTGTTTATTTGTATAATTTGTGAGTGTTATTTTTATTAAGTCCTTTGGTCTGACGCCTGAACCAGCTTTTCTGAGGTTTGACGTTTTGACATTATTTGCACGAGGGACACACACACAGTCTCTATCTGCTTGAGTCTGAACAATTATTTGTGACAGAGCGGGCGAGAGCCCAGCGACAGAGGAGCATCTTAACTGCTGCTCTGCGCCCGGGCTCATCCTGGTAGGCACTTTTAGACGACTAAGGCTATCGGTCCAAATTCCGAACTGAAAGGGATGTACCCTCCGAAGTCGGATGGATGCCATCCTGCAAAACGCACTCAAATATTCAACCATCCGAATGTTGGGCGGTTCAAATCCGACATTAACATCCTGGCTGAGGGGTGCTATTGCAGCTGCCTCATGAAAAGAGTGCGTTCCATGTGCTTCCTGCATTCCACTTCATATTTACACCCACACTATAGAGCTCCAAATCGATTCCTGGTTATCTCATCCATGGGGTTTGTGTGGATTGTTTTGAGCATGTCCTGCCCCTACTCCTGGTTCAGTCTGTTCAGTCTAAGGGTTAGACCTGGTTTAGTCCGTGCTTTGTCTTGGTTTAAAGATGAGTCCATTGCGGAAAAGTGTGGACCTGCACCATATATGTGTGATTTGTTTACCCCTGGACCAAGCAGTCAGAGGCAGCGTATTGACAGTGTTCGAGGCTGCGAGACAGAAAGCCCTCACCGGTCACTGTTCTGCGATGGACTCGCGGAGGGCAGCTCTTTGGTGCTTCATTCTCCGCTGGGACCGGTGGCTGCTACTGCTGCCTGATTACGGAGAATAGGACTTAGGCCTACATGGACTCTTTGTACCCCATTGTCCATGAGATCTGTGTGGAAGTCTTTTTGTACAACAATCACGGGTTTACGAGCAAATGGCGTTTTGGAGTTGTGCATTAAGGCTGTTCCAGTCCACCGCAGGAAAAAGCTCCACAGCCGTAAAAGAGCTCCACCGCACACCAAGCTTCTGTACCGAACCCGCTGTGTGCCCTGTATCTTTGAGTGGACCAAATGTGTACACAAGGTCAGTCCCGTTTGGTCAGCGTAACACATTTCACCCTGGAGAGACTCAGACAAAGTCAGACAAGAACCGTTTAGCAAGCTTTATTACCTGGGTTATTGGGCGCTCAGACCCCGGCGGAAGACATTGCAATTATGGGCGCTCCATAATAGAATTTAATTAGATGTCTCCCCCCAGGGCCTGGAGACTGGTGGTGATAGTTGTGGGGAGAGGATAGAGAGGATGATGAGGACGATGTAAGGGATCCAGAGGAGGATAAGGGGAGGTGGTGGGTTGCAGTACAGTCTGAAGCGGCCGAGCCGAACTGCATGAGGGCAAGCTGTGCGCTGAATGGAGCAGAAGAGGTGCGCCGTGCCAACAGGGACGAGTAACTCGGGCGTGTTGATTGAGGCAGGAAGCAGGTGAGCCCTGCTGTAGCAGTGGACGTAGATTGGGTGGAGTTAGGTCTTCCAGGCTGAATTTACACAGGCTTAATTTAAGTTCCATACAAATTTTCTTTTATCATTCTATTTAGGGTTGGGGTATCAACCAACTATTATAGTTTCAGCTCCTTTTCGTCCCCTATGTTTTTATTTTTTAATAATGAAAAATTTAGAACAGCTTTAATTTGTAAATATGTTAAGAATTCTGATTCTTTTAATCCATTCTGGTCATTCATTTAATTAAATAACAAAGTTACCATTTTGTATTACTTGTGATACATTGTTGATATTATTTTGTTGCCAGAGGTTTTATTTTTTTAAGGTTCTTTTACCTGCCAAAAATAAAGGGTGGGACCAGAGAAGACAAGAAGGTAGGGACTCCCGATCAAAGTCTAAATATTTATGCAATAATTCAACAATATTGCCTGAGAATCCAAGCATCGGATTATTATTATTTGAGATGGTCCTAGGGGTGTACCAAAGAGTTGCTAATGAGAGGCCTGGATCATAGTCTTTTACAATTTTTTCTTCGAGCCATTCCCAACTTCCAGCTTCTTGTGTGTAGTCCCATTTTAGGGGACATCTAGAATTATATGCAATGTTATATAAATAAATGTCTGGCAGTCCCACACCCCCTTTATTTGGGGGCTAAATACGTTTTTTATGACTGATTCGAGGCTTCTTACTATTCCATAAAAAAAATCTGTAAATAGTTTATTGATTTCCTTTTAAGGGGGAATTTAAGTGATACAAGTTATTCTAGGTAGGAAAAGCATTTTAATGGTCTCAGCTCTGCCCCATAATGAAAGGGGCAGGACTGTCCATCTTTGTGCATCTTTATAAGGTGTATATTAATTCCTGAGATGGTTTTTTTGTGCCCGTATGGCGCAAATCAAAGGATTTTTGTGTTTTAAATATTGCTGCTTTGCTAAGAGTTCATTAGGACCACACCCTGAGACCTATGTAATTTTCATACGTTTTTGTTAAACTCCAATATATTTGGGAGAGAAAAATCTTGGATTATTTTCCATTTGTTAATTGATAAAGGTAAGAATGATGTGACTTTGTGAGATTGTTCCCCACTCTGAGAAATCTATCTCTAATTATTTCCGCAAAGTCCACGTCAAACAAATTTCATTTTTAAATTAAAAAAATGATATCTGGCATAAAACATAGCATATAATCACGTCCTGCTCACAATGTTGCCCGCACTCCATGAGTCTGTTCAAATCCGACAATGTTTGTAACTGTTGTAAATGTTTGAACTTTTTTAATGTTTCCTATTATTATTATTATTATTATTATTATTTATTTTTTTATAATCACCAGGGCCATGGCCGATGCTATATTTAAAATCCAATTGTTAGAGTGTAATATTTCATCACACATGGGTTTTGCTGGCTTTGACAGGGTTTGAAGTGTTTTTGATTAAAAACTGTTTGAGATGTCAAAAAATTATGACGATGACTTTATTTCTCAGCCTGATCCAATATGGCCGAGTTTGTATAGGTTTGTGAAAGCCCTGCCCACAGAGTAGGATATAAACAGGAGTTCTCAGACTTGTTTCACAGATTGAGAATGACTCTTGGATGAGAGTCAAAACCTTTTGTTTTTTCTACAACAGAGTCCAGATGACTACAACTGAATCTTTTTCTATATTAGAACATTCCTGGACGAATGAGGGATTACACAGACATCTTTCTACACATGAGAATAGGGCTGATCATACTGTGTAAAGGGCTTAAGGGAAGAAACTTTATGAAGTATAAGCTCTCTATAGATCCAAAAAAGTGAACTCTTGGAGAAACATAAGTAACCAGATGCGTGCTTTCATAGCAAAATATTCAATTTTAAATAGCTTCCAGTCCGGTTTTAGACCAAAGCATAGTACTCTAACTGCTGCTACCAAAATTATCAATGATATTAGTCAGCGTAATCCCCCATTCTTTGAAAAAAATACTAATACTATAATTGATATTGCTATTGCTATTACAATGAATATTTTTTGTTGATTTGTCAAAAACCTTTGATTCGGTATTTCATTGCATTCTCTTGGATTTGGGTTTGATACAAATGCAAAAAAGTGGTTTGCAGATTACCTCACAAATATAGAGCTCAAGCTATTTCTGCTTAAGAATTTCAATCACATTTTTTTTTCTCTAACAAAGGTGTTTCTAAAGGGTCCGGACCACTTCTCTTCACAATTTACATAAACTCAATTGGTCATAATCTAAAACATAGTAGCATCCACTTGTATGCAGATGATGCAATTCTATATGCTAGGATGCCTTCTGTGACACAATGGATTCAAAATATTCAAGTCGATTATTTATTTATAGAACTGAACTGTGCTACTTGCTAACAAATTCAAACAAAACAACATGTATGCTGTTCTCCAAAAGGCACTCTAGTGACTCCAAAAATGTACGCGTTCTTACGATCAATGGGAATTGGTCCACTCCTTTATATGTAACTCTGCATTGTGTTCTAGGTGATGGTGTTGCACAGACGACAGAGGCTCAGTCCACGTTCAATGGATTTAATTCATACAATAATACATACATAAACATTCCAAAACCAAGAGGGGGTGAGAGTTGGCTGCAGAGCCTCCTACCAGCAGTATCAAGTGGAGGACCTCTAGGAACCCATATGCTGTGGTCCTTTCTCCATGAGGCCCAGACGAGAGAATGAGCAGGTGAATGAACCTCCCAAGTCAATATTTTGTGTACACATATCAAAAACTATTGCAATAAATTACAGTGGTATCATATTTCATAAATCGCTAATAGTAATACATTTCAAGTAAGGCTCCAATTAATTAATTATTTAGCAATTAAAACGACAATAGCCAAACAACCAAAGAAACAATAGACCATAGGTTCACAATGAATGAAATGTAGCAGCTAATCATAAACAATCACAATGTGGCAATCAGTATGTGCATCAACCCAGTTAAAACCCATGTGCCCCTTTTGCTTAGGAATTAACCACTTGGAACGCTAGTGGAGCGCAGTCAAATTCAGGCAAAACATACCAGAAACATACGATTGATTGTGTTAGCATATAGCATGGGCGGCGGCTAGCGCCGGTTAGCATTAGGATAAACACTCACCTACTTCCTTTCAATATACTAGCACGCAGCCACAAGTAGATAATACAGCAGAAGAATGTGCAAGTTGAGGGACTCAATGCTTAGTTACAACTCATAAAAACATGAAACAAGAGATTTTCATAGTTAGTTCTACCTGCAGCCGTTCTCGTTCCTGACGTCCCACCCATCTTTCCGAATGTGCGCAGCAGTTCCATGGATCTATCATAATAACTGGATAGTGGCCAGTCCATTGGTAATGCAGCGAAAAAAATCTTTTTAAGCCGTTAGCTTCGGCTACACTCTAGCGCGCCGGTCTAGCCCAGCTCGTACGCTGATTGGTCAGAGCGGTAACTGTCCAGACCAATCAGCGCGTGTAGGTGATGTGCACGAGCCGAAGTGCCCTGAATGAACCGCAGGCGTAAAACTGTGGATCCATAAGTTTAACAACAGAACAAATCATGGAACTAATGACCACCATGGATCTGAGAGCCGTGGATCTACAACTCAGAAGCGTTTTCTTGTGTTTATGAATGAAAAACTAAAGAATGTAAGAAATGCTACGAAAGCAAGGAAATGGAATCTATTGCCATCCAAGTATCCTAAATACTTTTGATGACTTTTAGCATGTTTTGCATGTAGATGGATAAACTTGTCATTTGAATACAGTTGACATGTTGCAGAAGGATAGGCATTTGGCAAATAGCTTATTATGTAAAGTGTAGATGACGCAGAGCAGGGGTTCAGTTTAGCACTATGTAGAGAATATAATAATTAAATTGACGTATGAAAACAAAATTGCATTAATAAGCAAGTGTTCTGATGTATTGTAAAAGTAAAGAAGGCAAGACCATGAGCTAGACTTTAAGGTAAACCCGATATTTTGATAGATCCATGGGTGAACCAGCTTGATTGTATGATTACGCAGAGACAGCGGGCTCACTCCTCGCTCCGTGCGCACCATGGAGCTACTAAAATAACGCCTTTTATCAGGTCATTCACTTTTTTCCGGTTCAAAATCCTTCAGTTTTCTTAAAACCAGTTTTTTAATATTTCCTTTTATCCCATACTGGCCTCTGCGCTGCTCTAGTAACGCTCGTTCTAACTGTGATTGGTCAGAACGATCACATGGTATGCGAGCCTGCATAACTTCCAGGCCACAGTGTCCAAAATGCTAAAGGCTGAGTGGCCACATGCGCCAGTGAACAGCTGCCATTGACTTGAATACACCGCCATCTTGAGCTGTTCTCTCCTTCACTGTGGAACTCCTACAGGTTTCTACTTTTTCCCAAAGTGGTTTGGTTTTTTCTCCTGGCCGAGATGGAGGGTCTAAGGAGCTTGGGACATCTGTGATGTCCCAGCATCCCGTGTCCTTAGACAAAGTCCCTCCTCAGGGCTGTGTACTTTCCCCTCTGCTCTTCTCCCTGTACACAAACTGCTGCACCTCCAGCCACGACTCCGTAAAACTCATCAAGTCGACACCACCCTCATCGGGCTCATCTCGGACGGGGATGAGTCTGACTACAGGAGGGAGGTGGACCGGCTGGTGTCCTGGTGCAGCGGTAACAATCTGGAGTTCAACGCCCAGAAGACAGTGGAGATGATCGTGGACTTCAGGAAAGCCACAGCCCCCCAGCCCCCCCTCATCATGACAGACTCCCCCATCACCACCGTGGCCTCCTTCCGCTTCCTGGGCACCACCATCACCCAGGACCTCAAGTGGGAGCCCTCCATCAGCTCCCTCATCAAGAAGGCCCAGCAGGATGTACTTTCTGCGGCAGCTGAGGAAAGCCAAGCTGCCAGTGCAGATGATGGTGCAGTTCTACACGGCCATCATTGAGTCCATCCTCACCTCCTCCATCACCATGTGGTACGCTGGAGCCACAGCCAGGGACAAACAGAGACTACAGCGCATTGTGCGTTCTGCTGAGAAGGTGATCGGCTGCAGACTTCCATCTCTGCAGGACCTGTACGTCTCCAGGGCTCTGGGACGAGCAGGTCGGATCACAGCTGACCCTTCTCACCCTGGACATGGTCTGTTTGAACCACTCCCCTCAGGCAGGAGGCTACGGTCCATCCGGACCAGAACCTCCCGCCACAAGAATAGTTTCTTTCCCTCTTGCCGTTGGACTCATGAACACCTTCAAAAACACCTGTCACTTTAACTGCAATATTCAACCACTCACTGCACTGTCACTTTCTGCACTCAAACTGTAAATCTAACTAACTCTTGTGTACATAGAAATGCCTATTTTTCTTTTTATTGTACAGTAATTTTAAATTGTTTCCTAATGCATGCCCTTTTTTGATTGAATATATGTTGTTATATTATTGCTCAGTGTTTTATGTTGCACCTTAAGGCCGAGACAAGTTCCTACGTTTTTTAATTTTGTTCATTGGCAATAAACTCTGATTCTGAACATTGTTTATTCTGTTTTTTCCACTGTAGCCCCTCGAGGCAACTACTGCAACTGCGAGGCAACTACTACAAAAATAAATTGAATTTAATTTAATTTAATTAAATGCACTTCATTAACAAGGACCACGCAACCATAACAATGTGCAAATAACAATTATTTAATTATGTGAGATGGACGCTGGTTATCCATGGTGGCTCGAACTGCAGGCCAATGGCTGGGATCAGAGACTCAGGGTGGGGTCTCCATCTCGGATGGAAATTAGTTTTGCGCTAAATCCCGTGTATTTACGGCATTAGCTGTTCATTAATATATGCCTCCCTTATTTGGAGGCTGGTGCCCAAGATAACTTTTAAAATATAGTAAATAAACATACCCCAGTTTTTCATTCAGCACTAAGGTTCATTAAAAGAGATGGATACAGAACTCACCACTGTGAATTATACACTAAAGTAGGATGGCAATCATTGGATGCAAGAAGAGAACAGCACTACCTTGTGTTTGTTTATAAGGGTATCATTGGTATTTTGCCTGATTTGTTATGTGCATGTTGTATGCAAACCATCAAATCAGGTAGTTGTTGATTGAGAGCTCAGGAAATGTTTATTTTTAAAAAGTCATGCAATATCAACACAGAATTCCGGGAAAAGGCTTTCAGAAACTTTCCTTCATATCTATAAAACAAAACACACGTCATTTAATGTGTAACATTTTAGGAATTCAAGGGACAATGCTTTGCATGATTTTGATATGCTTTACATATTGTATCTCTTTATGTATTTTTTTATTTATTGTAGGTTTTATTGTTGGTTTATTGACATTTATCTTTATGTTGTTTTACTTGTTACATGTGTTTAGTGAAACCAGGGTACCCATGAAAAAGAGAGCCTCAGTGTACAAAGTATAATTAATTTATTATTTGATATATCTTACTTTTATTATTGTTCATTCTTGTATGTTGCACTGAACCACCAAAGCAAGTTCCTAGCATGTGAATTTTGTTCACAGACAATGGAAATTTATAATTTCCTTTTTCAATTTGGAGAAATGCACTTTGGTATAGGAAGCTTCTGAACGTAAACAAAGCTCACTGGCCTTCGTAATGCTCCAAAACGGCCCAACACAGCGTCAATCGTTCGAGCTTTATTTGTGCTGTAAAAAGTTTCATTTGAGCTGTTTTTATAAATATTAGCTATTTTATTTGTGTGTTTTTGCTAGCATATTTAAAAAAATATATGAATAATTATTTTGCAACAATAGTGTGACGTCATCTCTGGCTAGCAACGGCGTGAGCAAAACCACACAAGTGAGATGACCAAAGGCGCTGTAAAAGTATGTATCAGTCCCTTATATATGTTTAATGGAACAATTTCGGTTTACATAAGAAAATATAATTGTCAAACTGTTCGCCTTGCAGACGGAACAGATTCCTTGGAGCCTTGCGTTTGCCACGAAATCCTGCAAAAATTCACCAATTATTATTTTTAAGAATAGCTCTTGTTATAGACTCTCCCACAACCACAATGTAGTATAATTATCCTCTAGTCACAAATTATATCTTGTTTTGTTGAGTGTCACAATAAAGCGCAGAATTTTCCGCACATGGTTTATTATTAAATATACACATGATATACGGTACACATTTATAAAATCTATCAAATTATGGTATAGTGTAAAACACATACTTTGAAGCCATATAACTACAGTAGGTGGCGGTAAATTCACCTTTTGGCTGCCAACCACCATTAAAAGTAACACAACAACAAAAACATATTCAGTTTGAAATAAATATTGCAACTCCCCTGCTGTGTTTGCCTCTGTATGATGAATAATAAGATTTTTTCATAACTAAATGTTGTTAGTTTTTGTTAGTGTAATTCAAATGTCTCTCTTGTAAATATATAATGTCTATTCTTTCTTTTTTCATTTATGTAAAAAAAAAATTCATTTGATTGGGTTCAGTATGCCATTCACATTGACCGATGCTACCTGTAACACTTCCGATGCCATTGGGTTGATTGTATTGAACTTCCCGTTATTATTATTTAATGTTTTCACTCTCTCTGGTTGAACACAACAAACATATACAAGAACCATAAGAACACGAAACAGCTGAAAAAATAAAATGGAAAAAAATAGGGTTCATGCTGGAAACAGACAACGAACTCAAAACCTGTTCAAGTGAATGATCGTAAAGGGAAGGGAAGTCCATTCCTAATGAAGAGCCCTCCTGAAAAAGTCCCCGGGCACTCCTGATTCTAATCCTCGCAAATAATTGGATGTAATACGCCCCCAGTTCCAGTGCGCTAACTAAGGATTTGTCATATCCTCTCCCCTTCCGATGTAAAGATGCCGTGAGAATCTTTATCCGGGCCGGCAGGACCCCGCCTATACGTCAGGTCCACCAACCATGTTAGCCTCGTTAGCTTGTGAGGCGGACTGTTTTTCAATGTTGCCCTGGGTCAGCAGCTTTGTTTGTCTTGGTCCCGTAGCGTTACCAGACTTTTGTCTTCCTTGTTTACTCATCTCTTGTTCTTCCTCTTTGGGATTAGATGGGTCAAACGATATTTTAAAGCCAATTTCTGCAGCAGCGGTACAAAAGCACTACCATACCAAAAGTCCAGACCATAAGGTATTTCAAAGAGATATCTTTGAGACCATGTCATTTATGGCTTTAAAAGTCATGAGGAAAATATGAAATTTGATTCTAAACTCAACAGGGAACCAGTGAAGAGTAATATGCTCTTCTTTTAGTTCCTGTTTATAATCTTTATCTTGCTGCTGCATTTTGAACCAGTTGAAAGCTTGAAATGCTATAGAGCATTTAGGACATACTGCAAGCAGGGATTTACAGTCTAACTACAGTTCATCTTAACCTAACAAATGCATGGATATGTTTTTCAGCATCACCTTTAGACAAGATTTTTCTGATTTGAGCATTGTTACGCAGATGAACGTAGGCTGCTTTACGGGCTTGATTTACTGTATATGTGCTGTGAACCAGAGCTCTTGGTCAAATAAGACTCCAAGGTTTCTTACAGTCGAACTGGAGGCTACAATGACATTGTCCAGTGTGACTATCTTCTCGAATAAAGAGGTTTTTTTAGGGTTTAGAAGCAGTTAATTAAGTGTCATCCAGGTTTTTATAGCCTCCACACAAGCACTAAGTCTGTCTAGTTGATTGGTCTAATCAGGCTTCATTGATAAATATAGCTGCGTGTCATCTGTATAGCAGTTGAAGTTAATGCCATACTTTCTGATAATGTTGCCTAACAGCAGCATATAACAAGTAAACAGAATTGGACTGACTACTGAACCCTGCGGCACACCGTAGGTTACTTTAGAACAAGGTAAGGAGCTTTGGTTTATTAACAAATTGATACCTATCCGATAAATTTGACTTAAACCAGCTGAGGTCTCTCCCTCTGACACCTATATCACAATCTAACCTCTGCAGTAGAATGTTGTGGATGATGATGTCATACACTGAAGTCCAACAGTATCAGGACTGAGAACAGTTCGTCAGCTGCTAATAACAAATCATTTGTGACTTTACCTGATAGTTTCAGTGCTGTGGTGAGCTATAACCCTGACTGGAAAACTTCAAATAAATTATTGTTCTGTATGTGGTGACAAATCTGTTAAACTACAACTCTTTCAAGGATTTTGGAGACAAACGGTATATTTAAAATAGGTCTGTAGTTTGCAAACAGGTAAGGATCAAGATAAGGCTTTTTTCAGTAGTTGTTTAATGATTGCATATTTGAAGGACAGCGGGACATAACCACTAATGAGGCTAATGAGGTATTTATTAAATTAGAATCTATAATTAGGGGGAGAATTTCTTTAAGGAGTCTGCTTGGACTCATGCCTAGTATACAAGTTGACATTTTAGACATAATAATGGATAAACTGATCTCTGCTTAATCAACAGCATCTCTGCTGTTGATCCTTTCTCGAAATATTAATGGATTTTTATAGGACACAAATTTTATAATGGGACACTAGTTTTACAGATTAGGCTTGCTCAGTATTACTGGAAGTAAATTTATTTAGTGTATCACTAATTGGTGTGACTTTGTTGTTAAAAAATAGAAGAAAATCATCACAGTGGGATGAGTTTACAAACATTAGCATGCTAACAGTGCGCTTCGTGGAGAATAAAGCGCTGTATAATTAGATGCAGACAGCACACAGTGGTCTCATTTCAACCCTAAGAGTTATTACAATGTAGTTGTGCTGGGGCAAGACAAATTTTACTTTTTTACATTAAAAATAGGGTACAGACCCTTTAATAAAACAAACAGAAAGTTACCCAATTTCAGCAATTTATTTATTCAAGACAGCTGATCATGAAATGGGGATGAGAGAGAGGGGAGGACATGTAGTAAATTGTCAGAGCTGGGATTCAAACTCACAACATTGTGGAGTCTCGCAAGTGTGCTGCTGCTTTAATCACTCGACCTCCGGGCAGCACACACCGAATATTTTCATACTCACTTTGAGCATACATTTTTACTATTTGACTACCCACGTTTCATCATTTATAGTAACATGATCTGATAGGTTTACCTCCTGCGGTGGCTGACATTCCTTGTTCTGGTCTTGCTGATTTCCCTGGTCCAGGCTGTAATCACGGCTCTAGACCAGGACTGTTGGAGCAGGACTTTGAAGTGGGCACACGTCTCCTGTCTGGGTACAGTATACAGTTTGTAGAGGCTGAGCAGTGACGAGCTCTTCCTCTGAGAGTTATTGATTCCATATGTCTATTTAAAAAGGACCAGGGTCTGGAGATTATAAACTGTTTTATTTATTTTTTCCATTTAAAAATAAATAAATAAAACGGTGGTAATTTACTGCATTGGTTATGTTATAGTTTACGGACTAAAACTGATTTTGTATAATATGGGCAAATATAGCCTTCAAGCAGAAAGTGGAGAGAATCTGGCAACATGGGTGCATGGGAGGGTCTGAAAAAAAAAAGGTCAGTTCCTCTCTCCTGTAGCTCACCCACAATGGCAAAAGATCTGAAAGCTTTCTATATATGCAGATTTGATACAATTAATTTCACTGGAGAATGTGATGAAATCTCAAATCTGTTTGATCCCAGAATGTTCCCATGTTGTTCTTAATTAAGAGGAGGGCATTCCACACTTGGGACGTTGGACTTTTTCTTTAGTTATTCAATTTTGTCCAACATCTTACAAAATAAAACTCTGTTTGATATACTGTACATAAACATAAAGCTGTAACCCTGTTATTTCCAGTCAAATCAATCATTCTGGGAAGCATCAGGGTCAGTTTGAACTCCAAACCCACAAGTAAAGAATTACCCTGAAATAAAATGAAAAATGAAACAGACTTTTATATGGATTTTGCTTGGACATTTTTGCTTTTTTACAAGCCACTGCCAGAGAGTACATCGCACTGTGTCCTCTTTTGAGAAGGTGACTTCCAGTCTATTATCATATAGTAAATTGAAATTGTTTTTCTTTAATGCATGCCTTATTTGATAAATCTTGCTTTTATTGAGTGACTGCATTCCATAGAATGCGGTCACTAGTAGTTCCAGGGTATTTTATTGAGTGACTGCATGCTATAGAATGCGGTCACTATATGTCCTTGTGTATTTTATTATTATTATTATTATTATTATTATTATTATATTTTCCCCGTTTTTCGGTGAGCCGCACAGGTCGCATTCCTTGTCCGATTTACGTCATTCAAAGGTTGTAGATAATTCTCTTCTGATTCCTGGACTTGCTTTCGGGTAATCCTCAGCCTTGTCATTTTCTCAGGATTCGTTTTGGAACGTTGGATGTTTCCATCTCTCTTGGCTTTCACAAGTTGCACTTCTTGTCCGATTTTTGTCATTCAAAGTTCAGTTTGTAGATTCTCTTGTGATTCCTGGACTTGCTTTTGGTATTCCCTGGTCTTGACATCTTTTCAGGATTCGTCTTAAAATTTTCCCTTCTCTTAGAATGGTGGAATGTTGGTGATGTTGGAGCGTGGTGATGTTGGAGCGTTGTGACATCATCGTCATAGCAACTGTACAGAAAACGGCCATGCATTACGCAGACCGTCATGGCAACTAGGGCTTTGTGATATCCTCGGTATGGCATCGGCATGTACAGAACATGTGCAGAAATTGTAACGAAGACTGCACCTACAAATCAGTGAGGACTGATTGTGAGACATATTTATACTTGATTTTGTGTTTTTATATAGACGTGTGAAAAAGTGCGTTTTGTTTTTGCATTAGGCAGTCACTCGCAATGGCTTCCTGCCATTGGAGTTTCTAGTTATTCATTGTTGTATGTTGCACCAAATCACCAAAGCAAGTTCCTAGCCTGTGAATTTTTTTCATTGACCATGGCAATAATCATTTTCTGATTCTGATTCTAAGTATGAAGCTGGTACTGTGTTTGGGGGAGGGGTGATGTAAACGGGGGGTTTAGAGGTATGCTCTTTGCGGTGAGGGATTCAGCACTACTTCCTGTAATTTTAAACTCTTATTTTTCAAATGGTCTTCACAAAAGGTGCTATTCTACCAAACTAGGTCAGCGTAACCCATAATTAGAAAACAGAAGAACCATATAGAAGTCATATAGACTTCAAGCTTACCATCACCTAACTTGTTCAACAATTATAAGAGCTCCATGGTAATCAGGGGAGGTACTTGAGACAAACTGTTTTGTGAAGAACAAAAGCATCATGAACAGGATCATGTTATGGCCCTACAGTCACATCTAGCCAGATAATAAACTCAGATTGACGTACTGGGCACTTTAGTCCTTTCTCACACTCTGACATTGAACCTGACATGGACTATAGCTATAGAATACACAGAGAAAGTCAGTTGGCTTTCCAAGCAAACATTGAACCATGACAGACCAACAATCTGCACTATCCATACGGTTTTCGTCCAACAACATCTCTGATGTTGTTCTTCTTTATTGTTCTCAGCCAACAAGTAAGTAACAAGTAACATTTTGGCTCATTAGGCTCACAAATATCTGCTTTCACTACACGGTAGGGAGTAAAAGGGACTTCCAGAACTAGAACACTTAAAAAGTTATGTTAAGGCCCTAAAATAGTCTTTGAAACTATGACACTCATTGATACATGCCCTGAACATAAGCTCAACTCCACATGTTACTCTGTTATATGGAAAAAGTGTGTGGCGTTCCCTAAGTCTAACCACTGAGCGTGGATAGATGACTTCCTGATATGATAAACATATGTAAATGTGTGTGTCTGTGGATCTTGGAGCCTTTCATCTGCCCCTCGTCACATGTGTTCCACATGATGAGGCTGTGATGTGCTGTGATGTGTCTGCACCTGTAACCAGAGCAGCACCAAACTCTGAACCTGGCTTGTGTGCACAGAGAGAGCTTCACCCTCAGACAACAGCACGTCTGATATATCTGCAGTGCATCCGGAAAGTATTCCCCTCTTCCCCATTTTATTATGTTACTACCTTATTGTAAAATAGGTTACAATCATTATTTGCCTAAAAAATCTATAAACAATACCCCACAATGACAACGTGAAAGAAATTTGTTTGTTTCTTTATAAACACTATTTTGCTGCTGAGTGTAAATGTAGGGAAACAGCGATGTGGTAATTTTCATTTAAATAAACTACAGAGCTAGAAAAGTGTGATCTGTTGTTGTGCGTATGTGCTCTTATCAATCCATTATGGTTGTTTTACCTACGTTTTTCATTGCTTGAGGACAGGCCAACATGTGCTAATTGTATGGCATTGTATTGCGGTAATCTGTCTACATAGTAGTGTTATAAAAACACTATTGAGCCTTGTGTTTGGAGGTTTTATGTCTGTTTTGCTGTGCGTGAATGAACAACGCAAAGGGAAAGGTTATAATACAATAATGTTAATTATTGGTAATTAGTTGGTAAAGAGTATTCCAATGTGTTACTTTTATACCACAGTATATTTAGAGTGAATGTTTGTTAACACAAATATATCTTAGAAATAACTCCCCTTGAAATTTGTGATTTATATGCCTTATTAAAAAATTCAGTCAGAGGCCTATAATAATATATATAATATATAATATATAATATTCAACATATCAAAGCTTTTGATCATATTTTTCTTTACAACCTGGTAGAAACCTTTTATAATTTTTGTTCTCCATACTTCTCAGGTTGGTGCTATTTGGTCATAATCAGCCCATTTTAAGATTTTAACATTTACATTTAGTCTTATATTTGATTAACTCTTTCCATGGGCACAGATTTTACCAAGGGATTTTGGAATTTCCTCCACAAGACTTGTAAGCAACCTTCAGATGACCTACAAGCTTTGCCATTGTGACAGGAACGCCGGGCTTTCTGCTGCTAGATAGCTCACCATCCTTTTTTGTATGTCTACATACCTTTAGGGGAGTTTTACGATGTCTCTGCCACAAGCAGAGGCTCCGTGCTTTGAACATTAGAATAAAGGTTTCCAAAATAACTGCTTTCAATTTGAAACTGGATTAAAATTAACTCTCAAAAAACATTTTCTCTCCCAAAATGAAAGCTAAAACTCAGCTAAAAGAACAATAATAAAAAACAATCTCTTCTAGTTAAATGCTTCACAGGATATATTTAATTTGTAAATTATGAGTCATTTCAATATTGCCTGCATTGTCATGTCTTGTGAATGGCTTTTTGTCACTGTCATTTGGTAATATAGCCTACATAATGGACTATGAATTACTCACTTCCTTCTCATCTGATCAGTCATCTGATCAGTCCTCCTGCCTCTGAAGGACATCTAATCTATCCTCTTGACTCAGCACGTGTGCTGATTGGTTGAACATTGGCGCCAAAATCCAGGGTAATAAAGTCTTAATCCTAGTTATTAACAATTTTGCCCTGTACACAATAGGGACACACCCAAATGGCATTGCTTATTAAAAGAAGATCTTACTGCTTACATGCTAGTGTGATGCATAATTAGAAAGCTTAAGCCTTCTGCAGATGTGCATACTTTTTTAGTCTTGCCGGAAAATTGCCAATTTTTACAGGTCCTAAGCGAGACATACTTCACTGTAAAATTACACTTATTCACTGTACTTGCTGTTCAGCTTGTTGACAACAACTGTGTTAGGTTTCAAATTTCTAGGCATTTTGGTGCTGTTGACCTTTTTGAATCAAAAAGTATATTCGGGAAAAGTTATCCAAATGTGCCAACTGTTACAATTGTAGCTTATCTATGATCATAAAACATACCTTTTTTATGTTTTGAAGACTACAAATACCTATTATAGGTAGACTTCTTATCTGCTTTACGCATTTGAATATTTTGCTGCTCGTCTCTCTTATTCCTAAAACCCACCCAAGCTTATCTGATTGGCTACAATAATATGTCAATCAAAATGTACTATGTCACTTTCTAAGCGCGCTAGCAGGAGTAAAAGAGTCATCAACTGCAAGACGAAAGGAGGGCGCTTGGTTTAACTAAAGGGCTCTGCCAGACGAACCTGTGAACGGAAACACTCGTGTCGCTGAAAGTGTGAGGAAAACATACCCAGCGCCATATTGCAAGTGGAGCCGGTGTTTTGATACGATCACAAAGATGTGTTGCACAAGCTTTAGTTGTGACTTTTTTCACAGAAGAAAACGCTGTTTACTGGACTATTTCTTCAAATGGGATTACTTCAGGAAAAATACAAGTGGATATTGTTTTTCTGTGGCTTATTACGGACAGAAAAAGCCGACATAAGGGTAAGAAATGAGTGATATCCAGATCTAAGAGTGAATAATAGAGATTAACACTAGCCTACAGATTTTGTTTATGCTTTTAGGCGGTGCAAAAAATACCACAGAGGCACAAATCTTTTTGCATATGGAGCGATCCTGCGCTGGCCCCATACTGGAACGCCAAAATAAAAACGACAGCGTGGCATAAACCCCAATAGACAAAAATACGTGACTGAAGGTTTAAAACTAGTTTATTGCTTACCGGGGTAATTGTTGGGGCGTGAACCCACATAGAGCGAGAGCACAGAGCACACCTCCGCTCATACCGAACACTATAAACATCAGCATTAGCGTGATAACATTAAATTAATAGGTAGAGGATGTAATGAACTACTCACGAATATATGTGCCATACAGTTGCGCAGTCACCTGGCTTTACGCCTGACAATAAGTGACATTTCGCATCTATTGGTGTTAGCTCAAACTAGCTCCTGCAAACCGGCCAGCAGCTTGAGACATCAGAGGTGAGAGGTCGGAACACATCACGGACCATCCTTTTATAGGACACCTGAACCACCAAATTCAGGAGCAATTGGGCCATCCTGCTACACCTCCATCCCCTGTTCTTTCTTTGGATCCGTCTGTCATCAGTCATATTCATGTCATTTTTGTGTTGGGCTCGATCAGAGAACTTTGTAACAAAAGCAGATTAGAAAGAGCAATCTTAATACAATTAATAAAATTACATCTGAAAAAGTAAGAGGGGCATCCTTTGAATTGATGGCATACTTAGTCCAATTAAGCGGTCAACGATACTAATATGAGAAAAGAAAAAGTAGTTATAATATGCGTACAGGAAACACATGTAAATTACTTAAAACACCAAAAACAAAATAGAAGTTATAATAAACTATACTATTGAAGAAAAAGATTCAGTTGTAGTCATCTGGACTCTGTTTTAGAAAAAACAAAACGTTTCAACTCTCATCCAAGAGTCATTCTCAATCAGAGAAACAAGTCTGAGAACTCTTGTTTTGTTTTATATCCTACTCTGTGAGAGCCCTGCCCACAGGGCGGGACCTCCTGCTAATGGCCCATTGAAACTGGGATGGGCCTCTGGGATGATAAAAGAGGCTTTATCAGCACAGAAGACACGCGAGTTCAGGACCCCAGAGCACTGTTCATCTTCATCTCAAAGCCACAAACCACTCTATTGAAGACAGTGAGGTGGAGATTCTGAGCAGGAGAAAAGATGGTTTGAAAGAGGAGTTAAGGAGGCAATCTTTGTTAAAAAAGAGAATCCTTCATTAAATCGTAATGGAGGTTTAAGATTCAACCTTCCAGTTGTTTATAATGGTCTGCTGAAACCCTGGAGACGCCCTGGGCATTCGGATGCTAAATAGGCACTCAAGGTGAGGCAGGGAACAATAGAACAATAGGCCCATCCCAGTTTCAATGGGCCATTAGCAGGAGGTCCCGCCCTGTGGGCAGGGCTCTCACAGAGTAGGATATAAACAAGACACGTCATGCAAAACATAAAGGAAAAGAATGCAGGTGACATCATAAAGCATGATTATTATGGCAAGGTGGGAGCGCCCACTACTGGATGCCCCGCTAACTACTAACTCATGGGAACACAGAAATTACAGGCCTTTTGTACAGTTAGAATGCAATGAATACACAATTTACATACCACTATCCACCAAAAACTTCAAACACAGACAAAGGTGAGCAAATTACCTCAAACACAAAGGACTACATGAGGACAGGCCTGTGCAATCAGTTACACAGAAGGAAAATTCCAAGTGGTAGTTTGTGTTAAACACTCATTGTACACTGTATTGAAGCCTCACACAGAAGCATAGCCTACAGTTCCTCTGCACCAATAGTTTAGGTTTTTGCTTCAATGCATGTAGAGCATAACACTAGGGTTTATAATCATAGTACCGTCCTCCGAATTAGGGACAATAAAAAGTCTTACCTTTAGGAGACATTGCTTCTCAGAACATAACCCTGAGACTTCCGGGATGATGACAGCTTAGTGTGGACGTGCCTTTCTGGCTGCAGTCGTACCCGTGGAAATAATCCGTATTTATTGCGAGTGCCCTGACGGAAATGCGTGATTTGAAATCTAAGAATGCTGGAGGCCGAGTGACAGCGGCCGAGGAGGAAGTCTCTGGTCTGAGAGACACCGTCTCTGCTTGTGCTTTGTGTTTTATAGACAGACAAACGGAATGACCTGGAGACCCAAGAGTTAAACAGCGTGTCATGGTAGCATCCAGACTTCTCACCGTGGGTCAACCCGGATCAACCAAGCCCCAGGTCTCTTTCTTTAGTGACTACTCAGCGCAAGTGGCCAAGAAACGTAAATCTTTTGATCCGATGAAATCCTGCCTTAGAGAGGAGAAAGTGGGAGACACTGCATTATCCTGCAACGCTGAGGAGCAATGTGAATAGAAAAATAAAAAAGATTCTCAGAAGAGGTGTTAGCATTTGCCAATTCAATACAGGATTTGCGAGGATATTCTCCCCTTTTATTTTTCTTTACTTTAATGAAAGGGACCTGCACCGTACTGGAGACATATGAGTATTGGCCCATTATTGGCCAGTGTGTTCCAATTTTAGTTTGAAAATGCCCAGGTGATTTAGTTATATCAACCCTACCAGAGGGCCTTTCTTACCCAGAAAATGGTTTTCCCTCCACCCTCCGATCACTTTTTGGATCAGTCTGTGAGCTCTCTACGACTACATTTTTGCTATAACTGACCTTACTATTCCTCATACAGGCACAAATATAAGAGGGGTGTGGCAATCTTGATCTCAAACAGAATAGCTTTTAAACAGAGTTTTGACCACAAAGATTAATATGGCAGATTTGTTCTGGTTAAAAGAAATATTGATGGAAGAGTGTTTACTTTGATGAGTGTATATGCTCCTCCTGGAAGTGACCTCACAATCTATACTGAAGTTGTTCACCATGTTCAGCTGACATTGGATGTCTCAAGCTCTCAGGGTACTGGTAATACATTTTGTCATTTAATAGACAATGTGGGGTAGATCGATATCTGGAGAGCGATTACTCCCAATATGCAAATTTTTCCAACCCATGTAGGATCTATACTAGAAGAGACAACTTTTTATTTTCAACAAAGATAGGTCCAAGGTTACAGAGGCAGACATAGGTGCAATAGATTTAAGTGACCATGCTCCTTGTTCTGTTTTTGTTCATTCCTCAGGGGGGTGCTATTTTTTTATAGTTAATGTCTTTGGTGCTTACTGTGTTCTGTCCCTTTTAAGAAAGTGAGCAGTAGTTACAGGTCATGTGACACTATCAGGAAGTTTATGTCAAAGTGTGGCTCTGAAGCGTTGTGTTCATCTAAGTTATCCACAAACATCTGCAGACATCTTATGCCTTTGTTAGCATCGTGGGTACGTATTGATGTATTAGTTAAAGGGTTTTATGTGTATATGATTATTTTATTTCATGTGTTTGAAATCAATGTGTCTGTGATTGATATTATTTATATGTTCCAGTTTCACCATATCTTGCAACATCATTAAACCTGTGGACAAAGAGCTATCGTCTTCGGAGTCTTGATGTCAAGAAAGTGTTTAGCTGGCTGTCTAGTTATATATCGCACATATGGCGAGGGCAGTATAGTGAAACCACGGCTCTCAAGCGGGCAGGATAACGCAATCCAGGCTGGAAAACGAAGACAACGCTGTCCCACGCAGTAAGTGGAACATCATCAGAGTAAAGAGGAACATTATTCAATCACACAATGGATGAGAAATCAGCATCATACATAACACGATCATGTGCTTCAATACAATCAAGTGTGTCAAGCCAATTGGCTGCGGCAAAGGCCAGAGCAAAGGCAGAAGCAGCAAAAGCACGCTTTGCATACGCTGAAAAAGAAATTGAACTTAAGATAGAAAAGGCTAAAGTTGGAGCCTCCATGGAAATGCTCAACTGTGAAAAAAAGACTGCTGCAGCTATAGCAGAAGCTGAGGCGCTCGAAGCTGCATGTGATTTGGAAAGTGAAAAGCACAGTTTTAAGATAAAGCTACTCTATGCCTTCTCTTGAAGCGGCAGAACGCACCGAAAAATATGTTGTTGAGCAAGCTAAAGCTGTGGAGGCAAGAATACAAATGTGGGATGATCAAACACCTGTAAAAGTAGATCAAGACCCTACTCGCAGCAAATCCAATGTAGCTTTAAAACTTGAGGCCAAACCTTTTATTCCACTACAAACAAGCGCTGATTTGCCATCACTCCATATTACCCCACAGCCATATCGATTATACAATGAGTATTTCTCCAAGCCGCATGAAGTCAGGTTTCAAAATGACAATGCATCACCTGTGCATGCCACTCAGTTCTATGCTAATTCACCAAAGGCAAGTGGTGATGGCCAAAATGCAAATGACTTTGTTAGATTGCTCCCCCGTCGTGATCTTGTGGCTACAGGCTTACTCCAATTCAATGATAAGCCTGAGAACTACAGACCTTGGAAACATTCGTTCCTAACGGCAACTGATGGTTTGAACCTCTCTGCAAGTGAAGAGATGGATATTTGGCTTGGCAAGGAGTCTTCAGAACACGTTGAACGGATAAGAGCAGGTTTTGCGCAAAAAATTGTAAAGCCAAAGTTCAATGCAGTGAATGCAAAAGTGAAAGACACACTACTGCAATGCACCCTGGACCTGCACCTAGCATTGGAAAGACTGAGCCCCCTCCTGATTACGGCGGGGAGGAGAAAGAAACCGAATCTCATCTGCAAGACACAAATGAATCTCAGCCACAAGTCACCAACAACTGCACTGATGTGTGTGGTGGCCAATCAGACCGCTCTTGCTCCAAAATATGTCTTGTTAAAGTGCATCCAGCTGGCCAAAAACACATAGCAGTAAAGATGTATGTCATCCTAGATGAACAGAGCAACCGGTCATTGGTTCGTTCACGATTCTTTGATCTCTTCGATGACCAAAGCTCAAGTGCTCCTTATACATTGAAAACGTGTGCTGGAACCAAGGAATCAAAAGGAAGGAGAGCTAATGGATACGACGTGGAATCTCTCGACGGAACTGTCAGCATTTCATTACCAAGTCTTATAGAGTGTAATGAGATTCCTAACAACAGGGATGAGATCCCAGCGCCAGACGCAGCTCTTAATCATCCACACTTAAAGTCATTGGCTCCTCAAATACCAGACATCGACCCTGAAGCTGAGATTATGCTCTTACTTGGGCGAGAGGTAATCAGAGTGCATAAAGTCCGCAAACGAGTAAATGGTCCAAATAACTCACCATATGCACAGAAGCTAGACCTTGGGTGGGTCATTGTTGGCAATGTGTGCCTTGGAGATGTTCACAAACCACTCACAGTCAACACCTTTTACACAAACACTACAGTGCAAGGTCGACCCACTCTCTTTCAACCCTGTCCTAACGTGTTTCAAGTAAAAGAAAAATACAGTGACACCCAGGTTATAAATCGCTCTTCTCAGTCTCAGATTGAAAACACCTGTGAGCCAGACCATCTCGCATGCACAGTAGTCAATCTTACTAAAGATGATAATCAAGTGGCTCAATCGGTTCAGGATACACAATTCATGAAAGTAATGGAACAAGAGTTTAACAAAAAAAAAGACTCCAACAACAGTTGGGTTGCACCCCTGCCATTTAAATATCCACACCAACGTCTCCCCAATAATCGCCCTCAAGCGTTAAAGCGCCTGATGTCTCTCAAACGCAACTTTGATAGAAAACCAGAAATGAAAGACCATTTTCTCAAGTTCATGAATCAGATGTTTAAAAATGGTCATGCAGAGCTAGCCCCACCTCTGGCTGAGCAAGAAGAATCATGGTATTTGCCAACATTTGGTGTATACCACCCAAGGAAACCTAAAAAATCAGGGTGGTGTTTGATTCTAGCGCCCAATATGAAGGTGTCGCACTCAATGACGTTTTGTTGTCTGGACCGGACATGAACAACACCTTGCTCGGTGTGCTCATACGTTTTCGCAAAGACGCTGTCGCCTTCACTGCTGATATAGAACAAATGTTCTACTGTTTCTTTGTCAGGGAAGAAGATAGGAACTTTCTACGGTTCTTGTGGTTCAAAGACAACAACCCCTCAGAAGATGTTGTAGAATGTCGGATGTGTGTCCACGTATTTTGTAACAGCCCATCACCAGCTGTAGCTATTTATGGCTTACACCAGTCTGTTCTGAGCAGTGAGATCCAGGCCGACCCCGATGTCAAAGACTTCATAGATGCGGGATTTCTATGTCGACGATGGACTGAAGTCCATGCCAACAGTTGAGGCTGCGCAAGTTACTCTCTCCAAGTCAAACTTGAGGTTGCACAAGATTGCATCAAACAACAAACAAGTTCTGGATGCCTTTCCATCGGAAGACCACGCAAGTGATCTCAAATATCTAGCTCTGGAAGCAGACATTGTTCCTATGCAGCATAGTCTTGGACTCAACTGGAACCTCCAAACAGACTCATTCTCTTTCAGCGTTTTGGACGAAGTAAAACCTTACACTCGACGAGGTGTCTTATCCACCATCAACAGCCTTTACGATCCTCTTGGGTTTCGTATCTCCAGTCACCATCCAAGGCAAACACATCCTAAGAGAACTTACCATCAATGGCGGGGACTGGGACGCTCCTTTACCTGAAGAGATGGAGGGCGCCTGGGCATCTTGGAGAGCTTCTTTAGCAGAATTGTCCAATCTGTCAATCTCCAGATCTTACACTGAAACTTCACCATCCACAGCAGCCAGACGAGGACTCTGTGTCTTCTGTGACGCTTCGACGAAAGCCATTGCTGCTGTTGCATACCTAAAAGTCACAGATATTGCTGGTAACAACCATGTGGGATTTGTAATGGGTAAAGCCAAGTTATCCCCTCGCCCAGAGCATACTGTGCCACGACTGGAGCTTTGTGCAGCAGTTCTTGCTGTTGAGTTGGCAGACTTAGTTTCAGCTGAACTGGACCTTACATTTGATGCAGTGAGCTTCTACTCAGATAGCAAAGTAGTCCTGGGTTACATTTGTAATGAATCTAGACGTTTTTACGTATATGTCAGCAACCGCGTTCAGCGTATTCGCAAGTCGTCCCATCCGAACCAATGGTTTTATGTGCCCACAGATCAGAATCCTGCAGACCATGGTACACGGTCTGTCTCTGCCAGCCATCTGGAACACACAAACTGGCTCACAGGACCAAGGTTTTTGCTGTCTTCCGAAACACAACACAAAAACGACTCCTACTCATTGGCTGAGCCCAACTCAGACCCTGGCATCAGACCTCTAGTATCTACGTTAAACACTACAACGTCTATCAAAGTGTTTGGTTCCCAAAGATTTGCCAAGTTTTCGACTTGGAAGACCTTGATTTGTGCAATTAGTCGCCTAATTCACATCTGCAGCTGCTTTAATTCAACCATGCCAAGGAAAAGCACCTGTCGAGGCTGGCATTACTGTAAAGCAATGATCATCGTTGATGAAAAAGCAGCAGCTTCAAGCGTCATCATACAAACAGTGCAGAAAGAAGTCTATGCTCAAGAAATAGAATGCATCCACAAAGGCAAGAAAATTCCTGTAAACAGTTCTCTCAAACGTTTGGATCCTTTCATTGACCCTCAAGGCATGTTAAGAGTGGGAGGTCGTCTATACCATTCACACTTAGAGCAGATCGAAAAGCATCCACTAATTATTCCTGGAAAACATCACATAGCCATTCTACTTATCAGAGAGTACCACGAACATGTCCGCCATCAAGGCCGTCTCATCACTGAAGGAGCAATACGCACTGCTGGATTTTGGATTGTTGGTGGAAAGAAAAAGGTGAGCAGCATCATTCATCAATGCACATCTTAGAGCTCCTGTCAGTGTCCAGAAAATGGCCAATCTTCCTGCAGATCATCTCTCCATGGACCCACCTTTTACAAATGTTGGACTTGATGTGGGCGGTCCTTGGCAAGTGTCCTCAAGGCGGACTAGAAAAGGCTTTTCAGAGAGCAAAAGATGGGCTGTAATCTTTACGTGTATGAGCATACGAGCTGTTCACATTGAAGTTATAAAGTCTCTGGATACGTCATCCTTTATCAATGCACTTCGTTGGTTTATTGCTGTTCGTGGCCCTGTCAAACACATTCGTTCAGACCGTGGCACTACTTTTGTTGGTGCAAGTAAGGAGTTGAAGATTCCCTCAAACATTGATGGCACAACACTAAAGACTTTCCTGACAAACCAAGAATGCGTTTGGGCCTTTAAAATATCAAGGTTGGATCTATTGTTCGCATGAAGGACAGTCAAGTACAGAGAAATCAATGGCCCTTCGGACTAGTCACTCACACCTTCCTCAGTAACGACGGCAAAGTGCGTCAAGTTGAGTTGAAGATTGCCAAACCAGGAGGTACTACACTCTTCCTCAGACCAATAACTGAGGTTGTTCTCCTGCTTCCGCCGGACTGTTAATGCTTATTGTTGTTTATTTTGGTGGCATTTAATCATGCCAGACGGGGAGTGTTCCGTTTTTGTTCATTCCTCAGGGGGGTGCTGTTTTTGCATAGTTAATGTCTTTGGTGCTTACTGTGTTCTGTCCCTTTAAGAAAGTGAGCAGTAGTTACAGGTCATGTGACACTATCAGGAAGTTTATGTCAAAGTGTGGCTCTGAAGCATTGTGTTTTCATCTAAGTTATCCACAAACATCTGCAGACATCTTATGCCTTTGTTTGCATCGTGGGTACGTATTGATGTATTAAAGGTTTTTTTTACAGGTCAAAGGCAGAAAAATGTAACGATTTGCAGAACAAACTAAAGCTGCGGGAGGCTAAACATGCCGTAAACAAGGATCCTCAAATTCTACAGCAGATTATAAAGACAAGGGGTGAGATTAATGACTTGACCTCACAGAAAAATATATAAAGCTAAAGAAAACTTATTATGAACAAAGATATTATGAAAGCAGTTCAAAATTAACACAATGATCAGTTTGAAATCTTAGAAAACAATAGGCAGAAATAAAACATTTTTGAATACGAGATTACAAGATAATTTCACCAAACAAGACCGAATACGTTTGAATCCTACAAAAAACGTTTCACCAAAATATCAGGACACTCAGTTTAACTGCAATGACTGAAGAGCAAAATAAAAAAATAGTTGCTGAAATAACTAACAAAACTGAAATTCAAAGTGGAATCAAAAGACTAAAAAACAATAAAATCTCCGGAGAGTGTCACGTTCACCTCAGAGTTGTATAAAGCTCTAAAAGACACAGTTACTCCTTTGCGTTTATCATTTTTAACTGCATCCTTCAAAAAGCTTGGATCCTTTCGAGTTGGAAGGAAGCCATCATAGCCCTACTACCTAAAGTGGTAAAGGATCGATTTGACTGTGCCTCTGTCCTGCCCTTGCAACTGGCTAGACAGGTAGAAAACCAATATCTCCCAAAAATACACTGTTGGTCCTTTTAGCTGTTTTTAATGGCTGCATGGCATAGTCTTGGATAATACATGGTAAAACTGTAAACAGGATACACAGAATAGTGTTTATGAGAATAAAAGTACAATGCAACCACAGACTAATAACAAACAGGTAAACAGTAAATGAATAAATTAGCTAACATGCTAATGCTAGCGTTAACATACGGCGCTAAAGTAGCCAAACACAAATATTAGCGACATATCCTGCACAATTCCAACGTACTAACATACAAATGCTGCGTTCTGAAAGTACTGTCATAGGTTTTATTGTTTTATACCAACGTACAGGCTGTGCTGCGTGGTAGGAAGAGTTTTTCAGCGCGTCTGGCTAGCGCTAACAGGAAGTGAAAACTTCTGTTTTTTCCAAAACAAGGCGTAAAACATGTTGAACTTCTTACAAATAAACAGAAAGGCATATCAATGTGTTCACAATACAAAACCACCTTTGGATGGCTCATAAGGAGCCAGCCTCATATAGACCAATCTCAATTCTGAATGTGGACTATCCTATGTACACCTCAATTATGTCCAGAAGAATGGAACAAATACTCCCAAATATGATTCACAACGATCAAACAGGATTTATTAACAAATGACAAACACAAGATAGCATAAGATGATCTTTACACTTAATAAACCATATACAAAAACAGCAAAACAAAGCTGTAATAATAAGTCTGGACGCTGAAAAAGCTTTTGATTCTGTTAGCTGGCCTTATTTATTCAAAGTGCTAACCAAATTTAAAATAGATGATTTAATATTAAAGGTTGGGCTCTTTACGATGGCCCAACCTCAAGAATAAAAATTAACTGTCACTTTACAGACTCACTGACTTTGGAAAGAGGGGTTAGACAGGGTTGTGCTTAGTCCTCCCTATTATTCCCTTTATACTTGGAACCATTGTCCCAATAGTCTGAATCGGAAACAATTTATGGTGTCTCAATTGAGGGACAGCATAAAATTGTCTGCTATGCAGATGATGTCTTAATATATTTAAACAAACCAGAAATATCCATACCTAATGTGATGAATTTCCTTCATGATATTGGTCCAATGTCTGGATACCAATTTAATGTACAATTAACTGAAATTCTTTCACAGGTGACCCACGCCGTCCTTTAGAAAAACCTATCCATTTAAATGGCAAATGGTATCTCTTAAATATTAAGGTGTGGTCCTCCATAAAGAACTATCAACAACAGAGAAAAACTAAACCATTTTTTTCTTGACTATGAAGAAATATAATTGATCAAATTGACTCTTATCCCAAACTTAAGTCTAAGTCAAAGGGTTGAAACTATAAAAATGAATGTTTTGCCCTTATCTATTCCAGACTCCAATTTCCATCCCTAACCGGCTGTACAAAAAGATTTGTATGGGAAGAAAAGAAACCTCAAATCCGATTTAAAACTCTACAATTATCAAAAGAAAAAGGAAGTTGGGGGGCTCAAATCAGCGTTGATGTACTGGTGTGATCAAGAGCATGAAGCTCAATGGAAAACAAATTAGATTAATGTTGTGCCAGGGGTTCCTCTACCGGCCTTACTGGCAGATGACAAACGGCTGAGCCATTTGGAGGAACAGGACTTTTCTATGTATTTACAAATAAGTTATTATAATCAATAAATTAAGCAAAGCCTAGTATAACCCTCTGACTGAAATATTTATCAAGGCTTAAACATCAGAACTTTCAAGTGGAATAATATCTAAATTATATCAATGCATTTCGAATCTGGACAACTACTCAATTAAAGAAAAACTAATGAGAAAGAGAAGGCATTCTTGTTTTGATGGACAAAGAGTGGGAAAATGTGTGTCAATCCCAGTGGAGGACCTCAAAAATTTAGTTGATGATTGTTAATCATTGACTGAGGTTCGGGAGCTGGACCACGCCTCAATCTCCTACTCCTCCAGCAACCATGCCTCCACTCTTTAAACACACCTCTAATTACCCAGAAGCCCTATTTATACAGGCCTATCCCAGCATCTCTTGTTGTCTATGCTCTTTCGACAGAGAGACCATCAGTCAGCGAGTGCGTTCGTTTGGACAAGAATCATGAGCCGTTTTCTATTCAATTCTGACCTGTTCCCAGTCTTAACTTCAGTCGGTTGTATCTCCAGTTGTCACGTTCCACAGAGGACTCGCCAACACAGGTCGACGAGTACACACATGGTAGGCGTGATTCCATAGCCTCCGAACACCATTAGCTCCTCTTCCTACCTCCGGGGCGTCTACAGACACTCACACACACACACACCGACCCCAACTCCATAGGCAACGGGACCCATGCGTTCTCCTTCCTGCTCTTCTCCCCTCATTCAACCGGCCGCTGCGTGGCCTCAGCTCACGCCACAGTTCCCGCTAAGGCACCGCTCCCCCGTGCCACTCCCGTGCACATCTCCGGACCACGGACGGCCTGCAGTGGGCCAAAGTCGGAAGGCATTTATTTCAGACACTATGATGATAAATTTCCACTTGTCAGCCTGCGCACTTCCTGGTTCCCTGTCCTGAGCGCGCGCGCAGCTGCTGATGACGTCACCATCGCTCCACGGGCCTGCAGCCCAACCTCTCAGATCCCTCTGGTGGAGGGTGCCAGGTTGTATAACCCTGTGCCTCGCCCTGTGTTCTCAATCTTCTTTCACTCAACCCCCACGCACATGCATTCCTCCATCCCTTCTCCCATCCTCTACACCTACTGCTACAATTTATAGCTGAAATCCAAATTATTCTAACGTAACTGTTAGTTATAGGAGTACGTGTGTAGCCTTTGCTATTAGCACATATGTCATAGAATAGGCTCTAACCACAGGGCCTTCGAGGCTTGCCCCCCCTCCCCAAACCCAATGCTTAATCAATGTACCATCTTCAATGCGCTGGCTCTTTATCATTGGCCTCTCTCATTCTGGTTTAAGCTATTTTATCTATTCGCTCACTCTGCTCATCACTCACTCTGAGTGCCTTGGAGCGACCTTTCCGGACTCCTTGTGTATTATCCGGGTATTGTTAACAAGGGAATCTCAGCCACGAACTACCAAAGTACAGACAGTTTTATTAAATTTCCAACCAGAAATCGCAAAGCACGTTGGATCACTGTTACACACACTTGAGTCAGTGGTAACACTTGAGAGCATGTCCGCTTTCGTGGCTCGCGCTGCTCTCGGCTTTTCAGATCACGCCATACAGGTCCACCTGATCCCCACGTACAGCCAGAGGGCTTGAACGCTCCAAACCGCAGTGAGAGGACACCATTTAAGAAAGTGGACAATGAGGCAGTGGAGGAGCTATGTGCGTGTTTGGACATTACAGACCCTGGGAGGTTTTCAGACGTGCCAGGCAGTTGAAGTTTGATGCAGTACACGGACACTGTGACGTCATACATTAGGGCATTCAGATGTGAGGACAGCATACACCTACCAAACAAAGTCATTAAAGTCACTTTCAACAATGACAAACCCTGGTTTGACCTGAACTGAGGCAGTTAAGCAGCAAAGGCAGCCCACAGGGCTGGAACAGAGAGTGCTACAAAGATGCAAAGTATGATTTAGCAAAGAGGTTTTCTGAGCGAGATCACAGTACAATACGCGTCTGAACTGCAGCAGTTCTTGACAACAACCCTGCCTCTGTGTGGCGGCTGGGCTCCGGCTTCTCACATTTGACAACTCTAAGCACCTAAGTTCCACCCCACCCTGCTGCAGCCAATGGCCTGACCTAAATTGTTTGCTGCAAGAAGCACAATCGAACTTTAACTGTGCTGAGCAACTTAACACCTTCTACTCCAGGTTTGATGTGACCACCCCCTCCCCCACGGTGGCCACCACTGCCAACCCAAACCCGGTCCCCCCCCACCTCCTCCACCACTCTCTCAGTTCAGGAAAAGGGATGTTCATAGGCTATTTCGGAAATCCAACCCCGCAAAGCTGCTGGCCAGAGGGCGTTCTTCCGCCCACATTAAGACACTGCCCAGGAGAGTTAACCCCCGTCTTCACAGACATTTTTAACACCTCCCAGGGTCATGGAATGTCCAGCCTGCTTAAAGTCTGCCATCATTGTCCCTGTCCCCAAGAAGCCCCGGATCACTGCACTTAATGACTACAGGCCGGTGGCACTGACGTCTGTAGTCATGTAGACATTTGAACGCCTGTCTTACCCCACCTCAAGTCCCTCACCTCCTCCCTGCTGGACCCCCTGCAGTTCGCCTACAGAGCCAACAGGTCTGTAGACGACACCATCAACCTGGCACTCCACTTCATCCTGCAGCATCTGGACTCCCCTGGAACCTACGCCAGGATCCTGTTTGTGGACTTCAGCTCTGCATTCAACACCATCCTCCCTGTTCTGCTCCAGGACAAGATCTCCCAGCTCAACGTGCCCGACTCCACCTGCAGGTGGATTACGGACTTCCTGACGGATCGGAGGCAGTGCGTGCGGCTGGGGAAGAATGTCTCAGACACTCGGACTATCAACACAGAAGCTCCACAGGGCTGTGTACTTTCTCCTCTCGTTCCTACACGTTCCTATATTTGTGAATTTTGTTTAGTGACAATGGCAATAAACCCCTTCTGATTCTGATTTTGATTAAAGATTTTGCTTGTAGAAATATAATTTTATGAATAGAATAATATAAAAGTACATACCAGTAAGCTGTTTTCAGTGGTTAGTCCGAGTGGTGTAGTGTGAACCTGTGTGAACCTCAGACTCTCTATAATCACACTCAGCCCAATCGTGTAGTGTGGACCCTCCTCAACATTCACGCCTGGAAAGTTGTATAGTGTGACACCAGTTTAAGAATAAATGTTTTGTAAGTTTTGTAAACATGGATATATTTAATTCAAGACCAAACCAACACAAACTAAATCTAAACCTAGATAAAATACTAGGACTAAACACTAAACCCGGATCAAACAGGATTTATTTAGCATAAAATTCTGGCATAATATACAAGTACTTATCTAACCGGACTTAAGAACAAACTTTATACATATTGTGACAACAGAGCAAATAAAAAGTTAATCAAAGTAATACAATAAATAAAATAAATAGCTTGTCTAACAAATAGGTTTAATAAAGTAGGCCTAGAAGAATTAAAAAACTAAAAACTATAAAGACAGCCTAATCTCCATAAACAATCATAGTGCTCTATTCATGTGTTTTGAATGACATTCAAATTATATTAGTTGGAATATACCTGCCCATTCTTGAGTACTGCTGCCTGGCTCTTCATTAGTAGCATGACTGGAGCTGCTGCTCCAACTGAGGACCTACAAGGTAGTTTCATTGTTAGTTTTAGACATGCTTATTCTTTCACTGGTTTGTCTTCCACTAGCTTACCATCACCATGCTCTTCTTCTTTTGGTCGTTTTACCCGAAAAAAAAAATCAGTTTTGCTTATTTGGCTGCATCTACTTCAAGAGCTTTCCTCCTTTTTATCCTAGCGAGTTATGACATGGCACACTGAGGCGCACAACACCTGTGAACCGGCCCTCAACTCAACTGGCTCATCGGGCTGGGCCTGGTTTCAGGTGAAATTTAGGCTTTGTAAACAAATAGATTACCAAAACAGGCCACCTCCCTCCTCCCTGAGGGCAGGGCTTACACAGTTCAGAGTAGCAATAAAATGTGTTCTCAGAGCAGGCCTGCAAATTGAGAATGACTTTCCAATGAAAGTGGAAATGGCTTTGATTTTCAAAACAGTGTCCAGATGTATACACTGTATTCTTCTTTTCTCTGTGATAGAACACTCCTGGAAAAATAAAGGGATTACATCAATCTAAAATGCACTCAAGGTGGATTTTGGATGTTGAGGCCAAAGTGAGCGGCTATGGTCCCTTAACTCACACATTTTCTTACCACACGCTGTATTAGCAACTCATCTGGTGTTGTGTGGACTTTATCGATTGTTCTAACCCTGAGTTTAGCCTTGTATGTTTTATTTGACAACAGTTCAAATCTGAACGGTTTCAAACTGTCTGTACTGTGTGGTGTTGACCTCAGCAGCCTCTCATCTGCTCACATGTCATTTCTAATTTCATACATTACACACAGTTACGCATAAACCATTTACAGTGAGACAATCTCGTCAGGCCATGGTGTGTGTAAGCCACTGTCTGGACAAGATTAGTGTGACCCTGTGCAGCTGCTAATTCCTTTAAAGAACACACTATTCCCATAGTAGTCCTACTATAGTACCATGGATGTTTAGTACAGTACTATGGACTTCTACTGCAGTCCTATGCAGTCCCATGGACTTTTACTACAGCACTGTGGATTTCTACTTCAGTACTATGGGCTTCTACTACAATACTATGGACTTTTACTACTATTGCAAAATATGTTTACTACAGTAGTATGGACTTTTACTTCAGTACTACGGACTTTTACTGCACTGTGGACTTTTACCACAGCACTATGGAGTGGCGGCACGGTAGTGCAGCTGTGAGCGTGCTCACTTCACAGCAAGAAGGTCCTGAGATTGATTTCTGGCACGGGGGCCTTTCTGTGTGAAGTTTGCATGTTCTCCCCATGTCTGCGTAGGATTTCACTGGGTATTCCAGTGTCCCCTACCATTTTAAAAACATGTCCTCCACTGAAAAAGAGATGTTACATCTCAGTGGGACTTAATAATATCAGCCTGCCCAGGGACTAAAGGTGGAAATTAGCACTTGAGCTACAACAAAGTATCTGTCCTATTGAGGTTAATATATATTTTGCAATGTTCCTGTTTCAATAAATTACTGCAAACTAACTACTATGCAGTCCTATGTGCTTCTACTAACGTACTATTGTTGGCTACTGAAATACCATTGTAATCAACTGAAGTGCTATAATCTTTTACTGTAGCACTATGGTCATCTACCGCAGGCGAAACAGTTTTCCATTGAGGCATGCAAGAACTGGAATGTTTTCAGCTTCCAGGAATTGCGCACAGATCCCTGAAACATGGAGCCGTGCATTATCATGCTGCAACATGAAGTGATGGTTGTGGATGAATGGCACAGTAAGATGGATTCAAGATGGCTTCTTTTGGAGTACAAACAATTGGCTTTGGGAAGCTTTGAGGAGAAGCTGATGATAAATTCACAGAAAATTTGTTTTAAGGACATAAAGCAAAAATGTCCAGGCGGAAGCCATATAGAAGTCCCATTCTCATTTTTTATTTGTGGATTTGGAGCACAAACTGACTTCTTCCCAGAATTATTTATTTGAAAAAGCGGCTTACAGCTTTATTTTTAAGAACAACATATTAAGCACTGAGAGTACTTTTTTTATCAAATGTTGGAAAAAATGGAATAAATATAGTAAAATTTGCATGGAACGTCTTAAACGCAAAAACAGTTTCTATACCTTGTGTCTTGACTGTCTAAAAAACTACAAAGGGTTTGTAGACAGCACAAAATTCCTGTTTATTTTAAATCAGACAACACTTGAAGACAAAAACTGGTTCCTCTTAAGGATCAATCTTATGCCTACACAAAAACAGAGTAGTATGTATGAGCAATCCAATGCAGTGAGGAAAGTTGTAAAGAGTGGCACATAGGTGAGACAAAACAGCCATTACACAAACGGCTGTAACATCACAGAAGGCACGCAAATTTGGGACCACAGAGCGCTGTTCAACTTCATCTGAAAGCCACAAACCACTCTTTTCAAGACTGAGATGACGATTCTAAGCAGGGAGAAGTGAGAAGAGAGTTAATTGCTATTTTTTTTAAAAAAGAAAATCCTTCTTTAAACATAAATGGAGGTTTAAGGTTAAATTTTTCCCATTTGTTTTTGTAGCCCCCCTACATTTTCTCATATATTTAGTAGAGTAGCTATTCAGATAAATTATTGATATAATTTAGATGTTATTCCCTTGAAAATTCTGATTTATGAGCCTTGATAAACATTTTGGTCGGAGGGTTCTAAAGGTCATTACTTTGTTGAATTTCTTGGTTACAGTAACTTCTTATTTGTAAATACCTATAAATGTCCGGTTTCTCCAAGCCAAAGGACTCTTTCAAAGCTTTTCATGTGATTATCTTTTACTGGTAACAATCTGGTAACAATGCCTTTTGTAACCCAGACCAGGTCCAGATGAGTGCCATTTTGTTCAAAACCTTGGTTATAAGCCAAGGTTTTGAACAGTTTAAGATTGAGTTTGTTTAGTTTGTATGTTTTGATTCGCTCCGTCCATGTCGTAAGCACAGTTTTTTACCTAGTGATTCTTAATTTCCTCCATATTACTTAAGTACAGGAACTTGCACATCACATTACGCTCAATATTCTGGAATCTGGAATACATAGAGAAATCTGGGCAAAACATAAATATTTATAGTTTCAATCCTTTGATTTAGATTTTAAGTAAGGGATAAAAGTCACATTTTTAAGATCTAATTTTAATCTAATTTGCCTGATATCTTGGCAAAATAGTCCAACCAGTTTAACCTGTTTGTATCCTTTGTATGGATACAAACAGGTTTTTGGGAAGACCTATTTCACTAAAACACATCACATCATATTTGGTTCAGTGACTGTAGACAACCCCTCTGTATAGCTCCGCCCTCTAACAAACAGTAAGGGACATTGTTGGCAAGGCTGTGGAGTGGCATTAGGCTGATTGCGATGGAGGGATGGTTGTAAGAGAGTGGTGCGTGTTGTTGTGAGGGCCTACAGTGTTTCCCAAATTTAATTTACTATTTTTGTATTAAAAAATAACAAATCGCCCACTGCTTATTTTGGTCAGTGCTTATAGCTCCCATTGACTGCACTCCGTCGTTTGGTGCATGCAAGGTGCTCAGTATTGTTTGGATGACACATTCTTTGGACAATGGATTTATTTCTGTTCCGTATGGCTTTAGCTTTGGCTAAGTGTTTTCTCTGGGGCACTTGCAGTATGTGGACAACCCTCTGGTCCCTCCCTTGGAGCTGCAAAGTTTTGGACAGTAAAGGTCTAGTTGCAGGATCTGTGTATGCTTTCACTGCATCCCTCATTCAAGTCTTGAATGACCGAGGAACTTGAAACTTCAGGACCAGACCCAGGCTGTGGAGTTCTTCTGTTAAAGCCAAATTGTGACCACTTTTGTTAGTGAGTATTTGATGGATATGTCCGCTGTGCCTGTGCTGTTTGTGTTATATTGACCTGTTCTAAGTTCATGAAGGCCAATTTGGCCAAATGGTCTGGGGCATGGTAGGGAAAGGGAAGACATTTTGGTTTTCCAAAGACACTATATCACTAGATATGCACATGACTCCTGCACTACAATTGTTCTATTTATTTACAAATCCATCTTTAGTCTCGTTCCATATCTGTCATGTTACTGAGAGCCCCATCACAGCCTTTGCGGTATCATCACAATGAGCTTGAGAAAAGGCATTAAGTGTATTTTTCATTTAGTTATTATGTTTGTGGGGAGTTATTACATTTATAGTAAGCGCTGATTTTTTACTATCCAACGAATATAATAAACTAACCCGCTGCTCCGGCCCCCGCCTCCATGCCACCCGCCCGCAAATACTCTGAACCAGGCGCCACTCAGGGGCCGGATAGACCCAGTGGTTATGGCGGCTCTGCAGGAGATAACTGATAAGATTACAAAGACAGTAGATGCAACGATAGATGCGGTCCTGGCGGAAATGCATGATTTTAAATCAAACAAACTGGACTGCGGGGCCACAGCAGCCGAAATGGAAATCTTTGATTTGAAAGATACAGTCTGACTTCCAGTTATGGTGACGGAAAACACAAGATAGGTAATGCTACGGGACCTAAACAATCAAAGGTGACACTCCACGGCTTCATTGGAAAACAGGCCTCACAAGCTAACGAGGCTTGGCCCTCATGATGTGTGAAATGAAGTGCAAAATGCAACATGACATGGCGTCACTGAGAGCGGAAAGGAGTACGGCGACTGGCGCAGCCCGATTCAACCAATTTGAATGCGACATAAGGGAGTTGAAAGTGGGGGGAGGAAATGGAGCACATATCGATGAAGCTGAATAGACGCTGCCGGGCCGAGATGGTGATGCGGGCTGAGATGGCCGATGTTGTGATGTTGCAGACGGAGAGAACGAGAATGTGAAAAGTAAGATCCTGGATTTGGAGTCCAGGTCTCGTAGAAACAATATCAGACTCCCTGAAGGAGAAGAGGGAGACAACAGTGAAAGTTTTTAAATCTGAATCTTTTTCTACAATGGAACACTCCTGGATGAATGAGGGATTACACCAACATGTATCCTTGAGAAGGGATCCCAGAGCTCATTTTGGGCTCTGGAGTTGTGGCCCCCCCCACCACAATTGAAAGACCAAATCGCTTGGGCAAACAAGACCAGCAACTGACAAACCAGGAGGCCTAATAATGCGGTTTCTAAACGATTGTGTGAAGGAACGTGTCAGGAAGACTGCAAAAGTTAAACAAGACCTCCAGTTCTTGGGGGAAAGCACGTCTTCATACGATGTTCATCAACAGCAAGAAAAGTTCCGCCACATGTGAGGAACTCGGTAAGAGAAAACGGAGACATGGGTTTACTTTCCCAGTGACTCTTCTGGTCACAGAGAACTGACCAACAACAAGAGCTGGAGCCACCAGCATGGGGTATGTGAGTTCAGGTTGTGGTCAGACTTTATGAACCATGTTGGCTTTCAATTAAGTACATAAACTCATCAAACAAAATAGAATACCAAATGTGGGTGATTGGATTTGGGGGAAAATTGAGAACTATATGCAGGGGGTGGCGGAGGGGGACCAGAACGTTTTGTAACATTCGAAAAATGAACAGTGGCAAAATTAATGCAGTCAAAACAATGGCATTGGAGGTGTAACGAGTGGCATCTTTTGACGTTGGCGGCATACTGGATCCAATCGGGTGATCAGAGATGTTGACCAAAATGAAAAAATAAAACATTGTATTTTTTTTTTACAAGAAACACATTTAAGCAACATAGAACATCAAAATCTAAGAACATTTGGTTGATCTTAAGATTCATCCTTCGGGGGCAAGCACAAGAGGGGAGTTGCAATATTGATTTCAACCCCAATGGCCTTGGGGAAGACAAAGATGAAAAGTTTTTATTCTATTGAATGTGTATGCTCCATCGGGGAGTGATATCTCCTTCTTTACCAATGTCATGGACGAGATTGCAAACCACTTGCGAACCCTAATTAGTTACGGTGATTGGAATGTTGGTGTTAAACCCACATTAGACGTGTCAAACTCAAGAAACACAGTAAATAAGCAATTCCATAAATTAATAAAGAAATTAGGACTGATTGACATCTGGAGGGAGATGGATCCAAAGTATAGTATACAGTGATCCCTCGCTTTATCACGTTTCATCTTTCACGGCTTCGCTGCTTCACGGATTTTTTTTACAGTGCGGATATTTTTACAGTGCATTGTGCTCTGAATCCTGATTGGCTCAGGGGCTTTACTGTTGTCTAGAAATAAAATATTGACGCTGTACTGTATTGGTTTTTCACTTGTCCGTTTTTCGTTTCTGTATATTCTGCCAACTTTACGTTTGCATTTTTTCTCTGTGACAAAACCCACAATGTCAGCGCACGGCACAAGAATGGGACCCTTTGATGAGTTATTCATTGCAGTTCTCAAATATAATCGAAGGTGGCATATCCGTTTATAAAAATCTTCTTGCTCAGAAAAAGAAAGAGTGCCAACAACGACCCATAACAATGTTCTTCTCTCGGAGAAAGACTCCTGCGCCTTCAGTAGAAACAGACGCTACAGCGGGGCGGAGTCAGGACTAGAGGCGGAGTCAGGACGAAGAAGCACAGCTGGGACTGTGACATACGCGAGGGACAATGTTTCCAACCTTGTATTACTATAGTCAAATACATTTTGGGCTTTAAAACAGGTTTTGATTTTTGGTTTCATTCTGTAGGTCTGTATTACATTGTAAAATAATTTAAAAAATAAAGCTGACTACTTCACGGATTTCACTTTTCGCGTGTTATTTTTGGAACGCAACCCCCGCTATAAACGAGGGATCACTGTACCCATTTTTCTAATCCGCATACAGTCTACTCCTGAATAGAATATTTCTTTATATAAAGACAGATCAAAAATCACTGAGGCAGATATAGGCACAATAGACATAAATGACCATGCTCCTATCTAAGTTTCACCCTGGAGAGACTCGGACAAAAACAGAAAGAACCGTTTAGCAAGCTTTATTACATGGATTATTTGGCGCTCAGACCCTGGCAGAAGACATTGCGATTACGGGCATCCATCCATCCATCTTCTTCCGCTTTATCCGAGGCCGGGTTGCGGGGGCAACAGTCTAAGCAGGGTCTCCCAGACTTCCTTATCCACAGACACTTCCTCCAACTCCTCCGAGGGGATCCCGAGGCGTTCCCAGGCGAGCCAAGAGACATAGTCCCTCCAGCGTGTCCTGGGCCTCCTCCCGGTGGGACATGCCCGAAACGCCTCCCTAGGGAGGCGTCCAGGAGGCATCCAAAACAGATGCCCGAGCCACCTCAGGTGGCTCCTCTCGACGTGGAGAGGAGCCAGCTGAGGAGGAAACTCATTTCGACCGCTTGTATCCGCGATCTTGTCCTTTCGGTCACTACCCAAAGCTCATGACCATAGGTGAGGGTAGGAACATATATATATATATCGAGAGCTTTGTCTTTCGACTCAGCTCCTTCTTTACCACAACAGTCCGATGCAGCGACCGCGGACAGGCGGACGCTGCACCGATCCGCCTGTCAATCTCACGCTCCATCCTTCCCTCACTCGTGAACAAGATCCCAAGATACTTGAAGTCCTCCACTTGGGGCAAGGGCTCCCCACCCACCTGGAGAGGGCAAGCCACGTTTTTCCGGTTGAGAACCATGGCCTCAGATTTGGAGGTGCTGATTCTCATCCCAGCTGCTTCACACTCGGCTGCAAACCGTCCCAGAGCATGTTGCAGGTCCGGGTTTGATGGAGCCATCAGGACAACATCATCTGCAAACAGCAGAGATGAGATCTTGTGGTCCCCAAACCGTCCCGGTTTGGGGACCACAAGATCTCATCTCTCATCCCCTCTGACCCCTGACTGTCCATAAAAACAATGAACAGAACCGGTGACAAAGGGCAGCCCTGGCGGAGTCCAACACTCACTGGAACAGGTCTGACTTACTGCCGGCAATGCGAACACAGCTCCTGCTCCGGTCATACAGGGACCGGACAGCCCTAAGCAAAGGGCCCCGGACCCCGTTACTCCCGCAGCACCCCCCAAAGGGCACTCTGTGGGACACGGTCGAAAGCCTTCTCCAGATCCACAAAGCACATGTGGACTGGAAAATCTCCCATGAACCTCGAGCACCCGATGGAGAGTATAAGAGCTGGTCCAGTGTTCCATGACCAGGACGAAAACCACTCTGCTCCTCCTGAATCCGAGGTTCGACTATCGGTCGGATTCTCCTCTCCAGTACCCTGGAATAGACCTTACCCGGGAGGCTGAGGAGTGTGATCCCTCTATAGTTCGAACACACCCTCCAGTCCCCCTTCTTGAACAGAGGGACCACCGGTCTGCCAGTCCAGAGGCACCGTCCCCGACCGCCACGCGATGTTGCAGAGACGTGTCAACCAAGACAGTCCTGCAACATCCAGAGACTTTAGGTACTGGGGGCGTATCTCATCTACCCCTGGACCTCTGCCACCGAGTAGTTTGCCAACAACCTCAGTGACTTCGGCTTTGGTGATAGATGAGTCAGCCTCCGAGTTCTCAGTCTACTTCCTCTTCGGAAGACGTGACAGTGGGATTTAGGAGGTCCTCAAAGTACTCCTTCCACCGCCCGACGACATCCCCAGTCGAGAGTCAGCAGGTCCCCACCCGCACCACCATAAACAGTGTTGGTGGAACACTGCTTCCCCCTCCAGAGGCGCCGGACAGTTTGCCAGAATTTCTTTGGGGCCGACCGATAGTCCTCCTCCATGGCCTCCCCGAACTCCTCCCAGACCCGGGTTTTTGCCTCTGCGACAGCACGAGCTGCGGCACGCCTGGCCCGCCGATACCCGTCAACGGCCTCAGGAATCCCACAAGCCAAAGAGGCCTGATAGGCCTCCTTCTTCCGCCTGACGGCATCCCTTACTTCCGGTGTCCACCACCGGGTTCGGGGTTGCCGCCTCGACAGGCACCTGAGACCTTGCGACCACAGCTCCGAGCAGCCCGCATTGACAATGGATGTCGAGAACATGGTCCACTCGGACTCAATGTCCCCAGCCTCCCCCGGGATTTGGGAGAAGCTCTCCCGGAGGTGTGAATTGAAGACCCTGCTGACAGCGGGCTCCGCAAGACGTTCCCAACAGACCCTCACTATACGCTTGGGCCTGCCAAGTCTGTCCGGCTTCCTCCGCCGCCAGCGGATCCAACTCACCACCAGGTGGTGGTCGGTTGACAGCTCCGCCCCTCTCTTCACCCGAGTGTCCAAGACACGCGGCCGGAGGTCAGATGACACGACAACAAAGTCGATCATTGACCTCCGGCCTAGGGTGTCCTGGTGCCACGTGCACTGGTGGACACCCTTGTGCTTGAACATGGTGTTCGTTATGGACAGTCCGTGACTAGCACAGAAGTCCAATAACTGAACACCGCTCGGGTTTAGATCGGGGAGGCCGTTCTTCCCAATCACCCCTCTCCAGATGTCACTGTCGTTGCCCACGTGGGCGTTGAAGTCCCCCAGTAGAACAACGGAGTTCCCGGTCGGTGCACTGTCCAGTACCCCTCCCAGGGACTCCAAGAAGGCCGGGTACTCAGCACCGTTGTTCGGTCCGTAGGCCGACACCACAGTGAGAGACCTGTCCCCAACCCGAAGGCGTAGGGACGCGACCCTCTCGTTCACTGGGGTAAACTTCAACACATGGCGGCTGAGCTGTGGGGCAATAAGCAAGCCCACGCCAGCCCGCCGCCTCTCCCCGCAGGCAACACCAGAGAAGTGGAGCGTCCAGCCCCTCTCAAGAGGATGGGTTCCAGTGCCCAAACTGTGCGTGGAGTGAGGCCGACTATATCTAGTCGGAACCGTTCAACCTCCCGCACAAGCTCAGGCTCTTTCCCCCCCAGCGAGGTGACGTTCCATGTCCCCAGAGTTAGTCTCTGCGTCCCGGGATCCGGTCGTCGAGGCCCCTGCCGTCGACTGCCGCCCAGATCCCTCCGCACCAGCCCCTTACGGATCCTCCTGCAGGTGGTGGGTCCACGGGAGGACGGCCCCACGTCACTCGTTTGGGTTTCACCCGGCCGGGCCCCGTGGGGAAAGGCCCGGCCACCAGGCGCTCGCCGTCGAGCACCCACGCCAGGCCTGGCTCCAGGATGGGGCCCCGGTAACGCCAATCCGTGCGACGTAACTGGCCTTGTTTTTTTTTCCATCATATGGGGCTTTGTGAACCGATCTTTGTCTGACCCGTCTCCCAGGACCTGTTTGCCTTGGGAGACCCTACCAGGGGCTTGAAGCCCCGGACAACATAGCTCCTGAGATCATTCGGGCGTTCAAACCCCTCCACCACTTTAAGGTGTCGTTTCAGGGAAGATTGTGATTCATGCAATATTTACAAGATAAAATTCATTTAAAGGAGGAGCGTTTAAATGAACGAGACGTCCCGCTCAGATGCGGAGGGGGAACAGAGGAAATGGTGGTGGAACTTAGCAGGAGGAACTGATGATTTCCTGGTTCTTTTGCCACTAGGGTACCCGGCTGGTGGAGGGGAAGCGGTTCGAGCGAGGGTGAGGAATCCCCCTCGTGGAGGAACGCAGCGAGCCGGCTCAGTGAAAAGAAGTCCAGACAACCCCCACAGGCCCGGGCGCAGGCGGAGCGTCGGCCTTCGCAGTGGACGTGTGCTCTTCCAAGCCGGAGGATGCATTTTCTTCAGAAGATTGGTCCAATGTCTGTAAACTAATTAAATGGGCAAAAAACTGAAATTATCTGGCGATCCATTTAAATGGTAAACAGGATCTCTAAGATATTTGGAGAGATGATCACCGACCAATTCATTACACAAACTAGTGTTCTAACTAACAGCTAATCATTGGAAACATGAAAGGGCCTTAACTACAATCAAAGACTTTTGTTTTTAAATCCGGTTGTTGCACCTTGGCGCTGTTGTTGCTTCGCTTCTCCTCACACGTAGGTCGCAACCATCCAAGATTCATGGCCACAGACTGCGTCGCTGTGGAAAAAGCAAAATCATGCTTCCTGTGCAGTATTGCCCAGCTGCCCGTAATGGCCACTAAAAGATACTGTGACTTCAGACAAAGCTTCAGCAGCAGAAGTGAGGAGAAAACAAGCTTATTTGGATATATTTTCGAACTATTTATATATAGTTGTGACACACAGTAATTTTAGATTTTATTTGTCAATCACAGATTGCCTTGATTGCTCTGACGGCAGCTGGACTTATTTAAAGTGCTGAGCAAATTTAAAATAGATGATTTCATAATAATAAAATATTGGGGCCCTTCACGACAACCCAACATTAAGAATCAAAATTGACGGTCACTTGACAGACTCACTAACTTTGGAAAGAGGGGTAAGGCAGGGCTGTATATTCATACCTAATGTGACTCATTTCCTTCATGATTTTGTTCCACTACCTAAATACAAACTGAATATACAAAAAACTCCTCTTACTGATGACCCCCTCAGTCCTTTAGAAAACCCTACCCATTTTAATGGTGAACAGAATCACTTAAATATTTCGGAGTAGTCCTCCATGAAGAACTTTCAACAATCTTAGAGAAAAACTATTCCCCTCTTTTCGCCACTATAACAAAAGATCTTGAAAACTTCCCCATAATGCATTGCAAGACGGGAGCGAGCACGCAGAGCATGCATGCAATGTACAGAGGACAGTAAACGTGGTGGACAGGAGAAGTGTAACTGTTCAGAAGAAGTGTACAACACCAAAGGCTCATACTGCTCACACACACACAAACACACACACCCACACACTCATTCTCAAATTTAGTGTTGGTTGGCTTTATTTACATGGCTGAAACGTGAAAGCACTGTCATAAAGCCACCTGATGCTGGTCAGAGCCTCTTCATTTCATATCCGAGGTCGTAAGAGCAGGTCAACGCTTTGGGAGTTCAATTAGAATTAATGGAAAGCTCATCACGTCATGCGTGAACGTAGAGGGGGGCCATTTTCATTGTATGTTGATGCCAAAGGGCACTGACCAAACGTCAATGCTTGCCACTGTGTTGGTTCAGGTGAGGTATGAACCAGCTACACTTTGGTTTGTGGGCATTCACTAAACCCACTCAGACTCTACTGCCCTGTATACTGTAGGAAATAAAAGTAATTGTCAGTTTTTTATGTTTTGGCACAATGCCTGTACAAATGTGCCACACACAATATTTAGTTTCTTGGCTGCATGGTTATGAGAGGGGTTCTAAACAAAACCAGAGACAAAAGGATTTGGCAAAGTGGCCTCTCCACACGCGGTGACGTGCAATGCCACCTCATATGCTGCTGCACCACTGTACATTTGTTTAAATTTTTTCACCCCGAGGCAGAATTTATGAGAAAATGTTCTCTTGAACCGGCACCTGCATTTCGCTAAGCCCAGCAGAGCTACTCGTAAGTATCATTCGAGACTTCAGTTTTAGTCATACACTTCCCCATTACTCTGTATAACAAATAAGTTTGTATCTATTTTTGTGATTACAGTAATATCAAAACATGGCGAAAAGACAAATGGATATAAGGTCCTATTTCATCTCACCAAAATGCCTAATATGTTTCACGGTGAAGCAAATGTATTGTCATGAACCTTGAAGAGTTAGTATAGCTTAATGTAGGCACAGGATCTTGAAAAGGGTGGAGAAGACCGGAGTCACAAGCCGAAAACATAAATCTAATTATCAGGTAAGTTCATTTGGTTTAGTGATTTAGACATCCTGCCAGAAGAAAATGATGAGTGTATGCATGCTGGGTACAATCACTGAACTCGGAAGTTGATGTTCCAATATTTTTAGTAATTAAAGCCTGTTACAAACGCCTCTTGCGTGACCCTAATTTGGATTCTCGTAATTTACGCAATTTTAAAGCCGCTGTGCTCCATGTGTGCACTGAATTATCGTAACTATTAAACACTGACGTCATTGATTACTGAAACAGCCAACATACAGCCTACATGATTTTATACATTACAAACTTGTCTATGTCTTTTATAATTTTTCGCAAAAGCAACAACAGATATTCCCCAACACATGTAAGTATTGGAGGCATTGTTTAAAACACGATAAGTGATAAAAAAGACAAGAGTGGAACCTCAATATTATGCTGCTAGGACTGGTGAAGCTTCTACAGAGTTACCAACACACTACAGGGCCAAGGCTTCTGGGCCGAAGGTGCACAACATATACTATAACAACAACATTTTGGGTCGTACAAAATATCCCTAACACGGTTCAATAAATTAAGTAGTTAGTACTATCTGATAGACTCAAAATGCTTCACCAACATTGCTTTGCTAACTTGCCCAACCAGGACTGAACCAGAACCAATCAGGTCTTAACCAGGACTAACCCAGAATCAAAACAGGTCTAAAGCAGAAATAAAACAGGACTATACCCAAGACCAAACCAGGTCTAAACTAGTGCTAACCCAGAATTAAACCAGTAAACAACTAAAAAGGTTTGTGGGCCGGATTAAACTGCTTGGCAGGCCTGATTTGGCCCCCGGGCCTGATGTTGAATAGCCCTGCACTGCATCCTTGGGAGTGACCTAAACTCCCTTAGTGGTCTCATAGTATTTGCTTATTAAAGTAATGCTCTTTGAACAGTGTTGTTGATCATTTAAATAATTTTCCTTTAGAAAAAAAAATACAATTCTGTGTCTGACTCTATTTATTGATAATACAATGTATTTATTTTGTTCAAACGTAATTGCACTTTGAAAAAAAAAAAAGTTCTATTTGTAACTGAACTAGACACATACATACATACATACATATATATATACATACATACATATATAAGAGATTGTTGTTGTTGTGTCACTTTTAATGGCAGTTGGCGGCCAACTGAAAAGGTGCATTTACCACCACCTACTGTAGTTGTACGTCCTCAAAGTAAAATAAGAAATAACAAAATTTAAAATATATATATATATTTTTTTTTTACACATATTTTACACATACAATACATTGAACTATATAACACACTGGTTCCAATTTATGATAACAACAGATGAATTAGTCTTAATAAAGCATGAACAAAGGCTAATAAAGTTAGTTATTTAAAATTTGAATTTTAATGAACAATAATGATTGATCTTGTTTGTATTTATATTTGCATCTATAGCTTTGTTTGTTTTTAAGCATATTCACTCCAAATTAATGTATTTAACATATTATTGATTAACATTATTATTAAACTATATTAAACTATAAACATCATGGGTTCGATTCCTGGGCGAACATTACATCACATGAGTTCTCTGGGTGGAGTCTGCATGTCCTCCCCGTGTTACCGTGGGTTCTCTCCGGGTTCTCCGGCTTCCTCCCACCGTCCAAAGACATGCATATGTTAGGTAAATTGGCCCTAGTTAATGAGTGTGAGAGTGAATGGTTGTCTGTGTGTCTATGTCTCTGTGTTAGCCCTGCGATGAGTTGGCCACTGTCCAGGGTGTACCCCGCCTAAGGCCCAAAGGCACTGGGATAGGCTCCAGTCACCTGCGACCCCTAACGGGAACAAGCGGTAGAAAATGAATGAATGAATGAATGAATGAAACTATAAACATAGTAAACCATAACTGTTGCATCTTGTCAACAGCCATATACATGTCTGAAAAATTTATTTTTGCAGGAAAAAATTTTAATGAATAGATTTTGTATATAGAGGTGTAATTCAGTTATTCAAATAATTACACAATGATTTTTATCTACACTCACATAAACAGTATAGACATATCTGACACCATTGCCACTATAAAAAGATCCATATTTTTGATGGATCCTCTCCTAAGTGTAATACAAATGTGTGATGTGTGAACCATATGGACTATGGTGGACTATTTGCGCCACACATTATAATATTCCATCCACTAACTGTGATTGGACAGGGACTGAACATGATCTAATATTTAACATGTGAATATTAAATCCTCATGAGTTATTAAGGGTAACAGTGGGAGGACACACACATATTATTTTTATGCAGACCAGCTGTCTCGAGCATAACTCTGAATGAATAAATCATGTTCATAAGAATATGTTTGAACAGTCTGTGACAGGACACTCAAAGTACAGTTAAATGGAGAGACCGCAGAGACCAGGAAGCACCAGTCTGCAAAGTATCCAAATATTGTGAAAAAGATTAGTGAAATGACTAAATACCGATTACGGCACTTAATTACTGTTAACACTATATATTTATTATCGTCTGTATGAATAATACTGATGAAAATAATACAGGATTTTAAAATCACAGTTAAAAAAACAGTCAGTGTGACAAAATAAATGAATTAATACAAATAAATGTATATTTTTTTATTTCAAAATTCAAAATTATATTAAAATAGTTAAAGGTCCATCGCCAGTATTATAACTTAAATAAATACTTGAAGGTGGAAATTGTACATTGTATTAATCAATTACTTTTACTATTATTTAATTATTATCAATGAATTCATGAAATATGTATAAATAAAAAACATTTATTAAAACTACAAGCAGTGATAAAGGGCCGTCGCAACCCTTGGGTCTCGGAAGGGTGAGCTTCAGTAGGAAGGCTGCCCACCAACCCTGGCTTTCATGTTGTTAAAAATGGCAGATGTTGGAGATAAATGTTTCTGTCCCGTTATAACTATAGAGGGACTCTGAAAAGCCATTTTAAAACATAGAGGTATAATTCACACATAATTATCTCTAAATGTTTGTCTAAATCCAATGTTGTTTGCAAAGTTTTTGTGTTTTCAAAATTGCTGCTTCGTCAATTATGACCACAAGCCCATAAAATCTCACTTTATGCAGACAAAATACTACTATTTATACAAGAACCGCAAACATCTATTCCAGAAATAATCAAAACAATTCAGTCTTTTTAACATACGGTACATGCTTTAATGCTATAACCGTAGCCTCTACTCTGACTGCCTGGTGGAAATTTCACCAAATCACAAACTTTACATTTGCCCCACAAATTTTATCACCCACATTAAACATATATATTTTTTAAAACAGCATATTAACAACATTCCCACACTTGGTCCAGGAGTTTGGCATCAGGAACAATATTTTTTTTTTAAATATCTACAAATCAAATCATCAATTATAGGGGGAAAAAATCTTCTCACCGACTTCATTACAATGGAATATACATCTCCCCGCTATAATCACTCATCTGAAACCGACTTCCCCCACCCAACGCTCTCTGACCTATTTACAACTCTGATTCCCTTCTCTTCTTCCTCCATCTTCCACTCTTCACACAGTTCAGTCGTCTACCAACTTTATGTATTTGTCTGTGAGCCAACTCCTACACAACCACACAACCACCACCCTGCCACACAAACATGTTATTAACACATACATGTATTTTGTTGGTGTTATTGTCATCATTATCATTGTTGCTGTTGTTAGTACTACTACTGTTATCATTTATATCACTACTGTTGTTGTCACAATCGTTGTCCTGAAAATACTAACACCCCCCCATCATTTCTTGTGTTTTTAATGCACCACAGTATAGTAAGGGAAATGTACATACACCGAAACACACTCAGGCAGGATGGACGGTGGTTTATATATGTTATATCTATATCTTTATATATATATATATATATATATATATATATATATATGCACAAATAAACATACACACACGCAAACACACACGTACATCCACGCACACACCTACACACGTACATGAAAACACACACATGCACACACGCGCGCACACACACACAATCACCCAGCTCTGAAGTTTCTAGACTGTTGTCCCTCTATTCGTCTAATGTCTGTATTGTTGTCTATGGTTGTCTGTCTTTTGCTGTTTTTGTTCCTCACTATTGTTACTGTTTTTGTAAATAAAGAAAACAAAACAAAAACATTTGTTTCCTATTGTCTTTTTTGAGGCGTGGCCTTGCAAATGCAGGGTGGACATTGGCGTTTTTGTTCAGAATCACATAAAGAGTACATAAAGACTGTGTATCAAATTACATTTGATTACGACAAAAACACTTTTGTTGTCCCATTTTAAATTTATAGGGAGAGCTGTAGAGTCATTTTTACAGATAGGCGTTAGGTCACTTATCATTATGTCCTCTTTGGGGCTGTCTAGATACGATCATGTTTGAAAAATTTACAAAATTGCTGCTTCGTTAGGAGCTCATTGTGACCACACCCTGAGACTTATGCAAACTCTTTTATAACGATTGACCCCATATTTGTCCTCATGATGGTGTCTTGGTTTGGTAATGGTCGGATGGCAGTGACTGGTTCACACCAAAACTGAGGCAATTAAGACAGCAGAATGAGGCAGCACATAGGGCTGGTGACAGAGTCGCAAAGTATGGCTTTCGTAAGTATCACCTTTTTGGAGGTGTCGAGAGCTAAATCACAGTACAATAAGTGTCTGAAGCAACAGTTCTCTGACAACAACCCTGCCTCTGTGTGGAGAGATATCTTCTTCATCTCCTGTTTTGTGCTTCACGGAGACGTGGCTCAGTGAGCCGATCCCGGACGGCGCCGTGCAGCTCGAGGGGTTTTGCCTCTTTCGTGCGGATCGTCATAAAGGTCTCTCCGGGGGTAAAACACGCGGCGGAGGAGTCTGTTTTTACATCAACAACGCCTGGTCTTCAGATGTGACTGTGATCTCCAAACACTGCTCTCCTGATCTGGAATATCTTTTCATTAACTGCAAACCATTCTACTCGCCACGTGAGTTCGCTTCATTCATTCTGGCTGTTGTTTACATCCCGCCGAGCGCAAACGTGCACGTGGCACAGCGCGCGCTCGCGGACCAGATTCTGAGTGTGGAGCGGACCTTCCCGGACTCCTTGTGTATTATCCTGGGTGATTTTAACAAGGGGAATCTCAGCCACGAACTACCAAAATACAGACAGTTTATTAAAGTTCCGACCAGAGAGCAGAGCACGTTGGATCACTGTTACACAACGGTCAGTAACGCCTTCCGCGCCGTGGCTCGCGCTGCTCTCGGCTTCTCAGATCACGCCATGGTTCACCTGATCCCCACGTACAGGCAGAGGCTGAAGCTCTCCAAAACCTGCAGTGAGGACCTCTAAGAAGTGGACCAATGAGGCAGTGGAGGAGCTACGTGCGTGTTTGGACATTACATACTGGGAGGTTTTCAGAGCTGCCACAGAGAGTTTGGATGAGTACACGGACACTGTGACGTCATACATTCGATTCTGTGAGGACAGCATCATACCAACACAAACCAAAGTCACTTTCAACAATGACAAACCCTGGTTCACTCCAAAACTGAGGCAGTTAAGGCAGCAGAAGGAGGCAGCGCACAGGGCTGGTGACAGGGCGCTACAAAGACGCCAAAGTATGGATTTAGCAAAGAGGTTTCTCGAGCGAGATCACAGTACAATACGCGTCTGAAGCAGCAGTTCTCTGACAACAACCCCGCCTCCGTGTGGAGGGGCTCCGGCTCCTCACCAACCACAAGCCCGAGCCCCCCCTGCTGCAGACAATCGAAAACTGGCTGAGCAACTTAACACCTTCTACTCCAGGTTTGATGTGACCACCCCCTCCCCCACGGTGGCCACCTCCGCCAACCCAAACCTGGTCACCCCCACCTCCCCCACCACCCTCTCAGTTCAGGAACAGGATGTTCACAGGCTATTTCGGAAATCCAACCCCGAAAAGCTGCTGGACCAGACGGCGTCTCTGCTCCGCTACATTAAGACATTGCGCACGAGAGTTAACCCCCGTCTTCACAGACATTTTTAACACCTCCCTGGGTCATGCCATGTCCCAGCCTGCTTCAAGTCTGCCATCATTGTCCCTGTCCCCAAGAAGCCCCGCGATCACTGGACTTAATGACTACAGGCCTGTGGCGCTGACGTCTGTAGTCATGAAGTCACTTGAACGCCTGGTCCTGCCCCACCTCAAGTCCTTCACCTCCTCCCTGCTGGACCCCCTGCAGTTCGCCTACAGAGCCAACAGGTCTGTGGACGACAACCATCAACCTGGCACTCCACTTCATCCTGCAGCATCTGGACTCCCCGGGAACCTACGCCAGGATCCTGTTTGTGGACTTCAGCTCTGCGTTCAACACCATCCTCCCTGCTCTGCTCCAGGACAAGCTCTCCCAGCTCAACGTGCCTGACTCCACCTGCAGGTGGATCACTGACTTCCTGACGGATCGGAGGCAGTGCGTGCGGCTGGGAAGAATGTCTCAGACACTCGGACTATCAGCACAGGAGCTCCACAGGGCTGTGTACTTTCTCCTCTGCTCTTCTCCCTGTACACAAACTGCTGCACCTCCAGCCACGACTCCGTAAAACTCATCAAGTTTGCGGACGACACCACCCTCATCGGGCTCATCTCGGACGGGGATGAGTCCGTCTACAGGAGGAGGTGGACCGGCTGGTGTCCTGGTGCAGCGGTAACAATCTGGAGTTCAACGCCCAGAAGACAGTGGAGATGATCGTGGACTTCAGGAAAGCCACAGCCCCCCAGCCCCCCCTCATCATGACAGACTCCCCCATCACCACCGTGGACTCCTTCCGCTTCCTGGGCACCACCATCACCCAGGACCTCAAGTGGGAGCCCTCCATCAGCTCCCTCATCAAGAAGGCCCAGCAGAGGATGTACTTTCTGCGGCAGCTGAGGAAAGCCAAGCTGCCAGCGCAGATGACGGTGCAGTTCTACACGGCCATCATTGAGTCCATCCTCACCTCCTCCATCACCGTGTGGTACGCTGGAGCCACAGCCAGGGACAAACAGAGACTACAGCGCATTGTGCGCTCTGCTGAGAAGGTGATCGGCTGCAGACTTCCATCTCTGCAGGACCTGTACGTCTCCAGGGCTCTGGGACGAGCAGGTCGGATCACAGCTGACCCTTCTCACCCTGGACATGGTCTGTTTGAACCACTCCCCTCAGGCAGGAGGCTACGGTCCATCCGGACCAGAACCTCCCGCCACAAAAATAGTTTCTTTCCTCTGCTGTTGGACTCATGAACACTTGAAAACACCTGTCACTTTAACTGCAATATTCATCACTCACTGCACTGTCACTTTCTGCACTATAACTTTAAACATAACTGTAAACTTGTGTACATAGAAATGCCTATTTTTATTGTATAGTAATTTTAAATTGTTTCCTAATGCATGCCCTTTTTTGATTGAATATATGTTGTTTTATTATTACTCAGTGTTTTATGTTGCACCTTAAGGCCGAGACAAGTTCCTACGTTTTTGAATTTTGTTCATTGACAATGGCAATAAACTCTTTCTGATTCTGATTCTGATCCTGCTTGTCATAAACTACAAGCCTAGAGCCCCCCACGCAGCAGACAACCGAAAACTGGCTGAGGAACTTAACACCTTTTGCTCAAAGTTTGGGACCCCGCACCTCCCCCACTACTCTTTCAGTTCAGAGACAGGATTTATATGGACTATTTTGGAAATCCATCCCCTGAAAAGCTGCTGGACCAGGCGGTGTCTCCCCCGCCGCTCTAAGACACTGTGCAGAAGAATTGTCCCCTGTCTTCACAGACTGTTTTAATACCTCCTGAGAGTCATGCCACGTCCCAGCCTGCATCAAATCGCCCATCGTTGTGCCTTGCACCAAGAAGCCCCGGTTCACTGGACTTAATGACTACAGGCCAGTGGCGCTGACGTCTGTAGTCATGAAGTCATTTGAGCGCCTGGTCTTGGAGCTCCTTCACCTCCTCCCTGCTGGACCACCTGCAGTTCACCTACAGAGCCAACAGGTCTGTAGACGACGGCACCAACCTCCTGCAGCAACTGTTCATTGCACGGTTCACTTTCGGCACAACATCTGTAAATTTAACTGTACATTTTGCGTACATACTAAGTCTATTTTTATCTTATAGTAAATTAAAATTGTTTTCTTGAATGGATGCCTTATTTGATTTGATATGTCTTGCTTTTATTATAGTTCATTGTTGTATGTTGCACCAAATCACCAAAGTTGCTAGCCTGTGAATTTTCACTGACATTGGCAATAAACCTTTTCTGATTCCATAACATAATGTTTGATTTATCTCAAGATGCTCTATGTATCTACCAAGTTTCATCTGTCTAAGACAGGGGTCAGCAACCGGCGGCTCCGGAGCCGCATGCAGCTCTCTAGCGGCTCTAGTGGCTCCCTGGGGCTTTTTCAAAAATGTCTGAAAATAGATGGGGGGATGTATTTGTTGCTTTAATATGGTCTCTGTAGGATGGCAAACATGACACAAACATTCTTGACGTTTTCCAAAGCTGTAAAAATGTTTATAATAAATATTAAATTTCAACATTTCTCTCAACAAAGATTTGCGTCATAGACCTGCGACACGTGTTTCAGCATGGGCGGCGCAGGTGACTATTTGTAAACAAACCTGAATAAAAGTAGCTGATGAGAACGAGGATTCAAGGATTGTGCAATTTCAGCACTTTTGGAGAAATAAGAGGTGCGCAATTGCAATTGTTTGGATTGCATCTCCAAACTCCACTACTACTGCTCAGTTTGTAGCAACCCGGGAGATAATGAAGCGTGGGAAACCGTTCACCGATCGTCAGTGCATGAAGGATTCTCTGCAAAGACAGTGAAGGAAAGGGCCATGAAAATGGCAGGTAATTCAAGGACATTCATTCAGCTCCAGCATACTCAAGTGCCTGTGATGAGTCTGTGACGAGATCGATATCGAACAGGAACGCTGTTATGCAGGTATATAAACTCTGAAGGAATAATCAAATTTATAATTGCAGGCTGAGTTAAAATTCCACTGTTGCCCAAATATGGGGGGAAAGAGAAGTTATGTTATTGAAGTTTGAAGAGGACAGTGTTTTTTTTTTGTTTTTTTGACACGTGGTGCTTCATCACTCCAGGGTGCGCTGCAGGGAAAATACACATTTAATCAAGAATACTCATTATGTATTTGTAGCCTAGTCATTTTGATAGTAGGCTAATATAGCAAATATGCCCTTACAGCCTGTGTTTCCTTCATATAAGGCTTATATAAGGCTTTTAATTTTTTGCGGCTCCAGACTGATTAGTTTTTGTTTTTTTGGTCTGAAATGGCTCTTTGGACATTAAAGGTTGCTGACTCCTGGTCTAAGATGAGAAAATAGGCCTCCCTCTCCATTCGCATATTTATATTTTCAAGAGGGCACCACTAAACCGTGTTGTAACGTTGACAAATTGAAGTAAATTAAACTATTTGGCAGAGGGAAAAACATTTTTAAATTCTTAAACGATTAAAGTTAGTTGCCCCAGGCCCCCCCAAGCAAAAATATATATATAAATAATTTTTTTTTAATATATATATTTCATTTTTTATTTTTATATAATTGCCTATATTATTGATTGATGTTAATATTAATACAATTATTATTTTAAGATTGTAACATGAGCTGCTGAGCCCCCTATCTCCTTACTGGGCCCCCCTATCTACCTGCCTTGCCCCTGGACCCCTAGTCCAGGCCAAGTCACTGTCTTAATGCTCAGCACACAGTGGACTGTAGAGGCTCTGAAACACCACTGGCTTCACAAACTTTGATCAGGACATCTGAACTCACGTTTAGTGTCTCTTTTAAATTGCCTGTATTATGAGATTATGAGAGAAAGGTGTTGTTTGTGTCCACGGGAAATGCTTTGATAGAAAGGAATGGCATTTTTCAATAAGGACAGAAATAATCACAGATCTGGGAATATGAGGTCTATCTTCATAATAGTAGAAAAAGATTCAGTTGTAGTCATCTGGACTGTTTTAGAAAAAACAATACGTTTCGACTCTCATCCAAGAGTCATTCTCAATCAGTGGAACAAGTCTGAGAACTTCTGTTTATATCCTACTCTGTGAAAGCCCTGCCCACAGGGCGGGACCTCCTTATAATGGCCCATTGAAACTTAACTATTGTTCTATTGTTCTATTGTTCCCTGGCGTTTGGCTGCATCAGAAGCATCAGAATGCCTCTGGCGTCTCCAGGGTTTCAGCAGACCATTATAAACAACTGGAAGGTTGAATCTTAAACCTGCATTACGATTTAAGGAAGGAGTCTCTTTTTTAACAAAGATAGCCTCGTTAACTCCTCTTTCGAACCATTTATCTTCATAAATTGGCCAACCTAAGAAGACTTAGGTTTATTAAGCAGCAGCAGTTTACACACAAGCTCTCCCACCTTCATGTGTCGGTTCTACCTTGAATCAGCCCAGTGATGAGGAGCTAGGATAGGGCCTATACTATAGCCTACGCTACATTCAATGCACCCGCATGAAGACTGGGGGTGCAGTCCAGATAATAGACTGTGGGAAGGAAATGCTGAAGGCTGCGTGACGGGGTTGTTGAAGCGTGATATCTGGAATGTGAATCTGAAGTCTCCTCCTGCTTCCGCCCCTTGGGCAATACCACCCTGCCACTGTGTTAAAATCCGACAATGTTTGTAGCTACAAGATAGAATTTTCCCTTTTTAATTATTATTTTTTTTATTCACCGTGGCCATCTTTCATCGCATATGGGTTTTGTATGTTTTAAAGTTTTAAGTGTTTTTGATATGTGACTTTTGAATTCCAGGGTTTGATCCAATATGGCCGACTTCCTGTAGGGTTTGGGGCCCGAGCACTAAGTATATTCATTTAGAAAATAATGTATATTATTTTTATTTATTATTGTTTGTTTAATGTATAATCTAATATGTATAAAATGCGTTAACATGGGTAAAATACACTTATAATAACAATACATTATTTTAAAGAAGCCATTTCTTTTGATCATAGTTTAGTTCATAAACATAAATAATGCATTGTTTTTTTATTCTTATAAAACATTGAAGTTTGTCTCACTTCATTTCTAACGACTCTATGACCTTTTATCATCCTTTAGTTGAACTAAATTTTAAACAGGGTCAAACAGTGCTGAAATCTTCCCGGGGTGACAGGTCATAGGTCACATTCTGATCACTGGCACATCTTTAGTGAACCTCAGGGGCCTTAATCCAGGAAGGACTTGCTTCCAGACAACATGACTGACCAAAGACGTGTCACAATTAGACCAATAACCAGGACGAGAACAAGTAAGATGCATGCCAAAAGGATGGGAAACCAGGAGGCAAACATCACTTCTGCTGATTCTGAAACACTATGGGAGTAACAAGGCTAAAAATGTGAACGGGCAAAAGAGGCCGAGCAGGCTGATTACAGTGAATGAGAAGATTTGAAGACATCAGAGAAGAACTGGCTGCGCTCCAGACAGGCCATTAGCAGAGCTACACTCTAACTCAGGTGTGACGCCAACATCACTAGGCTTTAATACACATCCAGATTGAGTTTCTTATGTGCAAAATTGTATGTTTAACTTGTGAGATGGCCGTCACACACTTGTTTCAGTTCTAAAGCAGGACATGAGGGTATAGTCGGACATAAAAAGAGAAGAAACTGGACACCGGAATTGTCTTTGTTCACTGGGAAACTACCTGAACGGAATTTCTAAGTATTGTGATCAGTATGCTAAAAAATAGAAGCTAAAAATTATAATTTTGTAATAAACTTTCTTTTATGCTGCACGCACAGCCACGAACACTTTTGTTTTGCTTACATTTTCAGTTTATAATTTTGATGAAGTGCAAATGCAACTAAATAAAAACAGGACAAGAGTAAAATGGCAAAAACAAAAATAGTAGTTCCAAGAAAGTCAGTCAGGCATATGTCTCCTTTAGTATCTGTCCCATTTGTCACAATATCCGGCAAATTAGTCCTTTTTCAAATATATTGCTGTTATTTTAGTACAGTTGGGCACCAAGATGCCCCCACCAACGCCGCCGCCTTGATACCGCCACCGGGCACCGAGATGCCCCCTCCGGGCACCGGGATGCCCCCTCCGGGCACCGGGATGCCCCCTCCGGGCACCGGGATGCCCCCTCCGGGCACCGCCTCCGGGCACGGGGATGCTGCCGCCGGGCAACAGGATGCAACCTCCAGAGCGCTGGGCACCGGGATGCCACAGTGGTAGTTCAACCACGATCTACCTGTTGAAGCTAAACTCCATTTCAAGCTCCCTCGCAATCTTCTAGTACTTCTCGTACCGTTTGTCATGTGGCGCCTCCCCTCAGGACTTGCTCCTCACTACAAGGCCAGAGCGCATCAGGTTCCGGTTCATCCCTTACTTCAAGTTGATCCTCGCCTGGTTTCCTACCGGACGTTCTTCCCGCATCGGCGCTGCTACATCTGCCTCCAGTCAAGGAGTTTGATCAGTAGAAAAACTGATCAAAAAAGGAAAAAGAAATAAGAACAAACTAAGGGTAGTGCAAGTTTGACAGTTGAAAAGTCTTCTTTCGCTTAGTGGGATTTTTTGCTCATGGTTTTTACATCTAAATGATACTTTATGTCATCATTCCTGTGTTTTTATGTAAATTTTCTTGGTTTATATTTCCATGTTTTTCTGCTTTATTTTTTGTTCATTGCGTTTTGTTTTGTCATGTTTTCTGTGTACTTGTGTTTCTCGCTCCTAATGTGTTTCACCTTTTGTTACCTAGTTTATTGTAACCCTGTATTTTTCTGTGTCCATTTGCAGTGGAACAGAGTAAAAAGTTGAGCCTTGTTGTGCCTCAGTTGGTTTCCACTCCTCAGCCGCCTCATTTCCATAAGAGTGCTCTGGGCTCATGTGATGGTCTGTTTGAACACACACATCTTCACACAACACAAAGGCAACAGAGGTCTTAAAGTCTACATGACAAGTTTTTTTTAATCAGTGTTGGATATCACCGGTTGTAAATATTTATCACAGTTTTACTTCCGTTTAGTTGCAGTTTGTGAAGACATTTTTAAAATATGTTTAAAATTACAGAATGTAGAGCTGAGTTCTAAAACAGAATTTCAATCTCAATTTACACTTAACTAATGCACTTTTCTGACCAATTTTTTTTTAACTTTAAATAATCATTCAACAAAATAATGGTATTATGGTATATGGTATTATTGTTTGGCAAGTCATAACTGTATTATTATATGCCTTTGGGTTCTTGTTTACAGTATACTTCCTTGGTAACAGTTGTGGAATTACCTCTACCTATGTCATATTTATTATCAATAATAATAATAATGCCCTACACTTGTAATACACTTTACGGACTTGTCAAAGCCTCTCATAGCACTACTCTGTTGTCATAATTCTTTCATCCCACGGTCGGTTGTGAGCTACTATTGTAGCCACAGGTGGCCTGGAGCAGACTGACGGAAGCATGGCTGCCAATCTGTTCCATCAGACCATCACCACGCTCACACCAGTTTCAAAATAGGCAATGTGGGTGAAGTGTCTTGCCTAAGGACACAACATTTCCTCTAGCCACCCCACTGTGGCACCTGGTGTTCCAGCGGTCTCCTATTCAAATGCTAACCTGGCCCTGACTTGCTTAGCTTCCAAGATCTGATGGGATTGGGTAGAGTGGTAAGCAGGTATGGCCATGTCCAACCAGGAAGTGCAATTATAAACTTTACAAAAAATATTAAACTGGGAACAAATATGCAAAATGTTCATTAAAATCTGAAATATAATTGTGTAGTCTAACCTGTCATATTGGCTTACGGCAAACACTGGCCTCATCACCAATCAGGGCACAACAAGAGAGCTTTAAACTGCTCCAAAGCATGCACAGAACATCTGCAGTTGGCCAGTGGTGAAAAAAAGTGAATTTTACCAGTTTTTTCCTCAAAGAGTAAGCTTGTTCTCAGTAACTTGCATGATTTTAACACACAACATGCAGGTAATGGTTGTTTTGATCTTCCACAGCGACTGTACACAAAACTGTTTTTTTAGAGATGCTTCCGCACCTCTTTTTGTATTATTCACATCGATCGATTCCCAGGTAGTGCAGTTCTGTGGAGTTTGCATGTTCTCCCTGTATCTGCGTAGGTTTCCCCTACCACTAAAAACATGTGTATAAACGAAAGTGTGTCGTGAGAGTGAATGCTGGACAACGGATGAATATTAGCTAATCCGGCGTGAGTACATCATGTGTTTCATGTATGTCCCGACCAAATAAATAAAAATGTTATCCAACCTTTTGCTTTGTTCTGCAACAGTGACTTGAGTGTCATCGTTATTTTGAATTATGAAAAGACAATGTCCTCTTTAAAGATCTTTTGGGACGCACAGATGCTACTCCAGGGTTCTCCAAAAGGCGGCCCGCGGGCCAAGTCCGAACCCCGAAGCAATTTGATCTGGCCCAGTTTCCCATAATTAAAAACATATTATATAATTTTTTTTGCGTCGCTTCCGCAACCCTCTACAGCTTCCCCGCTGGTCTTGGAGAGCCAGAGAGCCCCAGTTCCTCTGAAACACTGCTCTGTCAAAGCACAAATGTGTAATGCTGCAGACACAGTCAATAACAGCTTCATTGATGATCCGGTGTAGATGTAACATGCGTAAGGACCGTGTGCTCCGCATGTTTGGAAGTCTGCTCGACAACGAAGAACATTACATGCGTGGCACTGGAGGACGTGTTTTCCTCGTTGGGCAAAGGTCTGCATGAGTGCAAGGTACGTCAAACCGCTGTGTGTAATGTGCGGCTTGTCCCACGGGTCCGGTTATGAAAAGGTGGACCACGGTTTTGTCCCGGGACATGTGCACTTTTGTTTTAGGCACGTTTAAATTCATAAACAAATTTTTCTGTGAATATGCATCAGATTGTAATAAAACAAACATCATTTTACAGATTAACGTGACTCTGGAGGTGAACGAAGATAAAAATACATTATTTCTCAGGTGCAGATTTGTTGTCTCCAGTTTAGTGGTTTTAGGAGCTTTTTCCCTTTGTCCATTTCATTATGTTGCATATATTTTAATGCTCAATATGGGCTATTTTTAATAGACTGCCGCAGGTCAGAGAACTCCAAAAACATGCATGGTACTGTGCGTGTGACCTAGTGACAGCTGCTTTTGTTCTTATGCACTAAATAGCAATGTGAGCTTTTTTGGCAGCTACTGTTTTTAGTATAATTTTAACCAAATGTTGTAATTTTGTTTGGTCCCTTTCTGTTTGGGTCCTGTTGGTCCTGGTTCAGTCCTTCTTTAGTCCTGTTTTCCTGTTGGGTCCTGTTGGTCCTGTTGGGTCCTGTTTGGGTCCTGTTTGGTCTGGTCCTGTTTGGTCCTGTTTGGGTCCGTGTTTTTGGGTCCTGTTGGCTTTGGTCCTGCTCTAGTCCTTCTTTAGACCTGTTTTAATCCTGTTTTAGTCCTGCTTTAGTCCTCCTTTAGACCTGCTTTAGTCCTTTAGGTTTAATCCTGGTCTTGTCCTAGGTCTGCTTTGCACTAGTCAAATCAGTTTTCTGGTAAACACTGAGTTTGCGTTGCCTCGGTTTCAGTGTTCATGTTTTTAGTCATGTAATATTGTTATGATATTTTTACTTCTCTGAAAGTAAAGTCCTATGTTGATTTCTGTTATTGAATTGTGACATTGTAAGTTGTTTGTGGATCTTATATAGATAAAAACAAAAACATTGTGGTGAGATTTTGCAGTCCGGCACCCGGACCTTAGCCCTCCGAAAATCTGGCCCCCTTGAAAATACAAATGGAGAACCCTGTAATACACCATCTTCCAAAAAAGAAAAAATCTAGTACAACGGCAAGAAAGTGTAATTTACTCAGTATTTAGCAAACGGTATTCATCAACGAGCAAAGTTTCACCATGACAGAGACGCCTGTAACATGGTTTTGCATTTCCAGCCACTCTACTGGTTACACATGAAGGTAAAACACAAGCAGAGGCAGAAATGCTCCTAAACAAAATGCAAAACTCAGAGAATTGAACAGCAGCAGGAGTTTAATCCACCAACATGGGGTACGTAATCATCTCATTATGAGACATTTCTATCATTTTGAAGAAACTCAGGTAGGTCTTGCATGTTTTGGGCAACTTGTCTTCTATTTGAAATTAGATTGCGTTGCTAGAAAACAGTATGGTAATTATGGTGATTAAAGATTTGAGGGTGGTAATTACATGGTCACTCATGTTCTATACATTTGAGTTATTGATTTGACACATGGATATAGCTGGGAACCTATGTTTGGTATTGCGATCATGGTACATTTACGCTGTGTCTACACACTCCATGGAGCGCTAATAATGGGAGATTGGGTGTGCGGGAAATTGGATAAATATACAAGCTATGTTTTTTACATGAATCCTTTTGTTAGGGTTTTTGTTAGTACGAAAATGCAAAAATCAAGAAGTAAACCATGACAAATATGCAAATAAATGGTATAAAAAAAATTATTTGGCATATAAAATAGGTAATATTCGAACATGTAAAAAAAATTATATTATGATCCCGCCCTAAACCCGACAGGAAGTCGGCCATATTGGATCAAACCATGGATTCATTAGATAAGCCAGTTTGATCAGTGGCTACTGCAGCCTCAAGGCACAGAAAAAAAGCTTCCATTCAAAAATATTTGCCTGTAAAATTCAGATTCAGAATCAGAATCAGAATAAGAAAAGGTTTATTACCATTGTCAATGAACAGAATTCACAAACATAACAACTTGTTTTGGCGTTAAGGTGCAACATAAAACACTGAGCAATAATAAAAACAACATTTATGAAACATATATGAAATCAAAAGGGCATGCATTAGGAATAGATTTAAATTTACTGTACTAAAAGATAGAAATAGACTTAATATGTACACAAGAATGTACAGTTAAATTTACAGATGCAGAAGCTGCAGTGAGTGATTGATTAAATTGGGGTTAAAGTGGCAGTTGTTTAAGAAGTGTTCATGAGTCCAACAGCAGACGGAAAGAAACTACTCTTGTTCTGGGGAACAAGAGGGAGGTTCTGGTCCGGATGGACCCTAGCCTCCTGCCTGAGGGGAGTGGCTCAAATAGTCCATGTCCAGGGTGTGAAGGGTCAGCTGTGATCCAACCTGCTCGTCCCAGTAGCCCCTTAAACTTCAGCATCCATGCAACACTTCTTTTGAGTTTATTCCAATCCGAAAAATAGTTTGCTGGTGGGACTTGTTTGTGCCACATTGACAGTGTTCACAAAGACATCCCTCTTGACCTCAGGGTTCTCATTTGACACACGATATTTCAGTGCCTCTGGAATCGATGGCCATTGTGTTTCACTTTGTGCGAAGCAAGCCGGTCCTTTTATCCATCTTTTGGATTTTAGGAAACCTCAGTGTTTAAACCACGTGAGGCATCATCTGCAGGATTTTGCCTTGAATCCACATATCTCAGCTGATCCACAGAAGACAGCGCCTGGATTACGGAATCCCGGTTTGCAACAAATATTTGAAATCTTCGTGACTGGTTTCGAATGTATTTCAAGACAGACTGACTGTCTGTCCAGTAGACAGATTCTTTTAAGTAAATTTTTAGCTCAGATTTTAACATGCGATCCACACGAACAGCAAGAGTGGCAGCTGTGACCTCCAGTCTGGGAATAGTAATTTTCTTTAGAGGTGTTACACTTGATTTCCCCAAAACTAAAGCCACATGAATGTGTCCTGAACGGTTCATGACTCTCAGGTAGCTGGCAGTGCCGTACCCCGGCTCTCTTACACCAGAGAAGTGATGTAATTGAGCTGTCACTGGTTTGCCAGTCTTTTGGGATTAGGCATCAATTTATTTGAAAGTGTTTTAGTTGTTCCAATTCAGACAACCATTTTTCATAACGTTGTGACAGTTCACTGGGAATGATCATAGCATGTATAGCAGAGTGTTTGCAGAATAAGTTTTGCTTTCAACACGAATGGTGCTACCAGGCCCAAGGGATCATAGACAAGATAAGATAAGATCACCTTTATTTGTCCCACAGTGGGGAAATTCTACTGTTGCAACAAAGGGTACAGAAACAGATTATGCACAGTATAATAATAAAAACAGATAACTTATAAAAAGAAAGAAAGCTCTTATAATCTTAATAATAACAACACTCTTATTTACAGCTGTCATATGGACAGAAAATATTGCACCAGGGATGATTGACATTGTGTCACTGTATTGCACAGGAGTGTGACAGTATTGCAGGAGTATAACAGTATTGCAAGAGTATAACAGTATTTCACATGATTATGAAAGCTGAATGACACGTTCAGGACAAACAGTGTTTGTTGTAAAGTCTGACAGCAGCAGGAAGGAAAGACCTGCGAAACCTCTCCTTTACACAGCGAGGGTGTTTCAATTATGGCTCTAACAGAGTCCACGCTGGTGATGGGGTAGTCTGTCATTGTGAAGGGGGGCTGTGGGGTGTTGAACTCCAGGTTGTTACCGCTGCACCAGGACACCAGCCGGTCCACCTCCCTCCTGTAGACAGACTCATCCATGAGGGTGGTGCCATGCGCAAACTTGATCAGTTTTACGGAGTCGTGGCTGGAGGTGCAGCAGTTCATGTACAGGGAGAAGAGCAGAGGAGAAAGTACACAGCCCTGCTGATAGTCAAAGTGTCTGTGACATTCTTCGCCAGCCGCACGCATTGCCTCCGATCCATCAGGAACTCCGTAATCCACCTGCAGGTGGAGTCAGGCACATAAGATGCTATAGTACCTTATCATCCAAACAGAGAACTTCGCTCTCTAAATGCTGGACTTCTGGTGGTCCCAAAAGTCTCTAAAAGCACAGTAGGAGGTAGAGCGTTTAGCTTACAAGCTCCTATGTTGTGGAATCAGCTTCCTGTCCATGTTAAACAGGCCAAACAGTCTCTTCATTTAAGACCAGTCTAAAAACGTTCCTCTTTGAAATCGCTTATTGTTAGGCCAGTTAGGAACAGAAATAAAAACCAACAGCTCCCAGCTATGCTGCAACTATGTTGGGGGAAGTATGGCAGCTTGAGCACTATCCTCTGCTTCTTACTACTTTTCTATCAAACAATATTTAATATTTAATTTCACTTGCAATTTGTTCATCGCTTTTCCTTCTTTTTCTCCCAATTCCCTGATGGGAGTGGAGCAGGCACATCAATGACCTGTGGATCCAGGTGCTCCTCAACTAGAGAAACGGTCTCTACTCCATATGAACGGTTCTTCATCAGCCTCGAAGAATTGGTTCTCCTCCTGAGTGGGTCTAGCTCCACCGTCTATCTGCAAATTGAGGCGCGTCCGCCGAGGGAGTCGGATCGCTCCTTCACTGTGGAACTCCAACAGGTTTCTACTTTTCCCAAAGAGGTTTGGTAGTTTTTCCTGGCCGAGAAGGACAGGGGAACTTGGGACATCTGTCTAAAGACACAGGATGCTGGGACATTTCCAAGTCCCTATGAACATTATTTATTTAGTTTTTTTCCACTGTAGCCCCTCGAGGCAATTTCTGTTGTGATTTTGGGCGTTACAAAAATAAATAGAATTGAATTGAGTCTCTCTAATTGATCTGTCATCAATCTATCATCGATATCATCGTCATCATCATCATCACTATTACCAATAAATAATGTCTCATATTCCATTGTTGTGGCGTGCTCCTTCTAGTGAAATGTAGTTAATGATTGTTAATCATTGACTGAGGTTCAGGAGGTGGACCGCACCTCAACATCCTTTTCCTCGCTCTTTAACCACACCTCTAATTACCCAGAAGCCCTATTTATACAGGCCTAGCCCAGCATTTCTGGTTGTCTCTTGCTCTCTCGACCCCAGCCTCCGACCCCATGTCACTGTCATCTTCACATTAACACATCACTATCTAAAGGAAGGGGGTTCTGAATCGACTAGGCAGATCACCTGAGACAAAGCCCCCATCCGGAGTCTCTACCCAGCCAACTCTAATCGACCGATCATCCATCTATCATCGACGTCATCGTCATCGTCATCGTCATCATCATCATCATCATCATCATCATCATCATCATCATCATCATTATCATCATCATCATCATCATCATCACCACCATTATCAATAAATATTCTCTCACATTCCATTGTTGTGGCGTGGTCTTTTCTAGTGAATGGTTATTTATGTACCAATGTTCATACAGTATTTCTATGTCTCTGCATTGAGACTAACAGACCCCTGTAAAATGTACAGAAAGGTATTAGTTTGAATATGCTCAAAGACTTTAGTACTTTAGACCGGGTGTACACTGACTCTGGTGCAGGTGCGGTTCTGGACCCACCAGACTCAGACGGTGCTTAAAATCAATGCGTGCTGTTACTCAGACCATCGAGCACTGTGATCCTAGGTCTCGAACCACACCCACACTGGAGTCAGTGTTCCCCCCAAATTCTTAAGTGCAATTTTCTCAGGGAAGTAAGGCTGCTGAGCAGTTGAACAGCAATATTGAGCATATTGTCTTGCTTCATTGTTAATTGTAGCATTTGCTACCATTAGTGCAAGTATGTTTAATTTACCATTCTGTCTTTTTATTTTTTAGAGTGGAGTGAAGTGAAGTGGACAAACATCTAGGAGCCATGGTATACTCAAAGAACACCAGCCTGGAAAGAAACATCTGAAGGTGGACTGGGAGAAAAGATGTCTCATTGCAGATAAAGATGGCTTAGTATCAGGACATGGACAGTGTGCATGACCTCCATACTGCAGCATAGGAAGGAATATTGCAGTTTCCTCAAAAGAAAAAGATAGAAAAATCATTAAAAAAAATCAAAAACTGACCTGAAATACATGTGCGTATGTAGAGCAGTTTTAGTACACCAAGAGCAGTGGAAGCATTATGTCCATTATCCCCATTGTTGGAGAAATGAATTATTATTATGGAACTTTCATCTTTGTCTTAGAATCTATGGTATGTCTAAAAGGTATTTGACTAAAAAGAATGATCCTGTTGGACCAATGCATGCACATATTATATGCATTTTAGGTTTTGTTATTTAAGATTTTATCACTATTTGTGTTGGTAAACATTGTTTGAAGAATGATAAATTATATCGCAGGTCGCGGGGGCAGCAGTCTAAGCATGGACTCCCAGACTTCCTTATCCCCAGACACTTCCTCCAACTCCTCCGGGAGGATCCCGAGGCGTTCACAGCCGAGAGACATAGTCCCTCCAGTGTGGCCTGGGTCTTCCCCGGGGCCTCCTCCTGTGTGACTGAGCTCCTCACCCTATCTCTAAGGGAGTGCCCAGCCACCCTTCAGCTGTTTAGCTCCTTTATATGTGGCTGAAACATTAGAAATGCATGACATAATCTCAGTGGTTGTGGCTCTGGGAAAAGAATGTGTTTTAATTATTTCATGCATCACGTGACTTATCGCACCATCCCCAATCAAGACGACCTTGACGTTTGGCACAGATTCTCTCTCTGTCTCTGTCTGCCTTTTCGCCACGTCATGTCTCCCATTTTTCCTTTGTTCTTTTACTTCAGTCTTTGAATTTGGTAAAAAATCTGTTTGTAAGCTGTATTTTAGGTGACGTTACATTATCTTTGTATCGCTTAGGCATCGCTCCAAATTTGTGCCAAGCCCCGTCTTTGGACAGTTTTGGGAAGGACACAGAGTCAGTCCGGCTTAGGTTGAAAGTAGCTGTTTTTCTTGTGGACTTCTTACCACTGGATGACACTGGAATTGTATTGTGCAGTCCTTTTTCTCATTCCAGAGCAAATATCCGTGCTTGTCGCTCATGAATTTCTTGTTGAAATTTCCAATAGCATTCACAAGAGTTTGTTTTCCTTCTCCCGGACATGTCGCTGGCTCGTCAGATTTGTTGATTAAAACTCAAAAAATGCTCTTAAAATCCTTGATTTACTTAAAAAAGTCATGATTAAACATTTTGGGAAGACAAAAACGAATTAAAAACAAAATAAATAAGAAAAGCAGCTAAAGCAAGCAGGAGCAAGCAGGGAAGCGTCTGCACTCTTCGGAATCTAGTTAGGAATTTTAATTTCATTAATTTAGTTATTGTTACATTTCCGGTGTTCAATATCTTAATTTCACAAGGAATTATGACCATCCTTCATTTGAATATATAATTCAATGTGACTGTTTGGCAGTGTTTTTAATGTTGAGTTCGTGGGGTGCTCGTCAGGTCTTCCTCCTGACATATAGGTAAATAAAAATGTATATTTTTTAAGGAGTCAAAAGTCAGTTGTCCCTTGGTTTGCCAAACTCACACAAGGACATACACTTCAAGATGCATACCCTCAGCAAATGAATAAACAGGGCGAAGGATTTCAGTTTTCAACATGTATTACATTAGTAAACCATAACCCAAAGTGTCGCCAGAATCAAATGTCCATAAATAAAAATAAACAATTACACTGGAGTATTCAACTCCAGTTCAGGGAAAGGTTGAGAAACAGTTCCCCAATACAGAAACATTTTCATCAATTACAAATAAATTACATATTGACTCATCATTGCACGTTGCGTGCAATGCTGAGTCAATATGTACACATAAACACATATATTCAGCATGAACAGGCAATTATTAAATTGAAAATCAAAAAGCAGAGCGAAATCATAATAAAATTGCAAAAAGTTACAGTTGGTCGGTAGAGTCACCTGATGTGCTAACGTATGATGCATATTTCCATTTTTGAAGACGGAGACAGAGGAATAGAGAATGGACGAGAGATGGAAGAATTGCTCTTTAAAATGGGATGACGATGGCTACCAAGGCTGAAGAGGGACTGAACGGCCTCTGGAACTGTGGCTCTAGGTGGGCGTCATGCCGTCATCAGATGTGGCTGCTCTCTGCACTGGGATTCGGAAATTTTTTGTATTACGGAAGAGATTGAACATAGCCAAATGGCTGGTGAATAGGTGAGCAGACAGGGACGGACATGACTATAAAATGTAGTGAGGGAGTTGTTAAGGGCAGGACAATGGGGATAATGGGATGAACTGGGGGGCTGGTAATGCGCAGTGCAACCCAGGCATTTTTAATCTGGTTTAATTTTAATGTATGTATTTGATCAACAACTTTTCACCAATTGTTCGCGGGCGGAATAGACAAACCCTAGATCAGGTCATCACTGGCACACACGTGTAAAGGAACAGGGCCCTCCATTTGCAGTGCAATGGTCCAAAGCGGTCCAAAGTCTGGCGTGCTTAACAACGTGTGATGTGATGGAGGTAACGACGTTGTGGTGCAAAAGGAGGCGACGTCCATGACTGGTGCAGCAATGGGAGAGCTCTGGGGCCAGAGAATGAGCTCTACAGGAGGGGAGGGGCACACGGGGGAGGCCACCTTGACCTCGAGGGATGAGGAGGTTAAGCAAACACGCTGCAGGCTTTGACAATATTCCAGGCCTTCTGTGGACCATGGGGGACCCAGTGTCAGCATGGAGCCCAGTGCCATTCACCTCCGCTCAGGACACATTCAGCTCCACTCAGCCACGGCTCCCATCAAAGCCTGTGTTGTTGTAAGGAAGCTGGGAAGGAGTCTGCACTGCGTGACCCCTACAACCACAACCAGCACCAGATCAGAGCAGCCCAAGGGGAAGGAGGTCATGTTTATCCTGCCATTCTGTTGGGGGCTCCTCAATGAATTGGTCATGCAGTGATTTTGCAAATGATTATACCACATGCCGCATGCGTCCATCAGAGACACAAGGTGTATCTGTAAGGCCAGAAAGTGTTTCCACTGTCTTAAAAAGAATGTACCTGCTTTTCATGTAAAAAGTAAAACCTGTTTTGCCCAAGTGCAAATACATTGTAAAAGCATATTCCCTGCAAAGCAGGAAATGTGCATTTAGCACTAATAAACTCTTTGAGCCGTATTTTTCCCCTGGTCTTAGCGTTACCTTTGGCGCTGCGAAGCTCATTTCGTCACATTGCGTCAGAAACAAGTTACTCAGAAATAACACGACCCAACACTGGTAATAAAGTAGTACAAATGTGGATGATGGTAAATAGATAGGAGGAGCCAGGAATTACTACTGGGTGGCAGGGATCAGTAAATAAAGGCCAATGAAACAATGAAATAAAAACAATATATACATAAAATTCTAGAGCTAAAAATATTTACCTCTTCTAAATACAAAAAGGAAATGAAATAATTGTCCAGGATCTGACTCTGTTCAAAGTGTTTCATATGACCTTGGCCAAACAAAAAAGTTATCTCGGTTGTTAGGGACGACTCGGAAATGAACCTTGCAAATGCCTTTTAGAGTTCTTGTTTAAAGGGAAATGACTGTAAAGACAATATCCGGAAGTTTTGGTTATGGAGTGGTGGTGTTGTTGGTGCAACGAGGTGGGAGATTAAGGGACAGGCTGCAGAGCCCATAGCAATGAAGCCAGGTATAGGAACGCTGTCAGCTCCAGGGCTCATTCATTTAGTTCACCATCGTACAGAACCTGTATAACCTGGCCTGTATAAAAATAAACTGGGCCAATTAGAATTAAAAACCTTTTAAATCTGTGGCAGAATAAAGGAAGGACAATCCTGTTCCTATTCAGAATCAGAATCAGAAAGGGTTTATTGCCATTGTCAATGAACAAAATTCACAAACATAGGAACTTGTCTCGGCATTAAGGTGCAACATAAAACACTGATCAATAATAAAAACCAACAATATTATCAATCAAGAGGGCATGCATTAATAAACAATTTTAAAATTACTATAGTATAAATAAAATAAAAATAGGCATTACTATATGTACACCAGAATTACAGTTAATTTTACAGTTTGTAGTGCAGAAAGTGACAGTGCAGTGAGTGATTGAATCGTTGCAGTTAAAGTGGCAGGTGTTTAGAAGTGTTCATGAGTCCAACGGCAAGAGGAAAGAAACTATTCTTGTGGCGGGAGATACTGGTCCGGATGGACCGTAGCCTCCTGGCCTGAAGGGGAGTGGTTCAAATAGACCATGGTGAGAAGGGTCAGCGGTTATCAGACCCGCTCGTCCCAGAGCCTGGAGACGTACAGGTCCTGCAGAAATGGAAGTCTGCAGCCGATCACCTTCTCAGCAGAACGTACGATGCGCTGTAGTCTCTGTTTGTCCCTGGCTGTGGCTACAGCATACCACACGTGGGATGTATGGAGGTGAGGATGGGGGCTGATGGTGGGCTCCCACTTGAGGTCCTGGGTGATGGTGGTGCCGAAGAAGCGGAAGGAGTCCGGTGATGGGGGAGTCTGTCATGATTAGGGGGGGCTGTGACTTTCCTGAAGTCCATGATCATCTCCACTGTCTTCTGGGCATTGAACTCCAGGTTGTTACCACTGCACCAGGACACTAGCTCGGTCCACCTCCCTTCTGTAGACAGACTCATCCTGGTCCAAGATGAGCCTGATGAGGGTGGTGTCGTCTGCCAAACTTGATCAATTTACGGGAGTCATGGCTGGAAGTGCAGCAGTTTGTGTTACAGGGAGAAGAGCAGAGAAGAAAGTACACAGCCCTGTGGAGAGCCTGTGCTGATAGTCCGAGTGTCTGAGACATTCTTCCCCAGCCACACGCACTGCCTCCGATCCGTCAGGAAGTCAGTGATCCACCTGCAGGTGGAGTCGGGCATGTTGAGCTGGGAGAGCTTGTCCTGGAGCAGAGCAGGGAGGATGGTGTTGAATGCAGAGCTGAAGTCCATAAACAGGATCCTGGCATAGGTTCCCGGGGAGTCCAAATGCTGCAAGATCAAGTGGAGTGCCAGGTTGATGGCGTAGTCTACAGACCTGTTGGCTCTGTAGGCGAACTGCAGGGGGTCCATCGGGAAGGAGGTGACCGACTTGAGGTGGGGAAAGACCAGGCGATCAATTGACTTCAAGGTGCACTATACAACATATTCTGGTGGGCGTCCCTTACCTGCTTTTCTCTATGGAATGTTCAAAGGTATGGCACTAAAATAATCTATTTTGTATGGATTCAATCACAGGTGTTTTTATTTCAAATTAACACCTTTTGAAAACATGCACTGTGTGAGCAGGATCACCTCCCCAAAGATCTGACCTGTAACTAGATCTGGTGGGGCCATTTGGTTGTCTCCATGGAGATATTCCATATTGTGGAACATTCTAACGTCAGTTCTATGGAGACAAGCACCTCTACTAGAAAGGCTAATCCTGCTGAAGCTTCAGTCAATTTCAGATGACTGTTAAATGTAATTTCTTTCACAACTTTTTAACAATAATTAATCTCATTAATAATCTAAAGTCTTCTGCTGCTGTTGTCTCTGTTCACTTCTCATTTTAGTAACCAACATTAAAGTTCTGACAAGTGAGAGACACACACTCGCTCTGCTACTGCCAAAGTTTGCCTTAAAAATCATCGTTTCATCTACATAATTCCAAGAAAAGAGGAGCAAGAGATGAATAAGCAGGGAAAATACATGACAGGTAATGCTTACCAATTGCTGACGGACCATAGCCTCAGTGGAAAACAGACTCACAAGCTAAGGAGGATACTAAGCCCAGCACGGTCGCAAAGCCGAGTGCTGTCCCAGGTGTGGCCTCTCCAGGACCGCCCCTATTGGAAGAAGGAGCCAGTAGGAAGCTCATTGCTTAGTTGAATCCAAGTGGTGAAATTTTTTTGGACAAGCAATGTATTATAGACCTAATTGTCACTCTGAGGGAACCCTAATCTGTGGCAGCAATTGGAAGCTTTGTATTCAACCTACATTAGACGTATCAAACTCAAGGGAAACTGGAGGAGCAATAAATAGCACATTCTGTAAATATGTAAATAAATGAATATAGGACTGATCTGGGGGAGAAGAACCACAATTTGATCGATTTTTTTTAGTCTGTTTTTTTTTTTAAGGGAAAAAAAATGAAAAAAAACAACAACTAAATAAATTAAACAATTTAAAGTGACAATGAACAATATGATATCATAATCATAAATTGCAAGCTTAGCATTGCTTTCCACATAAGAAGAGGAGAGGTAGTTAAAGGTAGAATGTCTCAAATTTCACTTAAATTTGAAATGTTCTTAAAACCATCCATCCAAAGCCATCTGTGGGACAGAGAAACTAAAGCATGATATTTTCCATGCTCTCCATCTTGTGTGGCAAAGACATGCCCAGGGGACTCTCAGATCTGTTCTTGAGTCTTTGAGGCATTTGTAGAGCCCTTCCATGAGCTCCTCCTGTGTGACTGGGGGTCCTCACTCTTTATACAGGGGAGCAAACTTCATACCTTCTTTTAGAAAAATATATATTTCTATTTTATATTTCATCTTATAGAAAATATATATTTCCCTCTCACGTTGAGAAGCCTAGCTTGGTTCAAGATCAGTCAGTGGTGACTAGATCTATTTTCTATGCTGTGGTTTGCTGGGGATAAACATCCAGCAGAGGGATGTACAGAGACTACAGACAGACTGATAAAGAAGGCCTCCTCTATGATTGGGGCTGATCAGGACTCTGTTGTGTCTATGATGGAGAACTTCTTCAGTGAAAGGTTGTTCTCACTCTCTTGGACTCAGGAAGTCCTTTTTACACAAAGTTATCAGCATTATAAAGCTTGACATGTAACTGTAATAGACTTGTAAGGGAGGAGATTGGGGAGTAGTAATTTGTATTGATTGCATTTTATTTATATTTATATGTATTTGTATTTAATCAACATACCACCTTATTTATGGATTGTAAGTAAGTTTGTTGGATTTCAACTGTCTTAAATTTGATTGTAAATCTCTTTATGTCTGCTGGTGTGACAGAAGTGATTTAAGTAGCTGAAAAACGGAATTTTCCTTGGGATTGATAAAGAATATCTATATTTTTCCATATCTACAAAAATATATCACATTGCCATTGTTTTTACCATTGAAACACAGGCCAGAAGGACACTGCTTGGAAGGTGGGTCTTATGACTGTATGATCTCACACTGAGGTTCATGAAATATTAATGTAAGGATAGTTAAACTTAAAATGAAGCTACCTTCCGTAGCTTCCTTTTGAGTACTACTCCTTGAGTAGTAAACACCGTTTACGGTGTGGGTGGAGACCTGCTGACCTCGACTGAGGATGTCATAGGGCGGTGGAAGGAATACTTTGAGGACCTCCTAAATCCCACTGTCACGTCTTCCGAAGAGGAAGTAGAGACTGAGGACTCGGAGGCTGACTAATCCATCACCTAAGCTGAAGTCACTGAGGTTGCAGGGCTCCGGGGGTGGATGAGATACGCCCTGAGTACCTAAAGTCTCTGGATGTTGTAGGACTGTCTTGGTAGACACATCTCTCCAACATCGCGTGGCGGTCGGGGACAGTGCCTCTGGACTGGCAGACCGGAGTGGTGGTCCCTCTGTTCAAGAAGGGGGACCGGAGGGTGTGTTCCAACTAAAAAGGGATCAAACTCCTCAGCCTCCCTGGTAAGGTCTATTATAGGGTACTGGAGAGGAGAATCCGACCGATAGTTGAACCTCGGATTCAGGAGGACCACAGTGGTTATCGTCCTGGTCGTGGAACACTGGACCAGCTCTATACTCTCCATCGGGTGCTCGAGGGTTATTGGGAGTTTGCCCAACCAGTCCACATGTGCTTTGTGGATCTGGAGAAGGCTTTCGACCGTGTCCCACGGGGTGTTCTTTGGGGGGTGCTGCGGGAGTACAGGGTCCGGGGCCCTTTGCTCAGGGCTGTCCGGTCCTTGTATGACTGGAGCAGGAGCTGTGTTCGCATTGCCGGCAGTAAGTCAGATCTGTTCCCAGTGTGTGTTGGACTCTGCCAGGGCTGCCCTTTGTCACCGGTTCTGTTCATTGTTTTTATGGACAGAATTTCTAGGCGCAGTCAGGGGTCGGAGGGTGTCCGGTTTGGGGACCACAGGATCTCATCTCTGCTGTTTGCAGATGATGTTGTCCTGATGGCTCCATCAAACCTGGACCTGCAACATGCACTGGGATGGTTTGCAGCTGAGTGTGAAGCAGCTGGGATGAGAATCAGCACCTCCAAATCTGAGGCCATGGTTCTCAACCAGAAAAAGGTGGCCTGCCCTCTCCGGGTGGATTTGGAGTCCTTGCCCCAAGTGGAGGAGTTCAAGTATCTTGGGGTCTTGTTCACGAGTGAGGGTAGGATGGAGCGTGAGATTGACAGGCGGATTAGTGCAGCGTCTGCAGTCGCTTCATCGGACTGTTGTGGTAAAGGAGCTGTCAAAAGACAAAACTCTCGATTTATCAGTCAATCTACGTTCCTACCCTCACCTATGGTCATGAGCTTTGGGTAATGACCTAAAGGACAAGATCGCGGATAGCGGACTGCACGTTACAATTCCAGTGTCATCCAGTGGTAAGAAGTCCACATTTTTTACAAGAAAAACAGCTACTTTCAACCTAAGCCGGACTGACTCTGTGTCCTTCCCAAAACTGTCCAAAGACGGGGCTTGGCACAAATTTGGGGCGATGCCTAAGCGATTCAAAGATAATGTAACGTCACCTAAAATACAGCGTACAAACAGATTTTTACACTTTTTGCACTACATTGAGAACTTCTATCTATTCTGGAAATGAGAGAACCTGTTTAAGAGAAATGGCCCACACCTATGCAGAGGTGTAGTGAGGGTAGTGACAGAGATCCTGTTCCATGCTCTGAGGCATTGGAGTGGGCCTGGACAGGGTCCTGAGCTGATAGTTAGTGAAGAAAACAATGAGAGAAGAATTCTTGCTCCATCAGCCAGAGACCGAGCCAATGTTTCAACATCAGCAGCACCACAACCACAACCACAACCTCCACAAAAAGATTCAATTGCAGCTGCTCCACCACCACCAGCAGAAGATTCATCTGCAGCAGCACCACAACAATCTTCACCACGGCCAGCGCAGGAGTCATTTCAGTTCTTTCCGGCATGGTCCTCATCAAAGGCCTTGGACCCATCTGTGACAGGCTCGGCAGCATCCCTGCCATCGCCCCTGCCCTCAGAGCAGCCCTGGATCCTCCCTGCAACATCTACTCCTACTACAGATTCCTCACTCTCCTTTCCATTTCCAGTCTCACCCAGGGGCCTTCCCATCCATCTTGAATATCTGATCAAATCAGGCATTAACTCACTCATGCCCAATATAATAAGAGCAAGGGTTCTAACGATGATGAACTCTGACTGCTGCTATACAGACAAAAACCGCCCCACCTAACCCCTCCCCGCCTTTCACCTGGTATCTCCCATAGCTAGGATGCACTGGGTCTTAGCGTTGCCGAGATTTATAGTCATAATAATAATCAAACCAAGCCCTGTGTAAAAACAGCCTCCCCTAGTGCTATTTCTGTAGTCACATCACAAAGACGGGAAAACAAAATGCGAGTCAGGCTGCCCAATCTGAGAAATTTGATTCATATCCCCTGCAAAAAAGACAACGCCCCGTCCCACTGAAACTAGTCTGAAATTTGCTGTGCTAAATGTCAGAATATATTTATTTATTGCCATTGTCAATGAACAAATTCACAACATAGGAACGTGACTTGGTGACAGATGCGACATGAGAGACATGCATAAAGAGCACCAGCAACCGGGGCGGCTCGCTTTCGCGCAGCGCCTACTCGGGTACTTGAACTCTTAGAAAATGAAAAACAGTTTCAGCAATAAGCATACAATGATAAACAACACATATTGATTACACGAGGTCAACGTGATGGATATTTTCAGTGGATATTGGGGCAGGGACACAAGCAAGATAACACAAAGATTAAGATGTGGGATGTGCAGACGGTGAGTGAAGGCCAAATCTTGTTTTGTGTAAGTGTCTGTTTCTTCAGCACGGCCTTGACAGATCCTTATGTAACAAATCATTCTTAATTAATAATTACATTTCTTCCTATAATCTTGATTTTATGTTTTTAACTGAAACATGGCTTGACAAAAACACAGGAAATGTAGTTCTAATAGAATCTGCTCCACCCAACTTTAAGTTTGAATCTGAAACATGAGAAAACAAAAAGGGAGGTGGTGTGTGTGCTTTTGTTAGGATGAAATAATTACCCACAAGTTGTCCTTTGGGGTGTTTTCAACATTTGAGTACGTATCCTTTAAATTGAGCTAAAACATTCTCCATCCATTCTCTTCATTGTTTTATTGTCCCCAGCACTGCCAAAGTTTTATTGATGATTTTACTGAGATGCTTTCAGTTGTATGCACATACTTTGATGGTTTGGTTATAACAGGTGATTTTAATGTTAATGTTGATAATATCTGTGACAGAAACGCGAAAGTGCTTCATGCTGTCCTTGAAACCTTCGGTCTTACTCAGCACGTGAGTGGCCCCACCGACAGCAGAGGGCACACTCTAGATCTTCTAATTACAAAGGGGGTTAATATTTCAAACGTCAATGTGGTTGATGTTGCTCTGTCTGATCACTTCTGTGTCTTCTTTGACCTATCTGTTTTTCCCAAACCACCGGCTGGTCCTGTAGTTGTTCGGAGGGGACACATAAATGACGGCACAGGGAAACTGTTTATGGAAATGATAACCCTGAAAATGTCTCATGTTCTAATGTTTTGATTGATTCATGATTTGTTGAATCTTGTTACATCTAGTGTTTGGAATGTTCTCGACACCATTGCCCCTATGAAGGCTAAAATTGTTAAAAATAAGCAGAAGGCGCCATGGAGAAATGATGATTCGGTCAGAGCACAGAAAAGGGAGCACCGCCGGGCTGAACGAAAATGGCGCAAGTCAAAGCTCCAGGTTCAAAAAGAGATTTACAGAGAGAAGTTGTTCATGTACAACCTCATCTAAGGAAGGATATTTTTCTGAAATAATTGGAAGCTGTAACAACTCGCGTGTCCTGTTTGCCACAGTAAACAGATTAACAAACCCTCCAGATCAGCTGCCGTTAGAGCTCATTTCCACATTCAAGTGTAATGAGTTGCATTATTCTTTAATGACAAAGTTCAGGGCATTAAAAATGCTATAAATTCTAAAATGCAAAAAATAACCCTAAAATCACCTACACACTTAGAGCTGACTCACTTTGCACCTGTAACTGGCAAAACTGTCCAGGAAATCATCACCAGTCTGAGTTCATCTACATGCTTGTGTGTCTGCGTGCTCTTACACCCGTGAAGAGCTCTTGTCCTTCCGCACAACAACTCCTACGGACCTAGTTCCAGTTTTTTTAGTTTCTGCTGCTGAATTAGCCCTTCTTTTGGCTAAAAGAGTGAGACGCCGCAGGCGAGGAAAACGTGCGGGGGTCCTCGTACGGCTCAGGAGACGCGGTACATGGACGCCCTTACCTGGGATTTTTTCCTCTCCAACGTCCGCTCACTCTCCAACAAAATGGACGAACTGGCGCTGCTGATGAGACGAAAACAGAGACTTTTCTTCATCTCCTATTTTGTGCTTCACGGAGACGTGGCTCAGTGAGCCGATCCCGAACGGCGCCGTGCAGCTCGAGGGGTTTTTCCTCTTTCGTGCGGATCGTCATAAGGGTCTCTCCGGGGTAAAACACGCGGCGGAGGAGTCTGTTTCTACATCAACAACGCCTGGTCTTCAGATGTGACTGTGATCTCCAAACACTGCTCTCCTGATCTGGAATATCTCTTCATTAACTGCAAACCATTCTACTCTCCACGTGAGTTCGCCTCATTCATTCTGGCTGTTGTTTACATCCCACCGAGCGCAAACGTGCACGTGGCACAGCGCGCGCTCGCGGACCAGATTCTGAGTTGTGGAGCGGACCTTCCCGGACTCCTTGTGTATTATCCTGGGTGATTTTAACAAGGGGAATCTCAGCCACGAACTACCAAAGTACAGACAGTTTATTAAAGTCCCGACCAGAGAGCAGAAACACGCTGGATCACTGTTACACAACAGTCAGTAATGCCTTCCGCGCCGTGGCTCGCCGCTGCTCTCGGCTTCTCAGATCACGCCATGGTTCACCTGATCCCCACGTACAGGCAGAGGCTGAAGCTCTCAAAACCTGCAGTGAGGACCTCTAAGAAGTGGACCAATGAGGCAGTGGAGGAGCTACGTGCGTCGTGTTTGGACATTACAGACTGGGAGGTCTTCAGAGCTGCCACAGAAGAGTTTGGATGAGTACACTGACACTGTGACGTCATACATTCGATTCTGTGAGGACAGCATCATACCAACACAAACCAAAGTCACTTTCAACAATGACAAACCCTGGTTCACTCCAAAACTGAGGCAGTTAAGGCAGCAGAAGGAGGCAGCGCACAGGGCTGGTGACAGGGGGCGCTACAAAGACGCAAAGTATGGATTTAGCAAAGAGGTTTCTCGAGCGAGATCACAGTACAATACGCGTCTGAAGCAGCAGTTCTCTGACAACAACCCCGCCTCCGTGTGTGGGGGCTCCGGCTCCTCACCAACCACAAGCCCCGAGCCCCCCTGCTGCAGACAATCGAAAACTGGCTGAGCAACTTAACACCTTCTACTCCAGGTTTGATGTGACCACCCCCTCCCCACGGTGGCAACCTCCGCCAACCCAAACCTGGTCCCCCCCACCTCCCCCACCACCCTCTCAGTTCAGGAACAGGATGTTCACAGGCTATTTCGGAAATCCAACCCCCGAAAAGCTGCTGGACCAGACGGCTCCAGGACAAGCTCTCCCAGCTCAACGTGCCTGACTCCACCTGCAGGTGGATCACTGACTTCCTGACGGATCGGAGGCAGTGCGTGCGGCTGGGGAAGAATGTCTCAGACACTCGGACTATCAGCACAGGAGCTCCACAGGGCTGTGTACTTTCTCCTCTGCTCTTCTCCCTGTACACAAACTTCTGCACCTCCAGCCACGACTCCGTAAAACTCATCAAGTTTGCGGACGACACCACCCTCATCGGGCTCATCTCGGACGGGGATGAGTCCGTCTACAGGAGGGAGGTGGACCGGCTGCTGTGTCCTGGTGCAGCGGTAAACAATCTGGAAGTTCAACGCCCAGAAGACAGTGGAGTGATGATCGTGGACTTCAGGAAAGCCACAGCCCCCAGCCCCCCCTCATCATGACAGACTCCCCCATCACCACCGTGGACTCCTTCCGCTTCCTGGGCACCACCATCACCCAGGACCTCAAGTGGGAGCCCTCCATCAGCTCCCTCATCAAGAAGGCCCAGCAGAGGATGTACTTTCTGCGGCAGCTGAGGAAAGCCAAGCTGCCAGCGCAGATGATGGTGCAGTTCTACACCGGCCATCATTGAGTCCATCCTCACCTCCTCCATCACCGTGTGGTACGCTGGAGCCACAGCCAGGGACAAACAGAGACTACAGCGCATTGTGCGCTCTGCTGAGAAGTGTATCGGCTGCAGACTTCCATCTCTGCAGGACCTGTACGTCTCCAGGGCTCTGGGACGAGCAGGTCGGATCAACAGCTGACCCTTCTCACCCTGGACATGGTCTGTTTGAACCACTCCCCTCAGGCAGGAGGCTACGGTCCATCCGGACCAGAACCTCCCGCCACAAGAATAGTTTCTTTCCCTCTGCTGTTGGACTCATGAAACACTTCAAAACACCTGTCAACTTTAACTGCAATATTCATCACTCACTGCAACTGTCACTTTCTGCACTATAACTTTAAACATAACTGTAAACTTGTGTTACATAGAAATGCCTATTTTTATTTTTATTGTTTATAGTAATTTTAAATTGTTTCCTAATGCATGCCCTTTTTGTATTGAATATATGTTGTTTTATTATTTACTCAGTGTTTTTATGTTGCACCTTAAGGCCGAGACAAGTTCCTATGTTTTTGAATTTTGTTCATTGACAATGGCAATAAACTCTTTTCTGATTCTGATTCTGATTCTGATGCTGCATCGATGTGTTACCCACTAGATTTCTAAAGTCTGTGCTGAACAGTTTGTTAGCACCACTCACTCACATAGTTAACATGTCGCTTTAATCTGGAACATTCCCAATGTCTTTGAAAGCTGTGGTCATAAAGCCTTTCCTAAAGAAGAGCAGTCTTGATGTCGCAGTACTGAGTAATTACCGGCCCATCTCTAATTTGCCATTTTGGGGCAAAGTCCTTGAAAAGAGTTGTTTACCAACAGCTCACCAATTCCTCTTAATAAAACAGCACTCATTTGATGTTTTTCCAGTCAGGTTTTAGACCTCATCACAGCACTGAGGCTGCTCTCGTCAAGGACACAATGGCAATGGCATCCACCTAAACACTGACGCGGGCAAAGCCTCTGTCTTAATTCTGTTAGATCTGAGTGCTGCTTTTGACACTGTCGATCATGGGATCCTCGAGACTAGGGGACAGGGTGGGCATCACTGGCACTGCCCTTAAACTGGTTAAAAGTCCTATCTGGAAGACAGGGAAGTACTTTGTTGAAATTGTGTGCCCCAAGGGTCAATCCTGGGACCCTTTCTATTCAACCTCTACATGCTGCCGTTAGGTCAGTTGATACGCAGCGAAAATGTGTCCTATCACAATTATGCAGACAACACTCAGATCTATGTTTCACTGACGACAGGTGAATATGGACCAGTGGATTTACTCTGTCACTGCATCCAACAGATCAGTGTGTGGATGCAAAACAACTTTCTCCAGCTGAAATTAGACAAGACTGAAATCATCGTGTTTGGCCCACAGAAACAAAGAGAAAGTGTTAACAGTCACCTCCAGAGTCTCGCTCTAAAACGAACAAATCAAGTTAAGAATCTGGGGGTAATAATGGACTCAGACTTGAACTTTAACAGCCAAATCAATAACGTCAGCAGCTTTTTACCAACTAAAAATCATTGCCAAAATCAAATGTATAGTGTCTAAACCAGACTTGGAGAGACTTATCCATGCGTTTGTCTCCAGTAGATTAGACTACTGTAATGGTCTGCTCACTGGCCTGTAGTACATCCAGAACGATGCTGCTCGGGTCCTGACTAGAACCAGGAAGTACGATCACCTTAGTCCTGTGCTCACGTCTCTGCACTTGCTCCCTGTGGCTCAGAGAATAGACTTTAAAGCAGCTCTGCTTGTATTCAAGTCCTAGCACCAAAGTACATGTTAGTGCCATATGAACCATCACGGACTCTGAGGACATCAGGGACCGGTCTCCTGCTGGAGCCAGAGTCAGAAATAAAAATGGGGAATCTGCTTTTCAATTTGATGCAGCTACAATCTGGAACAGTCTTCTTGAAGATGTGAGACAGGCCTCTACTCTGGTAATGTTCAAATCTAAGCTTACAACTGTTTTGTTTAGCTGTGCATATGACTGAAATGCTTTTCTTTGCACTCTTCTCTTTTATGTCTTGAACTATTATTTTGTGCCATGTCTTTGTGATTTTAATGCATTTTTTCCTGTTTCCTGCCCCGTCATCCACCGCTTCATGGCGCTTGTTGTCCGTCGCTTCTGTGGCTGCCGCATCTTTTGAAGCTGGGGTCCGAAGTTTCGTAGCCGGTCATAATGCTGTCAGCAGTGACCCGTCAAGGGTGCGCGTTCACGAGCCTTTACATGAAGCTTTGCGGCCTTCCTTTGTGGGCTGCCTGCCCTGTGCCACGGTTAGGGCTGCAGCTATTGATTATTTCAGTAATCATGTAATCTATCAATTATGTTCTTAGATTAACCGGTAAAATGTTTTGTACATTCCGTAAAAGCATATTAAACTATTTTTTTAAATAAATCTTATAGTTCATAGTAATAAACAGGAGTTTCTGCTTAAAATAACACATTTTATTCTATATTCCACATAAATGTGTCCCCAAAATAGCAACATTTCACTTCACCTGTCCAAATTGTTCTGTTTGTATATAAAGAATATATATAAAAGGACTAATTAACTTGTCACCAGACTGTTTGTAAACAGCTACAGTAGCTATGAATTAATTTGCGTTTATGTTCCATAAATTAAAATAAGACATTTGTTTGTAAACTTTTATGTTGGGTGGGACCAGTGATCCCTGGTGTTTTGAGCGGTGGCTCTGCATTTTGTGCGTTGGCTCCGTATGCCGTTCACTTTGGCCTCCGTGTTGTCGCTTTGTTGTGACGTTATTTCACAACACATTATTATAACTTGGTCGTGGTCATCCGTGCTTTTTCCATGGATGTATTGGCTGTTTCAACAGAGGAGAGAGCGACGTGTTTTAAACAAACAAGTGTGACTGGGAAGCAGAGTTGTCATGTGGGGGGGTGCGGGGGACCGCGAATGTGGGTCGGGGGGTCGACAGTGGCGGGTCGAGGACGCGGAGGCTGGGGTGGGCAGGCTGCTCGGACCACCAGGCTCTTTCACACAACCAAACTATTCCCTGCCACACTCGTGGTTTGGTTGTGCTTTTGTTGCAGCAGGTCCGAGCGAACAAGCTCCATGTGCCACAAGGTGTTCCATCGTGCGTCGCCGCACGACAAACAAGTGTGACTGGGAAGCAGAGTTGTCATGTGGGGGGGTGCGGGGGACCGCGAATGTGGGTCGGGGGGTCGACAGTGGCGGGTCGAGGACGCGGAGGCTGGGGTGGGCAGTAGTTAGAGTTGCTGCTCGGGACACCAGGCTCTTTCACACAACCAAACTATTCCCTGCCACACTCGTGAGTTTGGTTGTGCTTTTGTTGCAGCAGGTCCGAGCGGAACAAGCTCCCTGTGCCACAAGGTGTTCCGTGCGCGCCGCACGCTACAGATCGAATTACTCGATTTACTCTAGTGATCGTTGCAGCCCTAGCCTCGGTGCCTGTGTTCCACATCGCCTGGTTCATGTTTGATGTAGTTTATTTCAAACCAAATGTTGTGCATCGAGAGCGAGCAATATTACAACTAATGAACTCAAAGGACTCTTTTTTTATATCTGAAACCAAGAACAAAGTATTTCAACTCATCATTTGTGCCGGCAAATAGGACTTTGCATGCCAGAGATACACAAATTTTAACACTTAAATAAATTGCAATTTTGTTAACGAGCTTGCCACGCCCACATTTCAAATTGGATAAAAATCAAAAGAATAGTTGGAACACACCCTCCGGTCCCTCTTCTTGAACAGAGGGACCACGCCAAGACAGTTCTACAACATCCAGCGGATCTCATCCACTCCCGAAGCCCTGTCACCGAAAAGTTTGCCAACAACCTTAGTAACTTCAGTTTGGGTGATGGATGAGTCAGCCTCCGTGTCCTCAGTCCTCCTCTGTGGAAGACGTTACAGTGGGATTGATTCCTTCCACCGTCCGACGACATCCCCAATCTGGGTGAACCAACCGCAACATAAACGATGTTAGTGAAGTGCTTCCCCCTCCTAAGGATCATCTCCTGCGTTTTAAGCGTCGGGCGCGGCGTGTCCGAGGAGTTTGAGCGGCGGATGCCCTGGACGCCAGAGTGGCCAGAGCGGTCAAAGCGTTTGACGCAGATAAATTGGAAAAAGCTGAACTTTCTTCAGAATCAGCAGCAACGAATCAGAGATTATGCTCCAGTGAGCATAGTGACATGCTTCCGGGTAGCATGTCACTACCAGGAAGAAGGACCAAAACAAATCCTGCACCGATAAAAAATAATCCAGATGCAGCTTTTGGAGCAAATCATGATATTCACTCAACTTAGCACACCTGTATATATATATTGTTGAGCGAATATCATCATTTGCTCCAAGAGCTGCATCTGAATTATTTTTTATCACGTTCCACATTATTATTCAAATTGTGTTTAAATTTAAGTCCCATAAAGGTCACTTTTGTTTGTTTTCCAGTAAAACTCATCGATGGTATTGTGTCTCAGGGCTCTTTGGGTCAGTGAAATCAATCTTAGACACCTTTGCAAGTTAGTTTGCCAGGTAGGTCCAATTAAAGGAAAAACTACTTAAGAAGGACATTCCACATTATTATGCAAACCACCATTTTCAAGCAATATGGGAAAGGAAATGGATCTCTCTATTGCTGAAGAGCATGAAATAGTTGAATGCCTTGGACAAGGTATGAAAACTTTAGATATTTCACAAAAATGTAAGCGTGATCATTGTACTATTAAGAGATTTGTATCTGATTCAGAGCACACATGGATTTGTGTAGCTAAAGACACAATGAGGAAGGTTCCTGTCAGACAAAAACATTGGATTAAGAGAGCAGCTGCTAAAATTCCATAACAAAGCAGAAAACAGGTATATGAAGCTGCTGATGCTCTGGAGTCCTGCGAACATCAAGGTGTATGATCCTTCAGAGGCTTGCAGTTATGCATAAACCTTCTATTCGTCCACACTTAACCAATGCTTACAAGCAGAAAGGGCTCCAGCAGGCCCAGACATACATGAAGAGTAATTTTGTTCACTGATAAGCGCCGTACAACCCTGGTCCAGCTGGAAGGAGTGGTGCATGTTTGGTGGACGGCCACATATCCCAACAAGGCTGAAACATCAGCAAAGAGGGGGAGGAATCCTGTTTTGGCCAGAATCATGGGGAGAGCCCCAATAAGGTCTGAAAGTGTGAAAATGACCTCTGCAAAGTATGTGGAGTTTCTGACTGACCACATTCTTCCATGGTACAAAACGAAGAACCATGCTTTCTGTAACAAAATCCTCTTCATGTTTGACAATGCACCATCTCATGCGGCAAGGAATACCTTTGGGGCTGTTATGAACATAAAAGAAGAGAAACTCATGGTGTGTCCCCCATTCTCCTCTGACCTCAACCTTTGGAGAATCCTCAAGAGAAAGATCTTTGAGGGCGGGCGGCAGTTCACATCCAAACAGCAGCTCTGGGAGGCTATTCTGACAGAAGCAGAAACTCTCCACAAGAATGGTGAAGCTCCTATCAAATATGGGGTCCTATGTTAAAATGTAACTTGACTTGTTAAGATGTTTCAGTAAATATGCCCTGATAATGCTTCTAATTTAACAAATAACAGTAACATGGTTTGAAACACTGTTGTGCATAATAATTTGGAACAGTGCAATTTAAGTTTTTAATTTGGGAAAAATACTGTTATCATTGGGAGGTTTGTTCAATAACATTTGAATTGTGCTCTAAAGGTCGATGACTTGAAAATTATTATGACTGTCATTTATATTGACTATTTGGCAAAATCAGAGAAAAATATTGTTTGCATAATAATTTGGAACGCAATGTATACATTTTTTTTTCCATTTTCAAAAGTACATTAGCAAAACAAAAAAGAACACAGAATTTGAGCGAGAGAGGGAGTCCCAGTTTTCATTCCCATTTAGTCCAAAGTAAATCCTCACATTTCATTATGGACTATTTTGTTGTATTTGCATGTATGTGCATCTTTTGCATATATTTTTACAATTGCATTTCTTCATTCATTGAATGAGTTAGTGCAGGATCTGAGACAAAGATTCTTTTAAACTGCTGTTTTGCTCGTAAAAAAATTAAATTAAGATTGGGTTTTCATAGTCAAAAATATATGATAAATGCATACAAATACCCCGTACATGCACATTTATAAAATAATATCTAATATTATTTGGTTATGATGAATGTAATTGGAGGCCCATTTAGGCAAATTTAACTAGTAGCGCTCGACCAACTTTACTCCGGGGTTAGACATTAGCAACATTAGCAAAACAGTGCATTTATAACTGCAGAGGTTCAACTAAAGAGAAAATACCTGCCATGTTGGATTTTCTAACTCGGCTTCTAAAATGTTCTCAGAGTTTCCAATTAGGGTGGAAGGCTGTTCCATGTGTAAGTTTATACAATCGGTACCTGGAAAAAAAGACCTCATAGGACAACTGGAAGGCATTAATTCTACCTCAGAACACTAACATATGCCAACAATTATGGCATCACTATCAAGTTGTCTACACACATGAACCACAGCATATAGGCCTACTTTATTCTGTACACTGGACCCTATGATAGCAGTCAGCTTGGACTTGGCCACTGGAAGCTGGAGTGGTGCCAGTCCATATAGGGTGATAGTGTTTGATCCAATGACTGATAACTGTGTCATTCAAAAGCACAGTGTGGGTGATGTTTGCAGTCATGGCCTCACATCCAGGCAAAGAAAGAAATAAAATTGTTTGATTTTCCATTTAATTTTTTTTTTCCAAAATTAAATAAAATAAACAATAAAACATTATAATAATAAAATAAAATATTGAAATACAGCCTCGGAGTGTTGTTTCTTTATTTAGTTCACCTATATTTGTTTTGCGCAACATGGAAAGGTCGCTTTCACCCGGGGTGCCCGGACTAAACCAAGACTAAACCAAGACTAAACCAAGACTAAACCAAGACTAAACCAAGACTAAACCAAGACTAAACCAAGACCAAAACCTGGAGATGCTCGACCTCTGATTCATAAACGAGGGTAAGCAGCAGCAGGGCATGATCCAGGAGCACAGACCTCCAGACTGCTGCGATGATTGTGTTCTCAGTGATTGTGTTCACCCACTGTGGAGACTTTACAGGCAGACGCCAGCGGTGGAGGTGTCCAGCAAAGAGTTGAGTGTGACGGTGTTGTGCTGTTTACGTGAGTGGGAGAAAAATGTAACCACATAAAACTGGACTGTATTCATTATTCTGTAACTTATGATTTGTGTTATTCAAGTCCAAGAAGGTTGTTTTATTATGATTATCTCGCCTGGGGATAGTAAACACAACTCCAGTACACTAGTTTTGAAGTGTATTAGTTTACGATTCTGGGCATTCACAGAATGCACCACACCACCCCTCAATTTGCACACCTATTCTATAGAATTTTTTATATCGAAACTCAATACTGGTCTATGTTTGAAGGTGTTTAAATAAATATATATACAGTATAGCATTGGTTCTCAAACTTTTCAGCATTGAGGCGCCCCTATACATACTTTTCCTAAACCGAGGTACCCTATATTTGAAGTTCAATTTTACTTCATAGGCTGCCCCTTCTGAGGTTTGCCTTCTGTGATAAAACACAATTACAAAGCAGGTATTACGTTTTTTGGCTTCCTGCCTGATAATTAAACTACCTCGGTTCATTTAAAATGTTTGTCTGTTTAATTTACCATTTGTTTTTAAATGTGGTTTATAAATAAATTTTATTTGATTTTAATCCCAATTATCAGATAGGTACCACTTTGTTAATGTGCCACTTTGTTCAGGACTCAGTCCATATCTATTTACTCTTCATATGCTGCCGTTAGGTAACATTATCAGAAAGCATGGCACTTAATTATCTGCTTCTTAACCCTGAAAAAAAATGGGGTAATTGTACTAAACTTACATGAGTGACATGCAAGTCTCTGCACTGGCTCTGGGCTATGGATCCTCAGCACATAGTATGTGAGCAGTGCAGGACTCACTCAAACACAAAACTAAACACTCTTCAGTATTTCATGCATTGTTTGGGGTTTTAAACAATCTTTAGGCACATTAGAACTTAATGTAATGTTGGGAAAACAAGTAAAAGAAACTCAGTCCTGATCTTCCAGTATAACACTTTGGTAGCCAAGCACAGGCTACCAGGTCTATAAACCAGGTCTATAAACCAGGTCTACAGCAGGTCCACACCATTTGTCCAACAGCAGAGGGAAAAAAACTGTTCTTGTGGAGGGAAGCTCTGGTCCAGATGGACCATAAAGTGTGAGTGAGTGAGTTTACAGTATGGTTGCTAGGTAACAGTAGTGGAATTACCTCTATCTGTGTCATATTTTCCAGCCAGTAAGTACAATTATAAACTTTACAAAAATGGTCAAACTAGGGACAAAAAGGCAAAATATTTAGTAAAATATGAAATATAGTTATGCTCACTATGTTTTTGTGAAATGTGTTGTCTAACCTGTCATATAGACTTTAAATGTTAGGGCACCTGCTACACAAATTCAAAATATTCAAGTGGATTTTCACTTTCAACAAAAAGGTGTTAATCTAAAATGTTTAATGAATTCAAGTAAAACAAAATGTATGCTGTTCTCACACTATCGACTCAAAAATTTATCTATTCTGTTGTGTTACTAATAATGGCGGTTGGCAGGCGAAAGGTGCATGTTTTATGCTATGCCGTTAAAAGAAAAGGAGAGAGAGAGAGAGAGAGAGAGAGAGAAGAGAGAAACGAGAGAGAAAGATAGAGAGAGAAAGTGTATTCCTCTTAATTGTAGAAAACAGTTAATCCAGGCTACATTTTTCTCAATTCTGGATTATGGTGATATTATATATATGCATTCTACTGCAACAGTCTTAAAGCCTCTGAACTCAGTTTATCATTCAGCATTAAGGTTCATTACAGGAGAAGGATAAAGAACACACCACTGTCAATTACACTCTAAAGTAAGCAAACATTGGATGCAAGAAGAGAACAACACTGCATTCTGTTTATTTCTAGAGCTCTCATTGGGGTTTTGCCTGATTATTTCACAAGTTTACTGAACATCAAATCAGGTCTTTGCCGATTAAGATCACAGGACATGTTTATTTTACAGTCTCACAGAGTCAATACGGAACCAGGGAATAAGGCGTTCATGAACTTTGCTCTCGACCTATAAAACAAAATTTAATTATTTTATGTTTTCTAATTAATTCAAAGCACTTTTAAAAGACTATCCTCAGTACCAGTGCTCTTGTTTTAAATGATTTTATTTATTTTTTTGTGTTTCTGTAAATGTATTTTATCTAATGTTTTATTGCCATTTTCTCTATATATCTTGTGTTTGTTTGTATAATTTTTAACAGTGTGAATGTTTTCATGTGTTAACAGGGCGCTCTTGTAAATGAGAGTTTGCTACCAAGGGCCTTCCCTGTATAAATAAGGGTTATCATAAATGATCAGAATGACTATCAAACTGACAGCTCTTGAGAAGGAATGTGTGAATGATGCCGGAAATGTTACACAGTATGACTTGAAACAAATCTCTCCAGCATTTCTCTAATTGTAGATATTTTCATTGCTTTTTAAAGCCCAGAACCCTTCTCCAGACTCATTCTTCTGAGACTGGCCTGGCTTGGTAATACGGTGTGTGTATGATACTCCCTCTCTCCCTCTCTTTCTCTTTCCGTCGCTCTCTCGCTCTGTGTCTTTCTCCCCTCTCTGTTCCCTTCCCCCTCTCTCTCCCTCCCTCCCCCCTCCCTCTCTCCCACTCTCTCTCTTTCTTGCTCTCTCTCTCAGGATCAGTGAGCACCCCTGTTTATGAGGATGGTCCAGGCTCGGCTCAGGCCGGAGTTTGGCCTCTACTCTATAAACGGGGATGAGGAGGGTTTTGAGGACAGCTTGGTGGGGATCTTAACCTCTGTGCGGCAACTCATTTTCGGACCCTTTTGTTTTTGTATGTACAAAAATACTTATTTTTATTTTGCAAATAGCACGAGGTACATAGTGTAATGGTAAAAATATGGACATAATAAAGGTCTGTTAATAAAAAATATTAAAAATCTCTCTCTTTCTCTCTCTCCTATCTCTCTCTCACTCACACTCTCTTTCTCCCTCTCTTCTCCCTCCCCTTCTCTCCATATCTCACTCACTCACTCACTCACTCTGGTAATGTCCTGTCTTCACATTCTTAGGCCTGAAGCTTCCTCTGACACCTCTGTCATAATAAACTGACACAGACTCAAACTTGTGATGGGGATGTGACATTTCGGGGAGAGTATTTCATGCCACCCTCATAATCTACAGGGGAACAAATTGTTTCAGCATGTCAATTGTTCATTTCAATCACCACATTCCAAAACTGTACAGGAGCCTTCCAAATATATTGCCAATTCATGTAGCCAATTCATGAACATGTGGATCCTTTTGACGCTGCATAGAACTATCAACGTAGGGAAAATTACAAATGGCCTCTATAACAGTGTGCAGTAAAAACTAATGATATACGATATCTGTGTATATTAATTCATGTTGAAAAAAAAGGAGCAATACTGAAAAAAGTATCTGCGGTTTTAGCCTAAATAGAATTTATGCCTCTCAAACACTTGCAGTTTTGAACTCTTGTAGGTGATTACATAACTTGTGATATTTAAATTTACAAATAAGTATTTTCTATTTGAAGAGCTGATTTGCGAAGCCAGAGCATGACCCCCAGAATAGCAAACATTGGCATTTGCGACCCCCAAACACAAAAAATAGGCTATACCGCAATGCATAATGTCTAATGTTTGGCAAAAAAATAAGAATCTATAATTACCGCATTTGAAGGGTGTCAAGCCTATTGCATACCTTTTCTAGTTTTCCCCTTATCATCTGAGGGCAACCAGGTTGAGAACAACTGAACTAAAATAATGTCAGCATAATACAATCTCCTCTGGGATATTACATGTAAGTCAGTTTATAAAAGTGAAATCTTATTTGAGATTATTCTATTTTAAAGTAAGTTTAAGACATGCTTTTCTATCTCAATAAAAGACATTTAAAGCTGTTCTGTTAGTTCTGTCTGTTTTAAAATGTGTTGTTGTAAAAGCTTAAAGTATAAAGCCCAGTACCCAATTTTCAAATAAGGGAATAGTTATTTAAACATTTCTAACTCATTCAGCTCTCACAAACTTTTTGGCATATCACTATGCCAAAAAGTTCTGCTTTTACAGTACACTTTTTGGGGTGGAAACAGTATTGACTAATTATGAGGGGGGAAAAGTTGGGTACCCTAGCTTTAAGATTTACCCTCTTTTTTGTAAACAAAAATATATGCTAAAAAAACAGGTATTTTATATTATAAATCATTGTCAAGCAAAATACTTGACACAAATGGATGTTTTCCATGCCCAGTGCGCATTTGTCACAAAAGGAAAATTGGATACATTTAAACTTTTTTTTACGGCTATTATTAATAACAGTATAGTTGAGTTGAATGGAAAAATGTTTTTAGAAATGCTTTTTAAAACCCTGCTAGTTGTGGAGACCAGGGCAGGTTATCACGCTTTTTTCAATTCTATCTCTGAACTAACTAAGATAACTAACTGAAATGAATGTGATTCATAATTTACAATATTTGTTCAAACACAAGCAAGGGTGCATTTAATTTTTTCTTAACTTTGCAAAATGATATCTCAGGCAAGCAAATATCAAATGAGTTCACATCAGGACAGATGTGCAGAACCAATTTTTTAATTGAAAAAAAGCAGTGTGACAGCTTAGCTATGTGAGAACAATTTTATTTGAAGCGTTCATTTGCAAAACCAGATACCTCCGTTTTGAAGACGTGTCACAATGTTGTTATTTATTTTATTTTTTTTACATCACACTGTAACAGGGACAACCTGAAGAAGAGTTTGTAACAGATGTTCCTTTTTCTGTCATCTCACCTCGGTACTAGTTGTTGAACTTACTGTAGTTAGTTTTTGTGTGCAAATATCAGTTTCTATGCATAATTTTGCTTTAAATATTAAATCTGTCTCTTATATCTTCAGCTAAACTAATGTCCCATGGGATTACAGATGGAAATTAGCTTTGAGCTAAATAAGGTGTATTTACAGTATTATCTGTTAATTAATACTTACTTTCCAATTGAAATAAATAAACATAACTATTGTAAGCATAACACAGTGATATTGCATATTGTTGTGTGTGTGTGTGTGTGTGTGTGTGTGTCTATTTATATAATAGTTTATATATATATAAACTATTATTATTATTATTATTATTATTATTATTATTATTATTATTATTATTATTATTAATAATAATAATAATAATAATAATAATAATAATAATAATAATAATAATAATAATAATAATGTTTTTGGTGTAAGGGGAGTTTTTGGAGTACATCTGACCCTGATTCTTTCCTGAGTGGTTGATTTCACTGAAATAAAGTGGTTTATAGCGCTCTTTTTACATTTCATCTTCTCTGGAGCTTGATAGTTATTTTTTATCAGATGGCGGACAATATGGAATAAATGCAGAACATTTTAAGGGGCTGACATGTTTTTCTGTCTCAACTTTTGTTTTGTTTGTTTGTTTGTTTGTCTTTCAAATGGTATTTATCTGTTTTTACAAATTAATACTTCATTTGACTTTCCACTCTTGTCAAAGCGTGTCAAGATGATGTGAGAAAGGAATGTGTTTTATTTAGCGTATTTACATCGTGCCTTTACGCCTTCTGACACATTTAAAACAAGCTTAATTGCAGTACAAAAATTAATAGTTATAAACAAAGTAGTTCGGCCTTGGCCTGTTTCGAGAGCACTTGAAGCTCATACGCGCACCCAGACGTGCAGTGACTTGGAGATCTCCCTCTCTCATTCTACTGTCTTCTCTATTTATTCACTCACACTCCAGATCGTGATGCGCATAAAGAGCGAGCGTTGCTTGTTTTTAAACCTCACCTTCAATGCTCGTGTATGCTCGCAGTAGAACATTTAATACAAATAATGACTGGTCAGAGCCAATAGGCAGGGCTGTCACGCTTTTACAGCCGGGACAGTGCGTAACGGTCCGTGCCGTGCGTGAAAAGCAGAGAATGGAGAGGACTTTTGGGCTTGAGAGAGGGGCCCCGCACGCGAGCCCCAATAGAAATCACCAGCTTTCAAAATGTAGATTATTAGTTTAACATGGTCGCGGGTCAGTGTGTCATGTTTTGGCACGAGGGAATCAAGATGAAATTGAAATAATTTAAATTAGAATTCTAAATGAAAATTAGGTTTATGGGCACTTTTACATTATTTAGTATTGAAAAAAAAAAATCCAGTCGGTGTGTATTTTAAAAGCGACGCTTCTGCTCAGTTTACGTCTTGAAACAGCGCATAATGAGCAGGTGATGGCGCAGGTTAGAACCCTGCTGCTGTCTCCTTTTGAAGTAAACGCGTCTCCACCTCCAAACCCGGAACTCACAGAAACACGGCTTTAGAAGAACTTAAACGCACCTCACAAATAAAATAAAAACAACAACAACGGCGAGTAAAACGTTGCATTGACGTGGAACGTTTATGTTGAATTAAATGTATATTGTTAAATATTGGATTATGAGAACAATAAAGACGCTCAAAGCGCGCATAAAAGTGATGCTTTTGAGTCTTGTTTAAAACACACACTATTACGCACTGGCATTTAACCTGTTTTTATGGATTTTGTTTTCTATAGTTTTCTATTGCTATTTTTTAGTTTAGTTTAGTTTTCTTGACTTTTTTTTATTAACCTTTTGATTATGCATCATGTTTATTGATGTTGTGTTAACTCTGTACAGCACTTTGGAGATTTGTAAATTGTATACCATATTTTATTGCATAAAATTGGATTGGAAAAAAGTTTATACACCTAGAGAATGGTAGTTGACTCGGGGGAAACATGCAAGCCGGCATCAATTGAGAGATTTAGCATAGGCCTATAATAAGATCATATTAAAAATACAATAAAAATAACTATATAATAATAATAATAATAATAATAATAATATAATAGGCGCGGGATAAGCAAGACCAGATCCAATCGGCGTCGATCGACGTTGATTCGACGTTGATCTGAACTCGGTGTACTCCGGGTAGATTTGTGTCCACCCATTTCCCAGTCCACGTAGGCTACTTGTGCATCTTGTGTGCTTGTGGAACGTCATCCTTTACGTCACAAGTCCTGTTCAAATTCAAAGTTTGCTTATCGGCAACTTAGCTGGAAATCCTCGGATGATAACTTGCTCAGCCCGTTTCACTCAGGATGGATCAGAAGTGCATCTGTATTTCCCACAATGCACGGCCGACCCGCCCGCTGCCCTCTCCTCAACACACAAAAAGGCACGGAGCAGACAGAACCGCCAGCAGAACCGCGGGTAGATCAGGGTCACTTTTGTGAATTATCAAGTGCATTTATGTTTGTAACAATTGTCCACAACGCTGCACATTTTTCATTTGCTTTTTTTTGCAGATCTATATGTAGAATAAAAATGTCCTCACAATTAATTACAGCACCAATCGCCAATTAAGACAAATGCAGCATTTTATTTTAATTTTAATAGACTTTTATGTTTTTATCTGAATAGTGCATACATTAAAACATTGCCCCCTTATTTCAATAATAATATTATGACTACTAACCTAATAATAATTCACATCGAGGCCTAAATTTAGTCATAGTGATTTATAGATCCCTAAAAGATGCTTATTGGGCTATATTTACTGTAGACACTTGCCTGGACTGTGCTACTTTGAAAATGTATTCATACAGACTACTAATGATAGTGAATACAATGTTGTCACTTGGCCCTATACTGTATTCGGAATAGACTACCTGTACATAAAATACTTTAAATTGCATTATATTATAGTGTAAAGCTGATTGATGTCAATCAAATTGGTCTCCACTAGGCTGCTGGGCGTTTTTTCAATCATTGGACACTTCAACTCTTGTCCATCATCTAGACCAGGCAGTCCAAGTAGATGCATTTGGGATAAGCAAGACCAGATCAACATTGATAACAACGCAGGGTTGCGCTCGACTTTATCCCGATTGTCACGAGTTGAAAGTTCGTGAAATCTAAAGAGTATGAACCAGCTGGGGCAGCAAAAAATCTTTTAAAAAACAAAAGAAAAATGCGTTTCTTGTGTAAATTTTGCCAATCTTTGGATGAATTGAATTCTGAATCTCCTATAGTATGATGTCATCAATAGGTTTAGCGATCTGCTCTACTTCTGTCCTTTTACACTTCTACTTGTCTTTAATAATTGCTGCTTGATTGGTGTAAAACTCTAATTGATATTTAAAACAGGTACTATACCACCAAATAAAGTAAACATTTTACAATTCTGAATGCCTGGCATAGACATTTTGAATAATAACTAATAGTAAAGATAAATTAAAACAAAAATAAACTTTTACTAGTCAAACTGTGCCAAAAATAAAAATAAATAAATAGCTTAATAGAGTCCAAACCAAGTCCAAAAGGTTCAATTTGGACTAAATAAAGAAAATCACAACTGTCAAATAATATAATAGTTTTCTGTCAGATGGGATTCCCTATTTGGATATATTAAGTATCTTGCAGAACGCATTCTTTATTATCAAATATATATTATATTTTTGCAATTTATTATGTTGTCCCAGCCAGGCTATTACCTGAAGAGCAGCTATCCAAACATGCCTTGGGCCATAAATTTGACAATGTTTACTATCTTGCTGCCGTTGACCTTTGAACCCCCTCCCTCCTCCCACACCTGGCTGCTTCTGCATTATTGAACAGATCAGCTGACAGCTGCAATTGCTTGTCACGCAATGGAGCCTCCCAAGACCCGAGAACAGAGAAAAGAAAGTATACCATGGTACAAAAGCTTCTTATTGGTTCACGGTATGGCCTCAGAGCGATGTGATTGGTGGGGACGTAGGTTCCCTGGGGCGGGGTGGAGGTCCGAGGTCAACGTGTCGACTGTGCTTGCACATCTTAGCGGCTTGTGGTGTTTATCCCAATGGCCTTTGAACTGTCACACTCACATGACGCCGACATATGTAAGCAAACTAATGTCTACTGTTTCTCAAGGAAAATGGTTTTACAGTGATAAGGATGTAAGCAATCTCGACTCCAAGGTTCCATGCTCGTGTTGGGTCTTTCTGTGCAGAGTTTGCATGTTCTCCTTGCAGGAAATATTCACAAAAATAATCATTTATTTATACAGGGGAAACCAAATGAGAGTAAATACAAAATGTAAATTAAACAAAGAAACACAGGATATCCCGGTAAAATGTAAATAAAATATCCAATAAAATAATCAATCAAATTAACAAATACCTAAAAACACATTTACAAATACAAAATGGGATAACATCATGCAAAGCAAGAGCAATGGTTCTTTGGGTAGTTTCTAACCAGTGCTTTGAATTCATTAAAATTCATACAATAATTTAATTTTAAAAGTCTTTCTGTTTTGTTCCACAGGCAGGGAGCAAAGTTGCTGAAAGCCTTTTTCCCTAGCTCCGTATTGATTCAGTGAGACGGTAAAATAAGAAGGTCCTGAGATCTTAATCGATAAATACTTAAACTTATGTTCAGCAAACTTGTTAAATAATCAGGCAAATCCAAATGAGAGCGTTATAAATTTTACTTTATATTATAAAGTAAAATTCTACTATCATTTTACTTTAGAATATAACAGACAGTGGTGAGTTCTGTATCATTTTCCTTCATTGAACCTAGTGCTGAATGAAAAACTGAGTTCAGAGGTTTCAAGAGTGTTGTTGTAGAATGCATATATATAATATCACCATAATCCAGAAAAATGTAGTCTGGATTAACTGTCCTCTACAATTAAGAAACACTTTTTATTTCTAAAGAAGAATGACTTTAACATTGTTTGTCCGCTCTTGTGCATGTTTGTTGAAAGAGTTTATTTTGCAGTATTTATAGTATAATAAATAATGCAGTGTGCCTTTTGGAGATGCATGCATTATTTCATTTTTTTTATTAATTAACAATTTTAAATTAACAGATTTGTTGGCTGGAATGAAAATCCATTTGGTACTTCAAGGTTCTTCAAGGTACTTTAAGGTGCTTCAAGGAATTTCAAGGTCCTTTAAGGTTCCTCAAGGTACTGCTAGTTAGCATTTCAAGGTATTTCAAGATTCGGAAAAAGGGAACCCCGATGCACCAGAAAAGACGAAAGTTTGTAATAAAGATTCAGTCAATAAAATGTTTTAAATTCTTAGTCGTATAATCCCTTGTTCATCAAGTATTGTGGTAGAAAAGGTTTCAAAGGTTTTCTAAAATAATTGATCTAAAAAATACAAGGTTTGGTTCAACATTTTAAAGGTTCTCGTATAATTAAGGCAACAGCTACGACTTGTAAATTAATATTTTAGCTATAATTTATACTTAATCCAACAAATCCAAGATGATTGCAGAAAAAGATTCAGTTGTAGTCATCTGGCCTCTGTTTTTAGAAAAAACGAAACTTGATTTTTTTTTCTAAAAACAGAGTCCAGATGACTACCACTGAATCTTTTGCTACAATGGAACACTCCTGGACGAATGAGGAGGATTACACCGACAAATCCAAAATTACTTTTAATACTTTTAAATTGAATATTCTAAGGTACCAAATAAGTGTCAAAAGCGCAGAGCAGCCTAAAAACATGAGCACTCAAGATATGCTCCAGCACTCCATGGGCATGTATTATGTAAAGACAGTAAGATATGTGTGATGTGTGGGTAAAAATGAGCAGCCAATCCAGAAGAATGACACGAGACAGCAGAATGGTGGGAGGAAAATATAGGGCAGAGACGAATCAGGAAGAGACCATCAAAAAAACAGCTAACTACACTGTAAAGTACACTGTCAAAAAAGAAATATTAGTTTGAATTAAGTTATTTGAATAGTTTCTAATACATTTGATTAATTTACTTGGTCGAAGTCAATCCATGCTAAATTACTTGACTGAGCTTGAAAATAGTTTCATTTTTTATTTTTATTTCACCAATTTATTGGCAGGAATTTGCTACATTTTCTTACTTTTCATAATTGTGAAGATCATTTGACTTTTGATAAGTCGTAAATGACAAAATTATAAATTATTTCGTTTTACTGAAACAAGTCCGACTTGGCAATAAGTCACATAAATAAGTGAACATGTAAAACTGCTCGAATAGAGATCTTAATTTCAAGACGTAATCATTAAGTGGATATAAATGTTCTGCAGTGACGGACTAACTGTAAAAAGAAAATGTACAAATACTGATTAAAAGTCATTTTAAATCACTGTCGTTTTTTGCAGTGTATGTTCAATGAATGGGAAAAAATGAGGGAGATGATTTGCGAGTTTGGACATTTGAAGTCTGTAGATCTTCTGTTGGTCCAGACTGACATCTCGTCATAGTGCACATGTCAAAACTGCTCCTCCCGACAGGCATCTTCTCTGTCACTGCAGATGTTCTCCCCACCACAACTCCTCAAGACACCATCATTTTACTCCTACTTGAGAAATGTATTGTAGAGTGTAAGAGTCTCTTACTTGAGTAAAAGTGTTGGTTCCTCTTCTCACTGTGAGTAAATCTACAAGGGACAAAAGCTTTATGTTGACAATGTTAAATTATTACAATTGTGTTTCATGAACCGCTCCTTCAGAGGGGTACATTTTTCCCCCTAATTTTTGTGTTTATCCTTTGAAAATACAAGATTTTGTGCATTATTTTCTGTTTTGTCCGTCATATTACATTAACTTCCAATCATAAATCAGGTTTTACGTCCAGACAGTTACTCTTACTTGAGTAGCAGTTTCAGCCAAATGCTTTTCTTTTTTTACTCTTAGTTCTTGGACTACTTGATTTCTATTAGCATTATAGTGCTATTACTTGACTACAATTGTGGCTACTCTACCCACCTTTAACAAAATATAATTAACATGCTGGGAAGATGTTTTGGATAGTTGGAAGTTTCAGACACTGCTGTTTTAAATACTTATTGTATTTTTTACATGTCCTGACATGACCTGTTTTTTATGCCAAGTTCCATTTGTCTATGTTGTAATGTTTCCGTAAATCATGCAAATACATTTTTGAGGTGGCGCTGCTGAGCTGTCTTTCAATATTTTTTGACAGGGTCTTCACTCAAAATTAGAGCTCACTGAACTCTAATTTTCAATACCAATTACTTGCATATTCATTATTGTTTACTACTACTACATATTTGCGGCTAGGATTAGAGATTTCTTATCAAATATCTACATTTGACCATATCTCTACATGTTGCAGTCTAAGACTGATGAGCTCAGAAAAGGATCAAAGACCAAGTTGGCTAAGCTTCTTTCCCAAATTTCTTAGAACTCTCTATAGACCATAGCAAGTTTTCTATTACATCTCACGCAAGTCCAATTATACAGACTTTTATTGTCCTAATACCATTTTGAAATTGTCCCAAAATCCAGTTTGTCCATCCTCGGGGGAAACATACGTCCTGGTCCCTTACGTCCTCCTGTCTCTGGGTGGACCACTTTGGTACAATGAAAGGGCAGACGTCTGACTTTGCTGCAAATCTGTGAATACGATTTCAGGAAAGAATTAAAATGTCAGCGACCCCTATTTTCCAAATCAGAATCAGCCTCTAAGCTCTTCCACCCCCTGTGGTCCATCCTTCCTCCCAAATGAGGCCTTGCTCGCTGGCTCACGTCCGCCTGTGAACCTGCGTCCTTCTGCCGACCCCTGGATGACTTGTCTTTCATCGGCTTGTCCATTCCGTTGGTCAGTTCTGTCCAAATTCTTGTCCCATCTTGGACCAGAGACACTTCAAGTTGGGGTACGCAACTTTAAACTGGTAATTTCTTTGTTTTCCACCTGTAGAGTACATTACAAAAGCTGCAGATTGTGCTAAAAGGATCTAAAACATGTTAACAATGACGAAAGATGGAAGAAAGAGGCTGAAGCATGTTTGACTGAACATTGGCAGTCCACTCGGTTTCACTTTGCCGTATGAAAAATGCTGTTCTAAAGCGGTTCTAAAGCTGTGCACCCAAAAATGTATACTGTGTATACTTGTGATGTGGTTAAGACAGTGTTTGTTAAACAGTGGTACGTGGAGCCCTCTGCTGATTGAGGGTTTGTTTTATTTAGAAACAAATCTCTTTTTTGTTATCCTTTGAGTTAATCATCATTTAGAAATACCTAATGAATAATTTTGCAACATTTAAGACCTGGTTTAGTCTTATTTTAGACCAAAATTAGACCTGATAAAGTTCGAGTTTAGATCTGATAGTACTCGGAAAGCCAAATATTAAGTTAGATGGTATAGAAGCACTATAAGGTTTAAGAAGCACTGGTTTAGGAATAAGTTGTTCGTCCTTTCAAGTTTAGTTTATTTGCCATTTGCAGTTAAAAAACAGATTGGAAATACATGTGCTAAAACCCTCAAGGTGCACAACAAGACATCAAAAACAACCGCATAAACAAACAATAGACATAAGTTACAAAACATTAAAAGTTCCATGAAAAAATTGACAATGTGAAAATAAGCAACCTAAAAATATTAAAAATAACATTAAAAAAGTAAAGTGCCTGATCCTAGAGTTAAAGTGCATTGTTCAAGCTAGTGACGGCTTATGGGAAGAAGCTTTTAGCAGCTTTAAAGCAAAAAAAAACACAATGTCTTGGAAACGCCGTTAAATTTTTCCACTTGGACTGGTCTGACTTATAGAATGACCTAATGGGCTTTCCAGAAGAGGCTAACTTTCTTAACCTCTGCTGACACCACTGGGCAGTTTGGGGCCATTGAAAAACAAAGGATGAGCAGGGGGGTCATTTTAATCAAGGCGGATACATTGTATAATCTGCTGACATTTTCCAAAGATAATGTAATAAGATTAAGTTTTAGCTGGACAGTAGTATTGTAGGGCCTGGTTAGTACTTGACTTGGAGACCGCAGTGCCACAGTGAGGCGGCTAGAGTAAATGTTGTTGTGTCCTTAGGCAAGACGCTTTACCCACATTGCCTAGTAAAGTGCTTTGCGTGCCTTGAGGGTGGGAAAGCACTATAGAAATACACTGAAATAATAACAATAATAATAATAAATTGTATGTCCGGACTCGCCGATGACGTCACACCAGGATGAAAAACAAGCCGCCTTTTCACGTTTCCAATGCCGCAGGTCGACCGAAACAAGTTTTAATTTGAACTAAGACACAACTTGATGCACATTCCTTACCCAAGAGCTGATGGTTTACTCTAGCTTATATCCTGCTGATTTCTGTTGGAAGATCGTCTTTTGGATCATATTAGGAAGGTGAGCTAACAGTCCGAGAATTGTTTGAAATTCTAAACGACTGTAAAAATGTATAATCCTTGTTACCATAATTGATATACTATTTCAGAGTGAAGAAAATCTAGCACCGTTGCGATGACAATTTCCAATTTATTACTATAACTGTTATCTTTTGAATCAACACCCAAGAACACTGCATTGTTTATTTCTGGTTATGCGTAGCTGAAGTTTTATATTTCTTATAGGAGTACTCTTATATATTTTAAAGATGTGATATTGTCTTTGTTGCAGTTATTGATCAGATAATCCCCTTTTGGTTTGCTGTCTTCAGTAGTGTACATAAGTAAAGAAAAGGACATAAAGTACATAACCAACAGTACCAAAAATGTACTTTAAAAAGTTTGAATTAAAGAAATGTCTTTTTAACAATTTTATTTCACACTTTGAGAACTATTAAAGCATCGAAAGAAGTGTGTGTGTGTGTGTGTGTGTGTGTGTATATATATATATATGTGTGTGTGTGTGTGTGTGTGTGTATATATATATTAGAGGAGGCGGCCGCCTGCTGAAGTAGTGCATCTTCAGTCACAGTTCAACAGCGTGGACAAGTTGGTCGGAGTAGATGATTCAAAAGGAACAGACTTTTGACTGAAACAGACTTTTAACATGTGAACAAATGAGATTATATGATTGAATTTAAAAATAAAAACAATAATTCTAGATCAATTTATAATATAGAAATAACTACTACTGCTGTTACATTTCAGTAATATGTAAATAAGAAATATATTATAACAAAAACTAATAAAAGTTTCAAAAGCACACTATGGAACCGCGATGAATAACGTATTTCTGTATCACCATTACAATATGTCTAATTACAATTATGACTAAGAGAATAATTTATTTGCCATTTTAAATTTGCCACTAAATAATAGAATATTACAAACAACATTGAATGTCAAACAATGATGCACAATGATAATCAAGGTAAAGTTGATTCAAATGATTGTGTATTTTGACTTTTGATGAGCTATTTCCATCATAAAGCAATGGGCTATGTAGAGCTAATGAATTAAGAACTGAATTGCTTAATAATCAGCCAAACGAGGTACCATTCCCTTTTTCCACTACCAGTTCTTGTTACAACTCAGGACATATCAAGCAACTTGGTAAAGAAAAAAATCTGTTCCAGTTTTTTACCTCGAAGCCAGCAGTAGCCTCCCTAAACCTTTTTTCTATACCCCCGAGGTACTTAGCTCTACGAAGGGGACAAAATTGTTGCAAAGATCAGACTGAGTCCGGTGAAAGTGTAAGGATTTTGAATTACCACTAGATGATGTCGAGGGGTGGACGCAACTGTTTTGCAGAGCCACATGGGCTGAAAATTGCTGGTGTAAAGGACACAAAATGCAAGCCCTTGTTTATACATAAGCCTATGAGGTCAAGTTAGTCTGTGTAACTCCTATTTCCCAAGGTTCTCAAGTGCCTTTAAATTTCACTGCCTTTTATGTTACATATAACATTTGTGACAACTCTGACAATCTGTGCGGAGTACTTCTGTTTGAGGATTTCTTGATAATTCTTCCTTCACGTCCATGTCTCCACATTCTAAACAGCTAAACTATGATCTTCTTTTGAAAGTGTAGAAGTTGTCCATTCAATACATTAGATAGTTTGATACTAGGACAGAACACCACAAACGGACTCCTGTTAGTATTGACAACATTTAGGACAGTTGAATATAGTAGATACTAAAACTTGCAGCTGTCTCAGGGCTGAGTGACTCTGGAGCACACTCTGTCCCCTGAGCTATTGTCAGGCACTAGACTGAGACGCACACAACAGATCTTCATTAGGCCCTTGTATATGTGTCAGTTTGGGGCATTGGTGCTACCTCCCCATTGTGCATTGGGTTGATTAAACAGCATATTGTCTGTTTTGCTTGGCATTTGTCTACCATGTTAAACTTTATTGGGTTTGAATTATAAAAAATAGTGTGTTAATATATGTTGGTGATTGGTGTTTCACTTATTTTCATATATATTTATATTTAACCAGGAAAGTCCCACTAAAATTACTAAAAATAATTTTCAGGGGAGTCCAGGCCAAGCGCAGCACAGATCAGTCATAATCACACAATTTCTTCCTTTAAAATCCAAACCTTTCAGTATTAATTTAAACAGACTTATTGGAACCAGTAAAGATTGGCGATACTAGTGATGTTTTAATTTGATCGGATACTACATAAAACTATAGCAAGACTTGCGATATCGATCTGATAACAGTTCCAAAGAGTTTTGTATTAAAATGCATTGAAACTCTATTACTACTCACTATTATAATTGTAGAAAAAGATTCAGTTGTAGTCATCTGGACTCTGTTTTAGAAAAACAAACAAAAAACGTTTCGACTCTCATCCAAGAGTCATTCTTGGAAAGAGTAGGATATAAACCTGAGTTCTCCGACTTGTTTCACAGATTGAGAATTACTCTTGAATGAGAGTCGAAACGTTTTGTTTTTGTTTTTCTAAAACAGAGTCCAGATGACTACAACTGAATCTTTTTCTACAATGGAACACTCCTGGACGAATGAGGGATTACGCCGACATGCCCTCTATTATAAACAATGTTGTCTTGGCTATCATTGTTTTTGCTCCACTCCAGCTTGAACTAATACAATAAATGCATGTATGTGCGTAAATCCTTAAATATAAACAATGTATATCAATAATTTTGGTATCTAGTGTTGTACTTTTCAATGCCCCAGCCAATATCAATATTTGATATTGATCCGTTCATCACTAGAAACCAGTTTATTTCATTTCCAGACCGAATTCTGAAGTTGCTTTGTATAGATAAAACAATACTTATGCAAATCACCTCACAAAGTTTTAAATCAGATTATTTCATTCAAGGTGCACTATGTGCACCTACCAGGGGTCTCATTTACAAAGTGTTCAAAAATTTTACGAATATATATAGATGATGAAGAGAGATTGAGTCAGAAAGTTTGAGGGAGTTTGTGTTTTGCCCATACATACACTTTTACTCAGAATTCCATGTAAAGTTTTATAAATCAATGGAAATGGGAGTCCACATACAATAAGAAGCCATGTGTTTTAGCAACAAACACAATATAATAATATATAGTATAATGTATCATTATATTAATGAGAATTTTAAATAAAGATGGCCACATACAATGTTTTGCAGTTTTTGAAAACATTTTAAAATGGATTTCACTTCTCACTTTCATTGATGGGGTCAATAATGGGGACAACCATACAATCACATAATCTCATAATAACTGTAACACTGTAAATTGACATGGTGACGTCCCTAACCCCATCCGTTTTCTCTTAGATGTGTTACAATGAGTCCTTATTGACAAAATTAGCTTTGAACTTTCCAACTGCTAGCGTGGCGCCCATTGTGAAGGCTTGCACTTTGCCCTACGTGCCAGCTCCCCCAGGAACCCAGCGTCACGGGCCCGCACATGGATTAGATCTGAACAAAGCCTGCAAAGACACAGTAGTTAGCGTCCTTCAATGGCCAAAACTGACAGGATTACACCACCAAACAGGGAAAAAGACTCTTCCTGTCTTGGGGGCTAATTCGCCAGACGTCTTACGCTAACTCTTTTAAAGCTTGCACTGAGCTAAACATGACCGACGTCCCGGCATAGTACGAGCGCATCTAGCAGTCTTGGCCAGACCACGCACAAAGATGGGGAAAAGAAAGACTGCATACATAATTCAAGCTGAAAACAGGAGGTGAGGATGAAGAGCTTGCTTGCCGTCGTAAACAAGTAATGGCTAGCTTTCTGAACAAAGGGGAGGGGCTGAACGCATGGATGGGGGCGGGGCTAGCGGCTAAACTGGCACCCGATCTGGCCACTCATGGCGCGGCGAAGAAAAAGAACGTATAAAGATTGAGATAATTCTAATTAGAAGTGACCGTGCGTGCCAGTGATCCATGCAAACTATTAGTGTTGTCACGAAACGCTGCGGCCGCCACTGAGCATGCTCAGTGGAGTCGGCTCGGCACCCCCCCCATGCGACCGGCCAATGGGAGGTCAGCCTGCGCTCTCCCTCGGCACGCTTGGGGTTGCCTGGATTCTGCACGCGATCTTCACCAGAGGGCGGGGGCGCTTGCTAGCTCTGCGGCGATTGGTAATTTAGCCGCTATTTTTTTTTTTATATTTTCCTTTTTTCCCAGAGTGTTTGTTTGAAAATAGCGTGGCTCGGTTGTGCAGGATTTGGGCTAAAAGTGGAGATGAAAAAAGGGTCAATAAAGGTTCAAGGCCAAGAGGAGCTGACAAAATATGGGAAGACCTAGCGATGTGCTCAATTGAGTTTATGTCGGGGTTTGCATGGAGCGCTGCGCTGCTGGCAGTAACCTCACAACCCTCAAAATGGCGCCTGTGTCCGTCAAGCTAAAGGGCCAATAATATCCTTCTGTTTCGGACATAAAACAAAACTGTCAAATTTGACTGATCCATTAAAGTTCCAGAGAGTGTTCCCTCAAAACTAATGACTATAAATGTAACTTTTAAAAGTAGGCAACTTATTACTTTTTTGATTATGTTATATTTATGTGACAGCCCTATATTTTTACATTTATGCAAGAAAGGCAAAAGTTCATATGTAATGTCATGACATTATGTGAGAAATATTCAAGTAATTATATTATTTTTCATGCATTTAGTTAGTAGTTCAAAGTGCACAATATATAATGCATTATGTCAATTGGGCTTAAGAATTGTCATTTTGAAAAATTGAATATTCTAGTAATTAATGACTTTTTGCTATCTAAAATGTCTTCATTTTTAGAAAATAAACTAAAAACATTCTATTGTTTATTGATCATTTATTTATTAATTATTTGTATTTGTTTCCATTTTTGCCCTGTGCTGTTTCTCAAGCATATACATTGTGCCTTATGTGTGATCCAATTTTATTTATCTTTTTATTCATTTTATTTTGTAGAAACACATTTTTATGTCACATTTAACTATTGAGTGCTGTCAATTTTCTTTTTTAAATTGTTGTTTAATCCATTAGCGTTGTAGTTGATGATATATAATTTTGAATGTTTGTTGTTTTTGTCAGTGGTAAATCCAATACTCATAGCTATTCTCAAGCATGGACTTTCTGTGAAATTGTAATGATCACTGCTTGTTAATTTGGCGCCGCCTGTGGTCTAATCTGTAAAGCTGTGATAGGTTTAATTTTAGTGATCCCGGTTTATATGAAGGTCTGTTTGCACACATGACCAGATCATTCGGATCATTTAAGCCCCCAAGACATCCCGCACACTGTGCACACAGCCTGCACAAAAATAACTGCTAACATTTACGCACTTATTTCAGACAGATATGTATTTAACATATTCGCATAAACAAATAACAAATTTACTTAAAAATTGATTATTCTCGGGTCTCTTTCTCTGCAGTGCTTGAAAAAATAATTAAACCTGTTTTATTTGCACTATTGACCATTTTGTAGTTGAAGTACTATAACAGTAATTACAACAGTACATCTATATTTATATATATTAAAAGAATACAGGCTTATAAGGGGGGTTACTACAACAAATCTTCATCATCATTATTATTATTATTATTATTATTATTATTATTATTATTATTATTATTATTATTATTATTATTATTATTATTATTATTAGGGCTGCATAGTATTGGAAATTATTGTTATATGCAATATGGTTGTTAAGTACTACAATATCAATATTATTGCAATATTTGAAAATACTTTTAATTTCTGTTATATTAAATCAAATGTAATAATCTCTGTCAAAAATAAAATAAAATAAATTACAGAGACAAAACCTAAATTAAATGGAAGGAAGGAAAATTTTGAATAAAAATCTACCTTTTTCAATGTTTCCATTTAAAAAAACAGTACATTTCTGTATCTTGATGTATAAATACATCTGTTAAATTACATTACTGAGATTGTACTCAACCAACAAATAGCACAAACATTAATATCAAATTTACACATTGGTATTTTTTCAATTTTCTCTCATGTATTACGCCCATTTGAAAAAAAATATTAAATTAAATTAGTAAAATGTAATGCAAATACCTTTTATGCTATAAATCTTACATTTATATAACTAACCACATTTTAAAGTGAGAACTCAGCAAGTTTAATCTCTATTATAAACATTTTTGTCAGATGAAAAAGGAAAAAAATGGATGCCGTTGCGATCATATATAATGGTACAGACGTTTGCGTGACTGGGACATGAAAAGAGAACCAGAGGAAACAGTGGTGGTGGAGGAGGAGGAGGAGGTTATAGTGGTGAGATTGGGGGGGTGGGGGGTCAGGTTGTGGGATGTTCTGTGGGGGTGGGTATATGGTGCAGGAACATCTATGTATGCCGTGGTGAAAGCTGGATGTGTATCATGTACTTATGTCCATACAAATAGTGAAATGATCAGTAAAAATCTGCAAAATGCAAAATATTTCTCATGCATACACACACACATACACACACACACACACATATACATACATACATACATGCAGACACACACACACACACACATATAAAAAAAATTGTGCAACAGAAAAAAATATATATATATATAATTGGTCACAAAATACAATGTTTAACTAAAGGTTATACAATAGAATGTAAATAACCCACAAACGATGAACAGAATACAAAAATATGAATGATTGGTCACATAAAATAATCTAGGACAATGCAAGTAAAACGGTTTTGAATAGCTACAATTTTACGTTTGAATACATAGCAAGAAAAAAAGACCTCTCTAACATGCACAAAAGTAAAACAAAAAACAAAAAAACTTTTTTAAAATTCTATTTTTTTCTGACTTTTCACAGTATTGTTGTGTTTTTGTTGTCTGGTGTTTTAAAGTGGTGTGGAGTTGAGTTGAAGTGAAGTGAATGGAAGTGCGCAAGGACTGTGTGTAAACAGCTTGATGGCCTGTCTCTCTGGATCACACCAGTTTGGCCTGTCAGCGACGCATAAACAACAGTCTCACAGTGCCGGCAATATTGCGAGAAAGTACTGTAACACAAATGTATACATCTAATTTGGCTATTGTTATTTGGCTTTTTATTAGGCTTATTTAATTTGTTCAGTATGTTTGCTTCATTATTCCCTTTTTGTTATTCGTTCATACTATTTTATATTTTTATAGAAAATAGAATTGCTGCAACGCTTTTGTTACTCTTTGACATGGAATTGGGACATAAATAAGCGCCATTTGCATAATTTTTTTAGCTGAAACTTCATGTTGTGAAAAACATAAACTTGCATTCTGTTACAGTGAGCACGTGAACAGGAAAATCTCTTACATTAAAAGATATCAACTCATCATCTCATGCAATGTTATAAAATTGTAAGCATTTTTATTAAACAAATAAATTGTGCAACATAATAAATAAATAAATAAATACATACATACATATATTTTAAATAAATATACATATATTTATATAAAATATATACATATGTGTAAAAATTTGCAGAATTGCATATTTTTGGGACATTTAAATATAGCTTCATTTTATTGACATATTGATTAAAAAAGTATTAATAATAAAACATATTACTTGTTTATTTATTGTAATAAAACATAAATAAATGAAAACGTTTTGACTATAGTGTCTCCCTTTAAATAAGTACTTAAAACCTCATCGTCCCAAAGTTCACCAAACCATGGAGCCATATTCGTCCGCATTTTAGCCCGGAGTTAGGGAGAGTCATTTCCGCTGGTACAAAAACAAATAAATAAATGAAAGACAACGTGGGGTGGAGCAGCTAGAGCTCTCGCCTCCCAATAAGGAGATAAAGGGTTCGATTCCCGGTCCAGACCAACATCACATGATCTCTCTGGGTGGAGTCTGCATGTCCTTCCCGTGTTACCGTGGGTTCTCTCAGGGTTCTCAGGGTTCTCTAAATGCAAATTGTCAAAGTAACAACAGTAGCTTCACTCCTCATAAAGTGCACTTTCAAATCTACAATAATACAAAGACCCAGCTCTTTCAAAAAGTTCTAACTGGCTAGGAGTTTCAAAGCACAGTCATATGCAGTGCCACGGGGACATTTGGAGTAGAGCAGTCGAGCCGTGAACTTCTCCAGGATGTGTGGTGGTGGAGCTCGTGGTGTTAGAGCGGCAGAGCATTAGGCTGTTTACAGAGACTTGGGAAAGGTCAAGTGAACAGTTTGGGAGCGTAAATACGCCCTAATGGACTCCAGTGCTGTGGCGTTACACTCAACTGGATATGTACATGCGCACACACACTCAGTCCAAATCCTGTTTGACACTTTAATGTGCTTTAGGCATCAGCTTTACCAACACACTCGTACACTATGCACTTGTGTGCATAACAGAGGGAGGCAGGGTAAACACTACATGTTTGGAAACAAGACTAGAGTTGTTAGGGCAAGATAAACTAGGCTTAATCTTGAATTTGGTCACTTTGCACCCCCAACAGAAGCTTGTCCAATCTCCACAAAAATTGTTTTATATTTCATTTATTATACTTGCATCCATAGATTTATGTAGAACCTGTTTTCTCAAATGCAATTTTTCTCCCTAAAGAACAGCCCTTAAAGTATCACCTACAAACTATACAGTCTTGTACTTAATATGATTTTGACAGCTCATACAGAAGGATTTGTTGAAATCTAATTCTAAGCCTAAAAATAAAGGCAATATTTGAATTTGGATTTCCTTTTTGTCCCAGTAAAATCTAGATTATTTAATTGTTTTCGGATTTATACAGTATGCCCCAAATATATGCGCAATTTTGGCAATTGTTACACATTATATTACATTACAATATGAAATCTTGTAATAAAATGTTTATGTTAGCATAAGTTTTTAAATGTAAGATGTTTTCCTCTTCAACTCCAGTGTCTCGCCTTTTGTAGTTATAATTGTAAGACATTTGACGGTAGCAATAATAAACTACATCTGAAACATTTATTTTTACCAACATTTTGAGCTGGCAGCATATGAAAAACTATCACTGGATTTTTCAACATGTTGAATTGACAATAAAAAGAAAAAAACTAATTGCGATTATGTGTATTACCATTTGTTTCTTTCTCTGTTGTTGTTGTTGTTGTTGTTGTTGTTTCTTTCTTTCCACTTTTTGGTTTTCAAACTATTATAATAGTTTTTCAAACAGATATAACTATAAAATCCCGAATCCAAATGGTGTACTAGGTCAGATAACACAGATAATCATGTTATCTGACCCGATTTCACAAAAAGCATTTGTTAAAGAATTTTACAACAACAATTTTAAAACTACTTTATGAAATCATTTTGTGACCCGAAGCTCAAGTTTCATGACCCCTCCCCCAGGTTTGAAACCACTTCCCTTGGACCAGGGCCAGAGCAGCTCACACTCGTCTTTTATTTACTTATATATTTGTTGCTTTTTTTCTCGTATTATTATTGTTAAGTACTTCAGTAAGCTTTGACTTAGGAGACTTGGACTAAGCTTCTGTAAAGGTCAAAACTTCTTCGTTGACAAAGCCCAGGAGGTTACCAGGAGGTTTCTAGGAGCTTTGTAAATTCTTAACCTGGCTCACCTTAGATTGATATGTGTATCACTCTGAATTGAGTTCTATAATATCAATATGGACAGGCTCTTGCCAAAAGCCATCAGAGAAAAGCACAGGCTTCTTCCCCGTCCTCAAATACAGAAAGTGCTTCTATGTGCATGTTTAAAAAATAAATTAAAAAATCTGTAAATCTGCTCAAATAAGCCAAAGTATGTCTGCTGGTGTTGGAATGTTTGTTTAGGTTTGTCCTTTTGACTTCCGCCTAAACTACAATATGATTGGTCAGCTAGCTACTTGTTAGCCGGGCTCAAACCTAACAGTGCAAGCCCGACCAGGTGGATTCTCAGGAGTTTGTGAAACAAATATCATGATAATTCATTCAGATGGATTCTCAAGAGTTTGTGAAACCTATATTGCGAGAATTCATCTTCTGGCTGGCCAGGTTAGTACATTCTAGTCCTGTACAAGTGGGGTGGAACAGCCACCGGTAAGTCTAATGTCAGCCTCAAGGAGCTGGCCTCACTGATCTACTGGACTTTAATCACAAGAGGGGTCTCGGTAGAAGATTACACTCAGTACATAAGATTAAAGGACACGGACCAGAAGTGAACACTCGGTCTGGAGTGTTGAACCAAAATTTGCTGGAGCTCTGTAACTGATGTGTCATAGGATGGCATGTTGGGCTCATAAGAAATTAGCCATTGTTTTATATGTTATAATATTGAATAATATAAATTTAAATATGTTTTAAACAATTTAATTTCAGAGAAAAACTACAGTTAAATTCATCTCTGTAAAGACTTAATTAATAATTTACTAATTATGATTGAATTCATTTAATTAAATTCTTAGGAATTAAGAATGATTCAGAATAAGTAACGACTCATTAAGAGGTTGGTTACTCTAAGTATAAGAAATGAGTTCTTAATAAACTTTGTATGTTATTATTTAAATCTTTGATCATGCTTCATTAAGTGTAGTTATTATAAATGTACACCAAAATTTGTAGTGTTGGCTTTAATTAATTTGTTAATTGCTGAGGTAACTTGTGTGAAGCCCTGATCCTCCCTGTTACCCTGAGCGCTAATGCTCAGTCTGGGGTCAACACTTTGATCCTGAGGTGGCAGGACGTCCAGAACAAACTCAGACTCATCAGTGGAACTTAGCCATTGTCAGAGGTTTAGGCTAGTTTGCGTTAATAGTGTCACCTCGGCCTGAACTTCTAAGCTCTCTGTTCCATAGGCACAAAGGTCACGCCCTCTGACCTCCAGCTTCCTTTTTATTATTTGCTAGAATAGCAGAGTTATTTTTGCATTAGCCACGGTTATTGCATGGTAGCTGAAGGATTTGCCTGGTGGCTACTCTGACAATATTATACAGATTAGCGTTTTCATCCATAAACATACAGTACAGTGCAACACCAGTGAGCTTTAGAGATCACTAAGAATAAGACATTCCTGTTGCATGAATAATAAAACAAAGTCCTTGAAATAAAATAAAAAATTGCTTTTTTACCTATTAGTGATCCCACATGGGATTTGTTCAATTCTAGCCAAATCTGACCGGGTTACAGGGGCAGTAGTCTAAGCAGGGCTTCCCAGACTTCCCACACCCCAGACACTTCCTCCAGCTCTTCCGGGGGATCTCAAGGCGTTCCCAGGCCGGGCAAGAGACAGTCTCTCCAACGTGTCCTGGGTCTTCTCCGGAATATCTCACCTCTGCTGGCTCCTCTCGATGTGGAGGAGCAGCAGCTCTACTCCGAGCTCCTCCCATGTGATTGAGCTCCTCGCCCTAACTATAAGGAAGCGTCCAGCCACCCAGCAGATGAAACTTATTTCGACTCCTTGTATCTGCGATCTTGTCCTTTCGGTCATTACCCAAAGCTTATGACCATAGGTAAGAGTAGAACGTAGATTGACCGGTAAATCGAGAGCTTTTCGATATAAGTTCGATATAAGTTCCACTGATGAGTCTGAGTTTGTTCTGGACGTCCTGCCACCTCAGGATCAAAGTGTTGACCCCAGACTGAGCATTAGCGCTCAGGGTAACAGGGAGCCGATACAGCGACCGCATCACTGCAGACGCTGCACCGATCCGCCTGACAATCTCACACTCCATTCTTCCCTCACTCATGAACAAGACCCCGTGATACTTGAACTCCTCCACTCGGGGCAAGGACTCTCCACTCACCTGGCGGGGGCAAGCCAAGTTTTTCCAGTCGAGAACCATGGCCTCAGATTTGGAGGTGCTACGTTTTATCCCAGCCACTTCACACTCGGCTGCAAGGTAAAGTAAACAGCAGAGATGAGAGCCTGTGGACACCCTCTGACCTCTCACTGTAGCCAGAAATTCTGTTCATATAAACAATTAATAGAACCGGTGACAAAGGGCAGCCCTAGCTAAGTCCAACATGCCGGCAATGAACACAGCTCCTGTTCCGGTCATACGGGGACCGGACAGCCCTGAACAAAGTGCCCCGGACCCCATACTCCCGGAGTGAATCACCCTTAGTGTGATCAAAATTATTGATATAAAGTGCAGAATTTGAACAAAATTGTAAGTAAGGAGTTGCTCACTCATAATATAATAACAGAGATTTTTTTTTAATCGTGCACTATACTTAGTATTGAACTATAACAGATCCTTTCTTTTCATTGTATAGCACAATATTGATCTAAAATGCCTTAGTAATAAAAACAGATCCATTGACTTCCTGTTAAAAACTGCAGAAATGATAAGCTGCTTCTCTTTATAGTGACATTTCACTGTAACAAAGCAGCAGGTTGTCATTTACGTGTGTTAAATGTTCTGAGCACTCAAGCCTCAATTGCAGGACAATTACCCAAACATGCCATTTGAGTGAGCTGATGATGAGGAAACAGTTCATTTAAGTTGAGTTTGAATAATATATCCCCTTTAATAGTTACATCAGGATTGGAGACTATGCTGGTATCATGGTTTATTTATTCTAAAATAATATTATTTTCAACAGGTAAATTGAAATCCACAGACGTTGAGACCGATTATAAAGTTTTTCTTGACTGAATAATTTTTAATGCACTTTTCTCTTTTAAATTACTTTTAAAATTATGAATTATGCTTTAATTTGTTTATATTGTGAAGCTCTTTGAATTCATGAATTGCTATACAAATACATTTGTATTAATTTTTAAACCTCCAATGTTAATCTTATGGCTTGAAATCCTTTTAATGGACAACAATCACATCTTTGGAGTTGAATAATGGCACTGCTATCTGAGGCAATTGTGAAAAAAATGATTTCCCTTTATTTGATTTATGCTGATGGAGAAGATGTTGAACTTTGTGTCAGTTTCATGTGGATAGGTCCAGTACTTAAAGAGATATGCGCCATAAACAAGGTCAACAAATCTGCCATCTGATAGTTAAACTGTTAATTCCACGATAGATTTCTGACCTGTCTCAGCTCAGTTTTAAACTATAGGCATTTTAGAATATTGTGATGTTGTGATCATGCCTTTGCCTGGTGAAGGCCTAGTGCCGAAATGCTGTTTGTGTCCAAATACAATTTTCTATTTATAGAATGGTCACATGAACACAACCTGTTGATTAAATATGTAATTCTTCTGATCAATAATATAAAATCTTAAAATCCCTCCACAAAATGAAAAGAGAATTTCAGAAATACATACGATCTCAAAGTTACACGTTATCATGTTATCATATGATCCTGCGCCTCTGTGATCCTCCATGCATCTTCAAACACAAGTGCGACACATTTGAAGTTGAAGAGCTGGTATTAGGTGGAGCATGTGTATCTTGACTTCAGCAGTGCAGATGAGAATGGGTCAGTTCATGTTTCAGTGGTGAAGGCCTTCTTGTGCTGTAATGTGCCTGCATCAGGGCTGTGTGCGCGCTGTCACAAGCCTAGTTCCGGTTACAGCACCAGGCTCTCCATCACAACCCGCACTCCCGATAACAGTGGATTCAAATCAAGCACTGGAATATTTGTACACAACACAACTACTGTTTGTGCTTCTGCGTATAAGGATAGTCGTCATGGTGACAGCTTATCTCAGGTTGTACCAAAAGTTCAAAAGATAAGGTTTGATATGTCAACAACAATTGCTTGTTACACTTCTCATTTCATGTTTCTGTTACTCACGTGAAACTGTTACGAGCACACCTTTGTAGAGATGTCAAATTTTCATTACATATTTTTGGGAAAAGTCCTAATGTTGAGTCGGTAATGTGGATGAGGTGTATTATGGGACAAACAACAGTGTGTGCACGGCCTCCAGAGAGATTTGATTCTCTGGTCAGAAGGTGATTTATTACCAGTAGTGCCACTGTCACCATCCAGAAGTAAATTGTTTTTGAGCTACAACATATTCAATTCAATAAACACCATCCAGAAAGTAAATGTTTTTGAGCTACAACATATTCAATTCAATTAAATTATTTATCACAATCACAATAGCAGTTGCCTCGGAGGGCTTGGTATAGACTGTATTTTACTGAGAGCCAGATTTTCCGTGGGCTCTCTAAGCACCAGCGATATATCTGGTTGTGGTTAGCACCAAATTGTGCTAACCACTTTGACACAATTTGGTGTCACACAAAATATCCTCAACAGCTATATAAGATATTTGGGAGGAAAAATAAAACAATACATAAGACTTTACCAATATTGCTCTGCAAAATTCCCCATCCAGTGCTCAACCAGAATCAAACATGGACTAGACTAGTATCAACCAGGTCTGAACAAGGACTATCCCAGAATTTAAATAAGACTTAAACCTGGACTAACCCAGAAATTAAACCAGTCTAAACCAGGACCAGACCATGTCTAAAGCAGAATTAAACAAGTACTAAATCAGGACCAAACCAGGACTAACCCAGTAAATCAGAGACAGTACATTGTCTTAATAATTGGAAGATGGAACGGATCAGAACGTTGAGGAAGGCCTTAAATTGGATAGGCCTGGAATAGACCAGGACTGACATGTTAACAGTTGCGCACACAGCCTGATACTTTGCTAACATTGATTATCTATGCTAATCACTTCTAGATGCAGTCATTTTTGTTTCTCTTCTCTGGTGTTACTCCACTGTGAACGAGCTGATGTCAGTCGGCAAAATAGCCCTGGTTGTAATTTGTGATGTTTGGAGACTAACGCTAACTCTTCCATTGAAAATTAATTTGAGCTAACGTAGGAGAGGCGTACCGGCAGGTTGTCATGGTGCTGCGCCAGTGAAAGACAGTGGAGATTAATGTTGAACTTCAGGAAAGTCCCAGTCCCTCCCCACAAGAACAGTTTTTTTCCCCACTGCCTTTGGACTCATGAACACTTCCGAACTCTTGTCACTTCAACAACCATTTGTACTGCTCATTTAGCATTATTGTCTGACCAACTATAAATTGTGTATATATTTTGCTATTATTAATCATTGTTTTATGTTGCACTTTACGCAAGTTCCTAGTTTGTGAATTTTATTCACTAATAATAGCAATAACCATTTTTCAGATTCTGATTCTAGTATGGAATGGTACCAGCCTGTATAATCTAGGACTTGTTTACAAACACTAGAGTGGTCTATTCCTCCATGGTAACAGTAATTTATTATGGGTTTATGATGGAGCTCAGGCAGTTCTGGTTCAGTGACATGAAATCCACAGTAAGAAGATTAGAGGTCACTGTGTGCAGGGGTAACTCTACTTCAGGCCCTGTCATCAGCCTCGGCTCGCTGCTAAGTACATGTCTCATTGAAACAACGATGATATAAATCAGGGGCAGCCAAAGTGGAGCCCCCTATGAGGGTCACAAAATAATATCAGAGGGTCCCCAAATGATATGAACAGAAAATTGAAATGTATTTAATAGTATTAGGGTGCAGTCACAATACACTTGATTCGAATTAGGATTTGTTTGCCTGGCTGGTTTGGTTAGCTTGGGTAATTGTGAACGAGCAATCAAACTCTGATCCGCACACAAAGAAGCAAACTCTGGTCCTGTTGAAAATGTCAATCTTGGTCTGATTGAATTTAACTCGTCTGACTTGTGAAGGCTAAACCAGGAAGTGACCATGAAGTGGACACACGGGAGGCTCATGACAAGCAGAAAGATGTGACAATAAAAGGAACAGTTCAAAGTCTGCTTTAATTATAATTACTGATGATCAAGCAAAATATATTTAATGAATATATATAGTAATTTAACTAGAATCTTGTGTACATAGTAATGTCGATTTTTTTTATTATTTTATACTATAGTAATTTAAAATTGTTTCTTAATACATGCCCTTTGGATTGAATATATGTTGTTTTTATTATTGATCAGTGTTTTATGTTGCACCTTAATGCCGAGACAAGTTCCTATGTATAAATTTTGTTCATTGACTATGGCAATAAACCCTTTCTGATTCTGATATATCACCGTTTCCAGTGATTATACTTACAAAAATAACAATGTTTTAAAGCTACATGGAATCGAACATAAAAAATAATGCTTAAATTGGGTAATGTGGCCTATATTCAACAACAATTAAGTTCTTAAGGAATTGCATTTTCACATTTACCCATACCCAAATGCCTTGATTTTGTTTTCTATTTATGTCCCATGCTACTTATGTTTTTTTGTTTTGTATATCGCTATCTGGTTGTGTTCTTATGTGTTTTATAAATTATTATTTTTAAATGTTGAAAAATTAATTTGTGTGTCTATATGTATGTATGTGTGTATGTGTGTGTGTGTGTGTGTGTGTGTGTATATATATCACCTCAGTCAAAACCTACACATCTGAGAAGATTGAAGAATGGAACACAGCTGCAAAGCCTGCAGACGAGCGTTGGACTGAAATGTTAACACAAATGTTAACACATTTCAACCAAGGCCATGTTCCATGCAAAAACATTAACATTATCTGCCAGTTTGCCATGTGCCTTCCTGGCACAAATGCCCCTGTAGAGCACATTTTCTCTATGATGAATAACACTTGGACTGATGAGAGAAACTGCATGGTACTGAACACTCTCAAGGCACTGCTCATCACACGGGTGAACTTTCACGAGAGTTGCTCAGAGTTCTATGCAAGGGTTATTGAAAAGCCCAGTCTACTTAAAATGGTACACTCCAGCTTAAAATACTAAAGTCAGAATAAGCTACTGTTTAATGTTTTAATGTGCCATAGTTTTGATTATTAAAAACATGTTTCTATTGAAATGTTACAACTTTCTTCTTTTTTTTTTTTTTACTGTTTTGTTGGATACGTTCAATTTCTGCCAAACAACCGTGTTACAATAATACAGTATTGCAATAATACATTTCATACAAAAGGAGCAAAACAAAAGTAAGTCATATGAACTGTTTATAGTGTAATTATAGTGTCCCAGTTTTGAGTTTTGAAAATCTGGTCACCCTAATCTTAAAAGTTTAACAAACATTTTGTCACCAATATGAAATGTCATGATGGTTCAGGGTGTTCATTGGTTTGTGCTTACCAATTGTTGAAAATCATAAGAATGCCGATACCACCACGTTAGCTTCAGAACAACACGAGCAAGGAGTTCTCTGGTCAGTGTTGCAAAATTGAGGCGCGTCCGCCTGTCAGTCCGAGAGAGTCGGATCTCTCCTTCACTGTGGAACTTCTCCAGGTTTCTACTTTTTCCCAAAGAGGTTTGGTAGATTTTCCTGGCCGAGAAGGAGGGTCTAAGGACAGGGGAGCTTGGAACAGCTGTCTAAGGACACAGGACGCTGGGACATTACCATGTCCCTATGAACACTGTTTATTCTGTTTTTCCACTGTAGCCCCTCGAGGCAACTACTGTTGTGATTTTGGGCGTTACAAAAATAAATTCAATTGAATTGAATTGAACAATACAATAATTGAAGGCATTATAGGCTAATCCTAAATCTCACTACCTCCCCAGACCACCTACATGTATTTTTAAATGTTTCCACAAATCCAATCTCCCACATTTATGACTTAAGTATGTGGATGCAAATAGATACAGAATAAATGTACAGAGCAGACAACCAACATGGAGCATAAAGTCTGATGTCGAAAACAAATAAATCACACCACAATCTTCAGTCTATTCAAATCAACAGAAATGTATAACAATTTGACCACAACCTGAACTCGCATACCCCAAGTTGATGGCTCCATCTCTTGTTAATGTTAATTTCTTTGTGCATTGCCTTTTCCTGAGGAGCACTGCAACCTCTTCTGGTGTTCTGAGCATGTGTTTTTTACCTTCAAAGTCACCAGAAGAGTCGCTGGGAAAGAAAACTCATGCCTCAATTTTCTCTTCTTGAATTCCTTACAGATGTGGTGGAATTTTTTTTGTTGTTGCCAAACCTCATATGGAATATCTGGAGGGGAAAACACTTGTTTGCCTTGTACTGGAGGTCTCCTTTAACTTTTGCAGCCTTCATGACGCGTTCCTTCACATGGTGGTTAAGAAACCTCATAATCAGGCCTCGTGGATTATCAGCTTTTTGTCTTTTTTGGCCCAGGGGCCAGGGGATCTTTTCATTGTGATAGGGGGACCGCAACTCCAGAGCTCGAAATGAGCTCCAGGATGACCTTCTGAAGGAAACTTTCAGTGTTGTGTCCTTATTCTCCCTCCAATAGCCCCACAAGTCTGATATTATTCCTACGTGATCTGGACTCCAAATTCAGGAGCTTACTTTTCATATTCTTGACTTCCGTTCGGAGCACCACCACCTAGGCCCTCAGCTCCAGTAATTCATCCATATTGTCTGAAATAGTTTCTCTGCCTAACCAATGTGTGCTCCATCTCCTCGTCCTGTTCTCAGCTCCTTTATGTCACATTCGATTTGGTCGAATGGGGCCCTGCATTCGTTTCAGCTCTCATTGACGCCATGCCATGCAGCATTTCACGCATCATAAAAAGTTATTGTAAGTTGTAAAGTGATCTCATCTCCTTCTGACAGGGACGAGCCTGGAAACTCAACGTCAGGAACAATGCTTTGTCTAGCACCAGGGGGAGGGCTGTCGGCAGCCGCGTTAGCCATGTTATCCACATTAGCTTGTGAGACGGGCTATTTTCCACCAAGGCCAGCTTTGATTGTTTAGCTCCCGTAGCAATACCAGTCTTGTGTTTTCCGTGTTTACTCAGCTCGTTTATGTGGGTGAAATGCTGCTTTTGAAGTAGGCGGTAGTGAGCGTGATTTTAGTCTGACGTCATAACTGGATGTCAAACCTTTTGTTTTGTCAATTTCTCTGTTTCTCTCTCAGCCAAATGATGGAGAGGAATGGTGCAGTTTATTGAAGTTGCCATTTTTAATGTGGCCTAGTCATGTGACTGTGCGGCCCTGGAGACAAAGTCTTGATTTTGCTATAACGGAGAACCTCATTTGCAATGGCAGCATAAGCCTGTGTCCTTGAGGAAGTTGGCCTGAGGTTGCTTTTCAAGATCCATTGGATCTTCTTTACATACTGCAATGTTTTCTTCTGATGGCTTCTGCAATCCTGCTCTATTCTTCAGGATGAGGAAAAGAGAGAACCATTGAGTGTATATCTGCTCCAGTGCCTTGAGTATGAATATCAGTATTCCCATCACATTGTTCATCACACCTTAATAAAGCACTTGTTTTGTGTAATTTTATGTTGTAATTGATCCCAATCATCAGTCAGAAGTAAAATATGTCAATTTTAAAGATGTTTGACTTAAATTATAGTATCTTTCACGCTTACTCCTCTTAGATACTGAAATATTCCGTATTAATAGAGATAATAATAATACAGTATACAGAAGACTCTCAGATTCCGCTTAATAAAATCCACATTATAGTTATAAAACTCAACTCACACTGTGGCGATAATCAAAACAGTCATGTGATTATTTCTTTGTGTTATATTAAACTTGTTTTAGTATGTTGTTTTTGTACATTGTATTGTTTTGTTACCTGCCTTAACGACTGCGGATAAAACTACAGATCTCACATCCACGGACGGACGGGTTGCAGATTGTCCAGGACTGATGCCTATGCACTGGCAGAGACAGACTGTGGAGCCAGAAGTACTCACAGAGCTGTTAAATGTCCCTACTCAGCAAAGATGTGAACAATGATCAATCAGACACTAAGGTGTGTAGCCTTGTCAGTTGGCCCTCCCTCAGTGACACTGTGCAGTGTTTAGTGAACACAAAACAAGTGTTCTTTATGCGCCACAGTGCAGCTTAATGAGGCCTCATTCTTCAATTCAATCTGCTCTTATTATTGATAACAAACACAGCTGTGTTTGACCCAAGCTCTCATCAGAAACACCGGCCAACGAGCACCATCAAACACACACACGCACGGGCACACACACACACACACACACACACACGAACACACACACAGCACACACACACACACACACACACGGGGCACGCAGCACACACACACACACACACACAGGCATCGCAGCACACAACACACCACCACACACAGCACCCCAGCCACACAACCGACACAGGCCACACAGGCACGCACACACACACACACACCAGCACGCAGCACGCACAGCACCACAGGCACCCAGCACACACACACACACACACACAGGCACCACAGGGCACGCAGCACACACAACACACACACACACACACACAGGCACGCAGCACACACACAGGCACCCAGCAGCGCACAACACAAAACACACACAGGCAGCACACCACAGCACACACACACACACACACACACAGGCACACCCAGCACACACACCACACCCGCACACACACACCACACACACAGGCACGCACACACACAAAACCACACAGGCACGCAGCACACACACACACACACACAGCACCCCAGCACACACACCACACGCAGCACAGCACACACAACACACACACACACAGGCACGCAGCGCACACAACGACACACACACACACACACAGGCATGCCAGCACACACACACAGGCAGCAAGCACACACACAGGCACCCCCAGCACACACACACACAGGCACTGCAGCACATACACACACACACACACACAGGCATGAGCACGCACACCACAGCACGCGCACCCACACACACACACACACCGCATGCAGCACACACACAGGATTGCAGGCAAAGACACACCACACGACCATACACAACAGCAGCACCACACACACACACACACACAGGCACGCTGCACACCAAGCATCACACGCACGCAGCACACACACACAGCACTGCAGCCCACACACACACAGACACGCAAGCCACACACACACACACATACAGGCACGCAGCTCACACACACCAAGACATGCAGCACCATACACAACACACACAGGCACGCAGCACACACACCACCACACACACAGCACACACACACAGGCACGTAGCACACACACACACACAGGCACACAGCACACAGCACACACACACACACACAGACCACACACACACACAGGCATGTAGCACACACACACACACACACACCAAGGCACACAGCACACACAAACAAGCACACACACACACACAGGCACACACACAGGCACACAGCACACACACACACACACACACACACGCACACACAAAGGCATACACACACACACACACACAGCAGCACAATACACACAAGGCAACACCACACATACAGCGCAGCGAATACACACACACCAACACACACCAGCACACACACACACAGGCACGCAGCACACACACACACAGGCACGCAGCCCACACACACAGGCACACAACACACACACACACACACACACACAGGCACCCGCACACCACACACACACACACAGGCACACACACACACACACACAGCACACACACCACACGCACACACACAGCACACACAGGCAACGCACACAGCACACCACACACACAGCACACACGGGCAACACACATACACACACAGCAGCACACACACACACACACGCATCACACACACACACAACACACGCACACACACACACACAGGCACACACACACACACACACAGCACACACACACACAGGCACACGCACCAGCAACACACACCAGGGCACACAGCACCACACACACAGGCACGCACACACACAACACCACCAGCACACACAGGGATGCAGCCCACACAACACACACACACACACACACACACGCAGCACACACACCATGCAGCACACACACAGACAGGCACGCAGCCCCACACACAACAACACACACAATACAGAGACAATGTATGGGTTCCTATGTGGCAGATCCAGAGGAGCCGAATGCTCAAGTGTCGCAGTATATAGGATATCTGGGAATTACCTATATGTGAAATCACCAGTAAGTAAAATTTTACATTTTTATACATTGTCAGACTGGGAAAAACTAGGCCAAATGTTGGGTAAAATCTTCAATATAATCACAATTGCACTTTAAGATTGAAGCATGAACAGTCCATTTATTTATTTATTTCATGTGGACAATAACAATTACATAGGAAATATATAAACTTCTAACACATTGTCCATAGAAGGCGTTTTAGTAATAGCATTGACAAAAAAAATCCAGTATTTTGTTTTCATCTTGTCATTCAGTAAACACAGTTGTTTATGAATTGACAAAAATAGTACTTTTGTCAATACATTTTGAACATTTTGTAAATCCTGAACCCATTCAGTTGATAATGGGAAATTGTTTGTTTGTTGGTTTATTTGTTAACCAGTGTCTTGATTCATTCATTGTTACATTTCGTATTTCAATATTATTCCCACCAATCATCATTCAGGATTCCAGTCTGATTGGTGAAAAAACCAGAGTGACATCACCATCCCAGTCACTGATGACATCACTGCTTTTGCTCTCTGCTGCCCCGCACCCTCACTCTAAGCCTCGCCCCCAGACCCCAGGATTAGCAAAACAAGTGAGGACTTCATCAGCCTGTGACCTAAATTCCCCTGGAGTGTGCAGACAGAGGCACAAAAGGCACATGTGAACAATAGACAGGCCCAGGCTCAGACCCAGGCTCAGACCCAGGCTCAGACCCAGGCTCAGACCCAGGCTCAGACCCAGGCTCAGACCCAGGCTCAGACCCAGGCTCAGACCAGGCTCAGACCCAGGCTCAGACCCAGGCTCAGACCCAGGCTCAGACCCAAGGCTCAGACCCAGGCTCAGACCCAGGCTCAGACCCAGGCTCAGACCCAGGCTCTGTCCAGGCTCTGTACCAAGCTCAGACCGAGGCTCAGAGCTGACAAAGCCCCATGTCGCAGCTTCGACTAATGAATGAGGTTACACTATTGTTATTCAGACAAGGTTAATTTGGTTGATTTTGTCATTTAAACAAAATATATTTCCTCAGTGTAACTCCCCAAAAAACTAAAATGTAAATCATAATGATGAAAGTGCAGGCACATGATGTCTCGATAAACAATCATTTTGCTCATAAATATGAATTAAGGCTGCATGATTTATGAAAAACATATTTGAGATTGTGATTTGATTTGCAATTAATCTTTAAACAATAATGTTCATAGGTCACATTATATGCAATATGCCAATGAACGCAAACTCATGAAATGATCACTTATATTGGGAAATGTGCATAATACAATTGAACATGAACATGCTATTTTGTCAACTGTCAAATCAAGATAAAGCAATAAAATAAAAAGAATATATTTGTATTATATTTACTTTCTATTGTTTTTGTAACTCTTTTTTTTATTTGGGTGAAAAACCTCACAATGTTGTGGCTGGATGTTTAACCAAGAAATCAAGAGGTGTTTTGGTTTCCATAGTTTAGTCTCAACTCAAAAAAATAAACAAACAGACAAACAGTGTGTGTTAAGCAACACACACTGCTTGTTTATGGTCTTCTTTAGGTCAGACAGGATTGTTTGTTTACCTGCTTTACGTGTTTCAGCTACTCCTTCCTAAGAAGCGGTGTGTAGGTCATCTACTTTAATAGTGTGGCTGAAGTTTGCTGTCATATTTTTATTTTGGTTTTGAAGGAATGCAAATATAATGTATGAAAAGGTAACTTAGGTTCTAAGGAGCTGTTATCTGATGTTAGGGGAAGAAGAGTTAATCCTCTTTTACTAATTTTAACATGACTTTACTTTTTGCTTAAATTGCATATTTGTTCATCAAAATCATATATGTTTTTTTAGCTGTATTTTTGTTTTAATATTTTATTTTACTATTTCTTAAATTGCTCATTTTATTTTAGCCTTAAGTTACGCTTTGATGTAAATGCTGTTGTGATTTTGGGAGTTACAAAAATAAATTTAATTGATAATTGAATATAACTACCCTTTTGGTTGGCTGTACTTAGCTTGCTTAGCTTACTTAAATAATAATTGGAAAAGTAGCTATTTGTGCTCTCACAAATGTAATGATTTGCTTTGTAGTTTAGATTTTATATTATATCGACGTTCTGTGGAAATAGTTTTGTGTGTTTTAATTTGATGACTCATACGGAATTAAGATTCTCCTCTTTATTTACTATGCATAGCTGTTATGTTTTTCCATTTTTGATCAGATATTTATAAAAGCAATTCATTCATAAAAGAATCACTTGAATATTTGCACTAAACCACAAAATACATTCATAGTTCATTTTCAGTAAAACCTTTCTGATTCTGAAGTCACATGTCTGCTTTTCCTCCGGGTACTCCGGCTTCCCCTACCACTAAAAATATGTGTATGAATGAGTGTGTTATAAGAGTGAATGCAGGACAACAGATGAAAATTAGCCCACGGCTAATCCGGCACGTTTACATCATGTGTTTCATGTATGTTCATTAACATGCACTGTCCCGACCAAATAAATAAATATTATAAATATTTATTGTGAGTTATGATATGCATGTGTGTGTATGTATATGTATATATGTGCTTGGAGTGACAGTCAATAAAAATAAAATTAAAAAAGAGTTGTATTTTTAGTTCATACACACATTGGAATAGAAAGAGGGAGAGAGATAGAGATGTCATGTGACCAGCCAGATTTACTATCTTGTTACACACACCAACACACACACACACACACAGCGCTCTTAAAGAAACACATCCATCCGCACTGTGGGTATTGTGGGTAGACTTTTCATGAATTACTTAGGTCTATGTGTCTATAGAATAGGAAAAATAGTGGGGATAATTCTGATCAATATAAACACAGGCCTAAAGGGGACACATTCATGCAAAAATATAGGATTAGTGCAACATGTTTTTTTAATTTATTTATTAATTTTATTTAACCAGGTAACAACCCATTGAGATTGAAACCTCTTTTTGAAGGATGTAAAAACATAACTGCACATATGTTTTAAAACATTACACATTTAAAAGACATTTAATAAAAGAAAACAAAATCTACATTTAAAAGCGCTGACAATTTTTTAAAGATTCGTTCTCTTTGTCTTTTAAAATCGAACATAAGCCACTAATTGAGAACACAGAAAAAAAGGCATTAATGACCCTTAAATAACAAATAAATAAGAAATTTGGTAGCTTTGCCTTTTTATTTCATTTTGATGCACCGTTATAATGATATATATAAATGATAATCAGCGAAATACAATTATTGTATTTATTACAAACATTATTGTGATGCTATAGCCTAAATGTATACCAAAATCAGCTCAGTATAGGGTCATTTGACTAGATTTGAATGTCATTACCATTATTGTTTTACGCGCTGTATTTATATATTGTACAATATACAGTCAATACTACTAGTGACACTAATAGACTGATCATAAAAAGGAGCTGGACTCTCTGACTGTGGTGTCGCAGTGAAGGATGTTGTCCAAAATTAGGAAAATTGTATACTTTCCCTCCCACCCACTCATCAGTGTGCTAGTCGGCTGCAAGAGCTTGTTCTGAAAAAGACTGTTACTGCCTCATTGCCCCACTGAGAAATCATTCCTGCCTGTCGCCATCAAACTGTGACACTGTGACCGTAAACTTCTCTTTATATAGTAATGTGCAATATTCAGCTCACTTGTAAAACTGTACAAGCATGTAAATATGTCGTGAGGGTACTATATTTTTAATAAATTAAGTTAATTTCAATGTAAATGCATTCCGTTTTTTCCAGACAGGTTTAGCTTTTAAAAGACAGACTCATAGCATTGATACTGATATTTGATTGTAGTTTCTTATTGTGATAACTTTATTTCTTCTGCTGGTCGGCTGTTTGTAACGAAAATAATTTCCCCTTGAGGAAATTATGATTCTGTTATAAACTATAGTTTGTACCATGTGTAGCGCTGTTTTCAAACCTTTGAATTTTCAAATGGGTTGCAGTGTTTCTTGTGTTGTTTTTTACACGAATAAATATAACAAGAAACACTGATAGGGCCTACAGTACAACAAGTTAAATGTAAAATCAATAGCAAAACACAAATGATATACTTTCAATACTATTCTTATTTTTTAAGTAACTAACTGTATCTCAGGCTTATATTCAGTATGTTTGAGACAGACAGGACACGCCCGGGTATTTCATCTTTTGAATTTATTTCTCTGAGAAAATATGAAATAAAACTGAACAGACAGTACAGATGTCAAACAGGTGAGCGCTAACCACAAAAGTGCAAAAACAAAAGTATACCAAACAAAACACAGGAAAATGAGCCCCAACTGCAGCAGATATATATATATATATATATATATATATATATATATATATATATATATATATATATATATATATATATATATATATATATATATATATATATATATATATATATATATATATATATATATATATATATATATATATATATATATATAACAGTGTTTCTTCTCATTTCATCGTTCTGGTTACTAGTGACAAGTTATTCAAACATATTTCCAAACATTGAAAGCTAAAAGCTCCGGTCTGGGGGCAGAACATGGCCACACACACCAAAGAAAAGGCCCATGGGATTTTTCATAATGGACAAATACAAACAAAATGAACAAAATAATCGTGATCCATTTGAGTCCACCGCAAAAGGGTTTTTTCCATAAAAATATATACTTTTACGTCAGCGTGCATAACTGTACTTGATATTTTTTGCATAACATTTCATGGCAACATTTAAGCACCATTTTCATACTATTTTCTTGATTGTCTCAGATTCTCAGAGCTTTTAAGAAATAATAACGTTTTTACAGAATGTCAAATGTCAGAACAAAACACTTTTGAAGCCTTTCAAACCATAAACAATTATAATTATAATTATAAACAATTGATAAGTGCAGACTTTTTCTTATGGACTATGCACATTAAAATAAATCAGTGTTTAAGTCTAAAATTTTTTTTTGCATAAAATAGCTTTTTACTTAGAACATTGTTTGAGGGGTTTTGACTTTTAATTTGAAAATAAAAAGTTGTTTTTGTTATTTCATCTGGCTATAATAATCCCAAATAAAATTGCGTAATTTCCCGCAATTTTTCATTCAAGCACGCGCACGAATAAGCGGGCGTTGGTTTGAATGAGGCCCAACGCTGCTGTGGAAATGTTCATTCTCCGACACTAATAAATAAATAAATACAATATTTCATAATTTCCATGCTGGAAAACCTCCTATCTCCATGTGTAATATTTGTGCAATAAAAATATGTGCAGCACCATCGTTCAGATAAATATGAGCATAAAACATAGGCTATTTAAGTTATTTGTAAAAGACGTCTGATAGATGTACACAGTGACAAAAGAGCCTCAGTAGCGCAGAATTTTTATTCTAATAATAGCATAATTACGTCTGTTTTAGCTGTGTGTGTGTGTGTGTGTGTGTGTGTGTGTGTGTGTGTGTGTGTGTGTGTGTGTGTGTGTGTGCGTGTGTCTCGCTGGGCCGAGAGTGTGGCCTGATCTGTGGGTTTCTAAATACCGCACAACAATCAGCGCGTCAAATACTTGCAGATTTATGACTGAATTGGAACGAAGCATTGCTGAGAACGAGGGAAGAACAGGTATAGCACGGAAGACTCGCATGTGCAGGCGTCTAGACTCAACAAACACGCGCGCGCACACACACACAACATGACCGCGCTTACGCAGAGAAAAGACCCTTGCTCCGCGTTGCAAAATGTGTAATTTACGACATTATTATGCACATGTGTTCTTCCTAAATCACATGACCATTAAACTTTCCAAATGTGGATAGACTGTGCCACACTCCTTGTGCACACAGCGAAACTGTGTTATAACGCTCCGTTTTGGATGGAGGGGTTTTTACGCACATTTACGCACGGCTACTGTTGCTGCACGGGTCGGTCCTGAGACAGATATGATAGGCTTTTGTTCCTCAAACTCCTGATTGTCTCTGCGTTAAGGCTTCTCCGCGAGTCGCTCCAATAGAAAATAAGTGACTGTCTGTTCGCTGGTGTCTGCTGCGGTCTTCTCTCACAAGGACCAATAGAATTTACTCACATGTACAATAAATACAAACATAAATAGTCTCAAAGAGAAATCTGCTTCAGTACAGATATAAATAACCGAGGAATACTTTTAGACTTAGGCTACCTTTGGCAAGTCTATAGATCCCGGTAGCGCGCGCGGTACCGAGCATCCCTTCCTCTCCAGAGTCCAGACCCGCCCCGGGGCCAAAACACTGCCAACGTTTGACTGCACTTTGATAAAGAGCCCTTGCACGTCGCCGTGCGTCAGTTTAGGAAGGCGTTGGAAGTGACCCTCTTCTGGTGGGCCAGGACCCCGGGGAAGCCGGAGGATACCGCCGGGCTGAAGGGGGGCAGTGAACTGTTCCTCAGAGAGTCCGAGAGCAGAGCCTGCGGGGCCGTTCCACTGCTAAGGCCGAAGCCCTGTTGGAGGTGGGACGGGGGCGGATGGCCTCCTCCTCCCGGAGGTCCGGGTGGCCCGTGGCCGCTCCCTGAGACAAAGTAGCCAGTCTGTCCCGACAGCAATCCTACCGGAGACGTGCTCACACCGTAAGTGTTCGTTAGACCTATCGGCAAAGAGCGGCTCAAGTCCCCGTTCCCCAATTGTTCCACGGCGGGCAGCAGCGAGCCGTAGCCCGCCGCCTGGTTGAGGAATCCCGGCGAAGAGCCGTTGTAGTGCGGGTGATGGTGCAGGGAGAGAAAGGGCGACAGCTGCCAGTACAGCGGGTTGTTTGGACGCTCGTTCAGTCCCAGTCCTAGGCGAGCAAAGCGCAGGCCGCGCTTCATGGCCAGTTTGCCCCGGGACGTGGCGGAGCGTCGCCGCAGCTTCCCTGTGGTGCCGCCGATGAACACATCGTCGCTGCTCGGGTCCAGCATCCAGTAGTTCCCCTTGCCCGGATCGTCGTAGTGGCGCGGCACTTTGACGAAGCACTTGTTGAGGCTGAGATTGTGGCGAATGGAGTTCTGCCAGCCCTGCTTGTGCTCGCGGTAGTACGGAAAGTTCTTCATGATGAACTCGTAGATGCCGTTGAGCGTGAGCCGCTTCTCGGGGCTCTGGCGGATGGCCATCATGATCAGCGCGTTGTAGCTGAACGGAGGCTTGTCATATTTCCCATTCTTGGTACCGTGACGCCAGTGGGGTGTTCCGGTGCCTTAGCTCCGCTGGTGTCCTCTTCCTCCTCTCCGGGTTCAAGCTCGGGCTCAGTCCGGTCCGGCTCGGCAGCACTGGCCGCGGGGTCCGCTTCTGAAGGCTCGGGGCTTTTGTCCGAGCAGCAGTCCGGAGAGGGCTCGCTCCTACAGGGCAGCAGCAGGCTCTTGATGCTGAAGGACGAGGAACGGGGCACAACCGGGGACTCCTTTACGTCCTCCATCGCGCTAGAAGAAGCGGAGACAGTGCGCGGTGTGCGGTGGACGCGTTAGAGAAGAGGCTGCATGGCGGAGGAGGAGCTGAGCGACACTCCGACCTTTAACGTCTCCAACTCCAGACCTGTCTGTCATTTCTATCTCTCTTTAATCTGCCTCTCTCTCTTTCTTTCTTTCTTCTCTTCTCTCTTCTCTCTCTCTCTCTCTCTCTCTCTCTCTCTCTCTCTCTCTCTCTCTCTCTCTCTCTCTTCTCTCTCTCTCTCTCTCTCTCTCTGGCGGCATTTGTGCGCGTGCATGGGCCCCATCACCGTGCGTGTGAGTTGAAGAGCGTTGGCTAGGAGTGAGCGCGTGTGCGTCATGGCGCGCAGGGCAGTAACAGGCAGCTTCCCGGGCTTTTGTTTTCACAACGACAATAACTGTTTGAGTTCATGTGGGCAAACACTGCGCACGCACACTCAGGGCATGTGCGCGTGTGTACAGGGGACGATTGTCCACCAATAAGAATCCTCGTACAGGACACACACGCTTTATGCACAGCTGACTAGGACAAGCGCGCCCTCTGTCCGCGGCACTCAGGGCTGCGAGGAACCGACAGCGCTTCAGAAGAAAAACAATACATGTGAAAAAAGAAAACCAAACCAAATAAAACATGTGCACCGACACAAAAACTAATGACTGTGTGAGATGAGTCGATGAGAAGTATTTTGGTGAACCTAATTTTTTTCAGAAGTACACACCAAAGGCCTGGTGTCATGTCCCCTCCTTAAACAAGGTATTTCTATAATTTTATGAGACGTTTGTTTTTGTTTTTTCTTATTTTATTTATTTTTTTCTAATAAGCTAATAAGCGTACATTTGATGTCATTTCCCCCTAAAAGCCACATGCTAGGTGCATCTGTTTGATTTTCTGCTCCTTTTTTCCCCCTTAGAACTTCCTTTCTCATAAATTTGAGAAACACACCAAAAAAAAGAACAGAACCAGAGAGAGCCGGAAATAAAACCAAAAACCCTTAAAATAGACCTTTATTAACTAAACCTAATTGTACTAAGCTATTTTCATATCAATTGGCATAAAATATCAAAGTGATTCAGAATTTGTTAGAATACCTGGCTCGTAGACCTAGCATTTAGAGTTTATGAGCAATTTTGTTAGTTTGTTAACCTATAGTCTAAAGTTTAGACTATAGGTTAACGAATTAACAAAATTGTATGTCTACTTTAGGCATCTGTGCTCCCTCTGCTCTCAATCCATTCTGAAGGAGCTCCTGAAAGCTTCACACGTCATGACACACCGTTCCAAAACTCAATCTGCCCATAAACTATGTTGTAACCGAATCAAATAATTAGCCTGTATAGGCCAACACACAAATCCCATGTGGACTTCAACACTTAACAAAGTAATGCCGGTTCAGTCCAAGTGGAGAATAGCACCAAACCTCTGCTTGTGCTCGGTGATCTGGTTGTGGGAAGTGAAGTTTGCTGGTGAGTGGGCACCTGCCACAGGCATTCAGGGTTGTTACAGGAGGAAAACATGGACAAACACCAAATATAACCTTTGGCTCTGTCAACGCAGGTGCTTTCACTCATCTCTTTAGAGTGGGGTAGTTTGGCCGTTTGATGTCTTAACCGTGTGGTTAGATCGGCACACCGTAAGCATCAAATAAATCTCAATTCCCTTGCAAATATTGCGTTCCCCTGCAAATGTTTGGCATTCCCTCACAAAAGTATTGCATTCTGTTGCGAAACCTTTGCTTTCCCTCACAAAATCTTTGCATTCCCTTGCAAATGTATATTAAAAAAAAAACCTTAATACATCCCCTGGGGGTAAAATGTCTATATAGAAATAAGGATGCCTTTAGTATAAACTTAAAGTGGTCAGATCTGCATTTCCATTGTAATGGCACTTCCGGTCGAGCAGGAATTCTGTTCACTTAAGTGGAGAAAAATAGAAGTATTTCTGCTATAAAGTAAAATGATTTGTGTAAAATGTCCAAGCGCACCAACTAATCAACAATGCACCGATTCCCTGGGTGGCCTGAAAACAACTTTTTAGTCTGTGTAGATTTTTTTTTCTCTGGAGGTTGGCAGCCCCATGTTAACTAATACAACCGGAAGGAGAATTACGTTGTTCATTAACCTTGCCAGCAAGATGAATTTAGACTTTTCTGCTTCTGACTTTGGGACCTCTTCCCAAAAGTTGCGTGGATATATGTGTCTATACTTTTCTGAGTGGAAAAAACAATTTGAGCTAATCTGTTACCTGTGTAATATGTTCTGTGAAGTGTTTTGTATTATATTAATTGTAGGTTGGCACTTTTGGACATAAGATAAATATTTTTACAGATTTGGGTCCAGAAGTTGGCATCAGGAGTAATTGAGAGGTCATTTCCCCATTTTGTTGTTGGTAAGCATATGGTCTGAACTGGCTTTGAAATTATTTTTGTATATTTTAGAAAGAAGTTTCTTTGGAGAGGAGATTTTAGTTTAGTTCAGAGTTCTAAATTTGTGGGTTCGGATGTTTATTTTTCCATAACTGATGATTTGATTTGTAGGCATTTAAAAAAAATGATTGCTCCTGATGCCAAACTCCTGGACCAAGTGTGGAAATGTTAAAATATTGTTTTTAAAAATATGTTTCATGTTTCAGCCAATGTACGAAAATGTTGTGTTTTTTATTGCTTATGAAGTCAGAGATGTTCCAAAGTGCTGTGAAGTTAGATAGGGCAAGTGTGGAGTTTGTGATCTGGTTAAATTTCCACCAGACTGTCAGAGTAGAGGCTATGGTTATAGAATTAAAGCATGTGTGTAATTGTATTGATTTGGTGAGAAATGGGATGTCAGCTTTATTTAATTCTTTGCATAATGATTGTTCTATTTCTAGCCAGATCATATCCAATTCGGTGGGTGAGTCCATTTTTAAATGTTTTGTAATTGAGTAATATTGGAAAATTTGGTGCCTCTAGTCCTCCTTGAGCTTTGTTTTTTTGTAGTGTACTGAGTTTAATCCTTGGTGTTTTATTTTTCCAATAGAAGTGAGGGATAATGGAGTCTAATGTTTTAAACCAGGTGAGTGTAGGGTGGGTTGGGATCATTGAGAAAATAGATTATTTTTGGTAAAATTGTCATTTTTATTGCTAATATCCTGCCAATTATGGAAAGGGAAAGGTTGAGCCATCGAAGTAAGTCTCCTTCTATTGTCTTTAGCAGTGGTGTTAAGTTGAGTGTTATCAACACTGACAGCCCGGAGGAAATGTTGATGCCTAGGAAAATTTTCATGGCATATAGGTATGGGTGACTGGTGGGATGCCACATCCCATTTGGTTTTATGTAGCGGGAGGATGTATAAATTATTAATTAATCGCATAATCAGATTTTTTTGAAAAGACTGAACTGTTATGATTATTTCTCAAATAGATGTTTGAAGTTCTTGTGTAAACAGTATAAAGTCTGAATAAAGTGAGATTCTATGGGCTTGTGGTGTTTCAATACCTTTGATTGATGGGTTTAGGCGGATAGCTGCTGCTAGGGGTTCAATAAAATGGTGAATAGAGATGGAGAGAGTGGACATCCTTACCTCACCTGATGGTGAAGCCCCCCAAGTTTTTATATAACCTTCCGTAGGGTTAGGGTGCAAATTGAACAGCGTCCGCCTGTCCGTCCGAGGGAGTTGGATCTCTCCTTCACTGTGGAACTCCTACAGATTTCTACTTTTTCCCAAAGAGGTTTGATAGTTTTTCCTGGCCGAGAAGGAGGGTCTAAAGACAGGGGAGCTTGGGACATCTGTTTAAGGACACGTGATGCTGGGACATTACAAAAGTCCCAATGAACATTGTTTATTCTGTTTTTTCTTCTGTTTTTCACCGCTGCCACAAATAGTTTGGAAGAGTACACAGAAACTGTGACATCATTTGATTCTGTGAAGACAGCATTTTACCAACACACACCAAAGTCACCTTCAATAATAACAAACCCTAGTTCTTTTATTTTATTTATTTTTTATTTTATTTCTATTATTTTAATTGTATCAGATTTTTCAAAAATTTAAACACATAGAACACAACACAGAGAGATGTCGGTGTAATCCCTCATTCGTCCAGGAGTGTTCCATTGTAGAAAAAGATTCAGTTGTAGTCATCTGGACTCTGTTTTAGAAAAAACAAAACGTTTCAACTCTCATCCAAGAGTCATTCTCAATCGATTGAGAATGACTCTTGGATGAGAGTTTTGTTTTTTCTAAAACAGAGTCCAGATGACTACAACTGAATCTTTTTCTACAACAACACAGAGAGCACAACACAGAGAGCAATACAAAAGAAAGAATGGTATCCATTAAATAAAACAAAAATTACGGCACAACAAATTAGTCCCATAATGAGTGATATCATTCCCTAGTGGAGCATACACTTTCAACAGAGCACATACCTCTCCAGGATCTTGCTTTTCATATTCTTGTTCTCCACCTGGAGTTTAACCACCTTGACTTTCACCTCCTGTAACTCCTCAACAATGTCTGAAACATGCTGCTCCACCTCTGCGCCACTACCTCCTCCTGCCGCTTTCAGCTCCAATATCTCGGCTTCATTTCGGGCGAATCTAGGTTCTTTGTTCTCTGTCCTGACTTCAGCTCTCAATGACGCCATGTCAGGCTGCATTTCTCGCAAACACAAGGGCCACCTGTTGTAAAGTTATGTTCTCTCTCCTGTCCATACTGTTTAGCCTGGCTGTGTGGTGGCAGGTGGTCCCTCTGGAGCTGAGCTAGCATTAGCATTGTTAGTCAGTTTTGATTGTTTAGCTCCCGAAGCATCACCTCCCCTGTCTTTTCCGGTTTAGCCATCTCTTACAGTGTCTTGCTCCTCAGTTTAAGGGTGAATTGAACACATATCGGCAGCAGACTAGTCTGTCATACCCGGGAAGTCCTTACTTTCATTATTAAGGTTTAATGCAGGGCTTCTCAAACTTTTTTCTGGTATGCCCCCCTTTGGAGATAAAAAATATATCTGCGCCCTACCCCAAAGCCTCCAGAAATTATAAAGTAGGATAAAAAAAAGATATATATATATATATATAATCGCATGTTAGGTTTGACGTCAGAGTAAGCCGCTTCCACGCTCCACAACAAGTTTTTTTCTTGAAAAGTACCATTTTCCCCACAAAACTCCAAGAAACAATGAGCAAGAGATGAAACCAGGAAAACAAAAGACTGGTAGCGCTACGGAAACCAAACAAAGCTGACGGTCCACGTTTCTGGTGAAAAACAGCCCGTCTCACAAGCTAACGACGCTAACATGGCTAGTGGGTCCGAGGCTAGCATGGCTAACAGGCCCAATGTATCAGCCGACATGGCGGCGCTGAGGGCGGGAATGGGATCAGTGCTTGGAATTAAAGAAATCATCTCCGATATAAAGCAGACAAAAGAGGCAGGAATGGGTGGAGCACGCATGGATAATGCTGAACAACGTATTTCAGACAATACGGACGCGCTGCATACTATGAGGGCCAATGGAGGCGCTGTAGGCCAAGGTAATAACTCTGCAGACGTAGAACAACAATATGAAAAATAAGATCATGGATTTCAAGTCTAGATCACGTCAACCTAACCTTAGGAACAGACGCTTGAAAGTTTTTTAGAAAAAATTATCCCTGAGCTCCACGACACCACGCAGCGATTCTTCTGGTGACATAAGAAAGGTAAAACACACTTACTCAGAACACCAGGAGAAGCAGAGCTGCTCCTCAGGAAGATTCAAAGAGCAGAGAACAAATCAGTGACACAACATGGAGCCACCAGATTATAGTCACATGGTGATATATTATTATTGATTTGAAGAGAAATGTGATTTACTTGTCCTTGACGTCAGACTTTATGCTCCATGTTGGCACTCTGCTTCAGTACATAAATTCTGTGCGTAGTTGCATCCACTCATCGGAGTGCCAAATGTGGAAGATTGGATTTGTGGGAAAATACGAAAAAACATGAAGTGGGCAGTGGAGCAGCATGATGGACTGGGAAGGTGGTAGAGGTAAGATCGGGCCTGAAAAATCCAGCCCGACCCGACCCAGGCCCGCGGGCATTAAAGCCCAACCCGGCCCGAGCCCGACCAATTAACTTGATTTGCATGCCCGAGCTCGAAGCAAACCCGAAATTTCAATTTTTCCCATAGTATTTTTGGCAGAAAAAAACGCAAAATTTCTTAAGGTTAAAATAATCTACATATTTTTATGATCATGATAAATGCATTTGCACAACAAAATAACGCTGGAACACAGAATAAGAGGCCAGATAAAAGAGAGTGAAAGAGAGATCTTGAGCACTCGCTTCATTACGCGGATAAATACTGCAGCCCACTGCACCCACCGCGGTGCGTGTTTGCCTTTTCAGTTGCCCTGTCTTAAGTTTATCCTTGACTTCTTGCTGTTCCATATCGGGGAGACCTAAACAAAATAGATGCGGACTACATTCACGTCAGGAGATTACATTCACGTCACGTGCGCAAAGCGTGCCCAGGCTCTGCGCTTCCTGTTTAGTAGTAGTTATACAGCAATTACCTTCTCTGTTTTAACCAAATTATTTATTTATAACAAGTATTCCTTAGTTTAGTATCCACACATCGTTTTAGTATACATTTTTATAAACATATATTATTAAAAAAACTCAGCGAGAGAGAAGCCCGGCCCGACCCGAACGTAATGATTGTCATTTTAGACCCGACCCGGCCCGAAATCGGGCTCGGGCTCGGGCTTAAGATCAGAATCAGAATCAGAATCAGAATCAGAAAGAGTTTATTGCCATTGTCAATGAACAAAATTCAAAAACGTAGGAACTTGTCTCGGCCTTAAGGTGCAACATAAAACACTGAGCAATAATAAAACAACATATATTCAATCAAAAAAGGGCATGCATTAAGAAGCAATTTAAAATTACTATACAATAAAAATAAAAATAGGCATTTCTATGTACACAAGAGTTACAGTTAGATTTACAATTTTGAGTGCAGAAAGTGATAGTGCAGTGAGTGGTTGAATATTGCAGTTAAAGTGACAGGTGTTTTGAAGTGTTCATGAGTAAGAAACTATTTTTGTGGCGGGAGGTTCTGGTCCGGATGGACCGTAGCCTCCTGCCTGAGGGGAGTGGTTCAAACAGACCATGTCCAGGGTGAGAAGGGTCAGCTGTGATCCGACCTGCTCGTCCCAGAGCCCTGGAGACGTACAGGTCCTGCAGAGATGGAAGTCTGCAGCCGATCACCTTCTCAGCAGAACGCACAATGCGCTGTAGTCTCTGTTTGTCCCTGGCTGTGGCTCCAGCGTACCACACGGTGATGGAGGAGGTGAGGATGGACTCAATGATGGCCGTGTAGAACTGCACCATCATCTGCACTGGCAGCTTGGCTTTCCTCAGCTGCCGCAGAAAGTACATCCTCTGCTGGGCCTTCTTGATGAGGGAGCTGATGGAGGGCTCCCACTTGAGGTCCTGGGTGATGGTGGTGCCCAAGAAGCGGAAGAGAGTCCACGGTGGTGATGGGGGAGTCCGTCATGATGAGGGGGCTGGGGGGCTGTGACTTTCCTGAAGTCCACGATCATCTCCACTGTCTTCTGGGCGTTGAACTCCAGATTGTTACCGCTGCACCAGGACACCCAGCCGGTCCACCTCCCTCCTGTAGACAGACTCATCCTCGTCCGAGATGAGCCCGATGTGGGTGGTATCGTCCGCAAACTTGATGAGTTTTACGGAGTCGTGGCTGGAGGTGCAGCAGTTTGTGTACAGGGAGAAGAGCAGAGGGGAAAGTACACAGCCCTGAGAGAGCTCCGGTGCTGATAGTCCGAGTGTCTGAGACATTCTTCACCAGCCGCACGCACTGCCTTCGATCCGTCAGGAAGTCAGTGATCCACCTGCAGGTGGAGTCAGGCACGTTGAGCTGGGAGAGCTTGTCCTGGAGAGCAGAACAGGGAGGATGGTGTTAAAAGCAGAGCTGAAGTCCACAAACAGGATCCTGGCGTAGGTTCCCGGGGAGTCCAGATGCTGCAGGATGAAGTGGAGTGCCAGGTTGATGGTGTCGTCTACAGACCTGTTGGCTCTGTAGGCGAACTGCAGGGGTCCAGCAGGGAGGAGGTGAAGGACTTGAGGTGGGGAAGGCACAGGCGTTCAAATGACTTCATGACTACAGACGTCAGCGCCACAGGCCTGTAGTCATTAAGTCCAGTGATCCGGGGCTTCTTGGGACAGGGACAATGATGGCAGACTTGAAGCAGGCTGGGACATGGCATGACCCCAGGAGGTGTTAAAAATGTCTGTGAAGACAGGGGTTAACTCTCCTGCGCAATGTCTTAATGTAGCGCGGAGAGACGCCGTCTGGTCCAGCAGCTTTTCGGGGGTTGGATTTCCGAAATAGCCTGTGAACATCCTGTTCCTGAACTGAGAGAGTGGTGGGGGAGGTGGGGGTGACCAGGTTTGGGTTGGCGGAGGTGGCCAGCGTGGGGGAGGGGTAGGGTTTCACATCAAACCTGGAGTAGAAGGTGTTAAGTTGCTCAGCCAGTTTTCGATTGTCTGCAGCAGGGGGGGCTCGGGGCTTGTGGTTGGTGAGGAGCCGGAGCCCCCTCCACACGGAGGCGGATCTTACCTATAGAAGGTGGTGCATCCAGTTCTTAATGAGGATTGGAGGCAGGAGCAACCGGGAACTTTTCAAAGGCTCTTCAAATGAACTTCCCTCAATTTTTGGATCTTTTGTATGATCAGGTTTTGGGCCCAGTGCACGTTTTCAGCACAAACCCTTTTTTGTTTTCTATGTTACTTTTTCATCTGATTCCTGTTTCTGTGGTTCTTATGTTATTTTGTTGTGTTTGACCAGAGAGTCTAAAAACATTCAGACTCTATCAATGGCAAAATCAATACAATCAATCCAATGGCATTGGATTTTTTTACAGGTAGCATCCTTTAACATCACATACTGAACTCAATCAAACTATTAAAATATTGACAAAAATGAGAAAAGAAAGAATAGACATTATATTTTTTTTACAAGAGACCCATTTGAATAACATTGAACATAAAAAAAAAATGTTATTAAAATCATATTATTCAACATACAGAGGGAAACATAAGAAGGGAGCTGCTAGAGTGATTTTAAACCGAATTGCTTTTGAACAGAGTTTTGAATTCAAGGACAAAGAGGTCAGATATGTGCTGATTAAAGGAAGTATTAATGGAAAGGTTTTTACTCTGTTGAATGTCTCTTTCTATGCAGATGTTGTGGACCTGATTGTGAACCACTCTGAGGGAACCCTAATTTGTGGCGCCGATTGGAATCTTCGTATTCAACTTACATTGGACGTGTCAAATTCAAGAGGCAGGTAAAATAATGAAGAACATAGGATGATTGACATCTGGAGGGTGATGACCACTAATGCGCGCCAATATACCAGTTTTTCTAATCCACATGCAATTTACTCCAGGGCACCTGGAGGTGTTTCAGACATGTTCCACCGGGGAAAGGCCCCCCGGGGAAGACCCAGGACACGCTGGAGGGACTATGTCTCTCGGCTGGCCTGGGAATGCCTCAGGATCCCACCCGGAGGAGGTGGAGGAAGTGTCTGGGGAGGGACAAGTCTGGGAATTCCTGCTTAGACTCCCGCCCCCGCAACCCGGCACCGGATAAGCGGAAGAAGATGGATGGACATGCAATTTACCCCAGAATAGACTATTTCTTTATCTTCAATAAAGACAGATCTAAAATCACTGAGGCAGATATAGGCACACAAGAATTAAGTGACCATGCTCTACATTACTGTAGACTTGGAGAAAAGACAGAAAAAACCACAATGGAGGTTCAATGCCAGTCTGCTTAATGACCCTTCACTAGCAAGGGCCACAACCCCAGCTACGATGCAATGTGTTTATTGACATACATGAAACATGAACAACAACATATAGAAATGAATGCCGTTTTGGGGCTTCTGGCGCTGAGCTCTAGACTCCCGGGCCTCGGTACTCCCCATCTAGGAGATTAATTAGAATAATTATTAAAAGAGGGTGGGAGGGAGGGGCACGAAGTCATGAACGCCAATGTGTGTGAACTGGATGCTTAAATAGTGTAGCTACAGGAAGGGTCATGAAAGGGGTATGGTCCTGCTCCTGAACTTAAGATAACAGACTTATCTTCATTTCACTAGCAAGGACCACAACCCCAGCTACGATGCAAAGTGTTTATTGACATGAAACATGAACAACACGAATGTATAGAAATGAATAACATTTTGGGGCCTCTGGCGAAGAGGGTTGTAGGGTTGTAGGCCTCAGTAAGCTACCAAGGCAGTGCCAATTGGCTGACTGGAGGTCGCGAAAGTTGTGGTGGGTGCAGACCTTGAAGGCCATGGAGGACCTGTGTTCCATAATTTAATGAGGCAGGCAGCGACTCCTTGACTGGAGGCAGATGTAACAGCCCCGATGCGGGAAGAATGTCCAGTAGGACCACGTGAGGATCGACTTGAAGTAGGGATGAACCAGAACCTGATGCGATATGGCTGTGTTCGGTAGTGAGGTGCGAGTCCTGAGGGGAGGCACCATATGACAACCGGTACGAGAAGTTCATTGTGATTGATCTTGCTCATTTGAGAGGAAGACTAGTTGTCGGTTGAAGGTCCTTGATGCAGGGGTGAGGAGATTGATTGTGGGCGGGGCACAACCTCTGCGGAGGAAACCGAAGAAGGCAAAAGGGAACATGCCAGAGCCTTTGACAACCATCGTTGTTTGGTCTCTTTGCAGAGACCGTAAAGGGGATCATTGGGCCTAAGAGCAGCTTAAAAAGATGTTGATGTCTCTCAGGCTTTAAGTACCGGTAAATAGAGACTGGTAATCAACGGTGAACGGGATGCGGGGAAATGCAGGTTGAAGCCAATATGGAAGGAGTGGAAGCTGTACCTGGTGGTCTTGTAGGAAGAGGAGGTCAGCAAGAGCGGGCTCATGTGAAGCTGAGAATGGAGGAACTGGGGTCAATGAAAGTACTGCCTTGGGAATCAATGTTCTGAATGCAATTGTTGATGGCGATGACTGTCGGACTGAATTGCCACGAACATGGATGGCCCGACAGGAGGGCGGCAATCCCAACTAGATCAATCTAAAATAAGGCAGCCGAAAAACTGTTCTCTCTGTTGATGGACGGTGGGCGGGGCCTAGAATTAGCCGGAGGCCAGCCAGAGATTGCGGAAGACGGAGCCCGAGGAGTGGGGGGCGAATCCAGGGTGCCGGACGTTGGAACTGGAATTGGAGGATTTACTAAACTACAGCCGAATGAGAAGGCTGGTTGGAGGCTCGACCCCTGTGTGAAGAATTGTTGTGTCCTAGAAGTAGACGAAACAGGGTTGAATTGAGCATGAGTAGATGTGCCGGGAGTGGGCAATGTCGCCAAGGGATGAGCGACGGGCAATCCGGTGCTTGAGGACGCTGGAGTAGAACCTGGCAAGGCGGTGCTTGGTAGTGGGCGGACCTTGAAGCCCGGTGCTTGAAAGGAAGGAGTAGAACATGGCAACCCGGTGCTCAAGAAGAAACTGTGGAACTTGGAAACCAGTGGCCCTAGTGAAAGAATTTGAAAGTGAATTGTTGTCTCTGTCTCTGTGTTAACCTTGCAACGAGCTGGCCACTGTCCAGGGTGTACCCCACCTAAGGCCCACTGGGATAGGCTCCAGTCACCTGCAACCCCTTACGGGAACAAGCGGTAAAAATGAATGTATTATTTAATTATTATTGTTATTAATTTTATTTGTTTATTCATTTATTTTGACATTTCCTTTGAGAGATGCTAGCTTCTACTGTTAGGACAACAATTGGAAGCCAGAGGGGCTAAGTAAATGAATTAATTACTTGAAGGGAGTGATCAGGCCTGGCAACAACATCGGTGCTCCGGAGATGTGCTTTGGGGGAGAAGTGATGGGCAACCCGGTGCGGGAGAAACGAGACAACGGTGAAGGAAAACTCGCTCTTCTGGAGGAGCCGCTGCGGCCAGCAAGAGTGGTGAACAGCACTCCACTACTGGGAGAGGAGGAAGGCAGCAGGTACGAGAGTATGCAGGCAAATCGTGCCAGTCAAAGAGAAGTTTGAATAACAAGGTTTTGTTGATTCAATTCATTTCAATATATTTTTGAATGTTGTTGATGGTGCGATGGAAACTAATGCCTTTCTTCTTAACCGTCTGGAGACCTGCCACCATCCACGCGGACGGTCAAATGTAGAGAGGAAGGGTGAGTGGGCACCTGGCAGGCTTAATAAGCGAGTCCGCCGGGAGGACTTGCGGTGGAGGCCTGCAAGCGAGGGAGGATCTGAATCCTGAGCTAGCAGAGGGTGATCTGTGACGAGACGTCGGTCTGCTGACTGGCCTTGGAGCGTGAATGGAGCCCAGAGAGTGAGCTACCGGACTATTGTGAGTGAGACGAAGCGGGAGAAGGCGAAAAAGGAAAGGAGATAACCGACCGTCAGCCTAGGTCGAGCCGATACATCAGAAGAAACAAGGTCGAGCTGATTCACTGAAAGGTAAGAAACAAGTGCGTATTCTAGCGTGGGCTTCCGCCACCATGGACTGTGTGCACAAAGTCACGAACACCGATGTTTGGAAGGGCTGCAGGAAGGGGCGTGAAAGGGGTGTGGTCCTGCTACCGAACTTAAGATAACCGACTTATTTTCATTTTGTTTACGGAAAACATTTTCAACAACATTAATCCTGATCTAGAGGAAAATGATATTGGGGAAATTTCTCCGCTCATCCTTTGGGATGCTTCCAAAGCAGTCTTGAGAGGACAAATTATAGCCATAGACTCCAAAAAAATAAAAAAAAGGCAGAAAAATGATAAATGATCTGCAAGGAAAAATGTTATTGGAGGAAAACCATTCCAATAAAGGGAGTCCTAAAATGCTACAAGAAATTAAAAAGATAAGAGGAGAAATTAATGATCTGACTTCACAGGAAATAGTTAAGAGAATGCTCTACAATCTTTGAAAATTCAAAAACAACAAGCTGAAAGAACAATTTTTAAAACACAGGACAGGGAAAGACAAAATTCAATCAGGATTTGAATCCTTCTATAAAAACTTTTTTAAATAATAAATAAATATGATGATATAAATTCCTTTCCGGACACTCAATTTACTTGTTATGTCAGAAGAACAAAAGAAAAATTAGGATCTTAAATAACAGTTTTGGAAATACAAGGTGCAATCAAAACAATAAAAGAACAATATATCTCCGGGAAGCGATGGGTTCACTTCAGAGTGGTTTAAAGCTTTAAAAGACACACTTCCTTTTCTTTTGGCAACTTTTAACTGGGCGCTTAAGAAAACTCAGAACCCGCCTAGTTGGAAAGAGGCCATCAAATCCCTGATACCAAAAGAAGGGAAGGACCGATTGGATTGTGCCTCATATAGACCCATTTCTATTCTGAATGTGGATTATCAAATATACACCGCAATTATGTCCAAAAGAATGGAACAAATACTCCAAAACTTTGTCCACAATGATCAAACAGGATTAATTTCCAAACGACAAACACAAGACAACATAAGACGATCCTCACACATAATGAGCCAAATACAAAGACAACAAAACCAGACGTAATAATTAGTTTGGACGCTGAGACGGCTTTTGATTCTGTTAACTGGCCTTATTTAAAGTGCTAAACAAATTTCATATCGACGATTTAATCATAAAAAATATTGGGGTTCTTTACGATGGTCCAACATCAAAAATTAAAATCAATGCTCACCTGAAAATTATCGCAAGTGAATACAAAGGGTTTGTGAGAGCAATGGTTAAAGTTAAATAGATTAAAATACCTTTTTTTTTTGCAGTTTGAATATCAGATACCCCAACTTTAAACTGCACAATTGTCCACCCACGATCACATTTCCACTTTAGCCTGTGTGACATTGTTAAGTTTTTCCGCTGGCACTTGGGTCCAGCAGCTGCACAGATCTCCGCGCTGTTGCCAAAGCAGTGAGGTCAGCGTTAAGCGTTATCTAACCAGGAGAGTGTGCCACCATACATGACCCCGGCTGGTCAGTTGCAGCTCCAGTAATCCCGACCAGTCCATACCTGTGACTCTGGGGCTTCTTGCCGCTGAAGCTGAAGAGCAGACAGACTTAGAGGAACAGACAGGCACAGAGCCAAGAAGAAATGTCAAAAACAGAAACAAGCTATTAACGGAGCCTGTCTGATTATGGAACAACCTTGCCTTGATTTAAGAAAAATATGAATGTAAGTTAGTTAGAAATTTGATGCAAAGTGACTTGGAGAGGTTAGATCACTTTGAAGGGAGAGTTGAATTTCTTATTTGAAGTTTGATGAACATTAGTTCTCTCTGTCCCATATAAGAGGTAAACATGTTCAAATCAAATATTGCTTTTGCTGATAATAACGGAGGGATATCGCAGGTGAATAGGAAAAAAATCTCAACTGACTTTCAATTCAATTTATTTTTGTAACGCCCAAAATCACAACAGTAGTTGCCTCGAGGGGCTACAGTGGAAAACAGAATAAACAATGTTCATTGGGACTTGGAAATGTCCCAGCATCCTGTGTCCTTAGACAGATGTCCCAAGCTCCCCTGTCCTTAGACCCTCCTTCTCGGCCAGGAAAAACCACCAAACCCCTTTGGGAAAAAGTAGAAACCTGTAGGAGTTCCACAGTGAAGGAGAGACGCTCTACCTCCTACTGTGCTTTTAGAGACTCTTGGGACCACCAGAAATCCAGCATTTTGAGAGTGAAGTGCTCTGTTTGGATGATACGGTACTATAGCATCTTTGAGGTAGGATGGGCCAGGTCATTTATGGCTTTGTAAGTCAGGAGGAGGATTTTGAATTTGATTCTAAACTCGACAGGGAGCTAGTGAAGAGACTCGAGCACCGGCGTAATGTGCTTTCTTCTTTTAGTTCCTGTTAGTAATCTTGCTGCTGCATTTTGAACCAGTTGAAAGCTGTTTATAGAGCTTTTAGGGCATGCTGCAAGCAGGGAGTTACAGTAGTCTAATCTAGATGTTACAAACGCATGGACACGTTTTTCAGCGTCGCTTTTAGGCATGATTTTTCTGATTTTGGCTATATTACGCAGATGGAAATAGGCTGTTTTACAGGCTTGATTTATGTTTGCTTTGAATGAGAGCTCGGTCAAATAAGACTCCAAGGTTTCTTACGGTGGAGCTGGAGGCTACACTGGCGTTGTCCAGTGTGACTATCTGCTCAGATAAAGCGTCTCGTAGATGATTAGAGCCTAGTACGATGACCTCGTTTTTTTCAGGGTTAAGAAGCAGATAATTAAGTGTCATCCTGGTTTTTATATCCTTCACACAAGCACCAAGTCTGTCTGCTTGATCGGTCTGATCGGGTTTCATTGATAAATACAGCTGTGTGTCATCTGCATAGCAGTGGAAGTTAATGCTATGCTTTGATGTTACCTAACGGCAGCTATAAAGAGTAACAGAATTGGACCGAGACTGAACCTTGTGGCACACCGTAGGTTACTTTAGAACAGGGTGAGGAGCTCTGCTTTACATTAACAAACTGGTACTTATCCGATAGGTAGGATTTAAACAGCTGAGGCTGTCCCTCTGACACCCTACATCAGATTCTTAACCTCTGCGTAGAATGTTGTGGTCGGTGTTCGAACGCTGCACTGAGGTCCAATAGAACCAGGATTGAGACCAGTCCATCGTCAGCAATAAACAAATCATTTGTGACTTGAACTAGTGCAGTTTCAGTGCTATGGTGGCTCTGAACCCTGACTGGAAAACTTCGAATAAGTTATTGTCCTGTAGATGGCGACAAAGCTGTTTAACTACAACTCTTTTCAAGGATTTTAGAGACAAAGGGTTGATTTGAAATAGGTCTGTAGTTTATCAACTGGTCAGGATCAAGATTAGGCTTTTTCAGAAGCGGTTTAATGACTGCATGTTTGAAGGCCTGTGGAACATAACCACTTTTTAGTGAAGTATTTATTATATTAGAATCTATAATTAGGGGGAGAATGTCTTTGAGGAGTCTGCTTGGAATCGGTCTAAATACAAGATGACGTTTTAGAGGACATAATGGCTGAAGTTATCTCTGCTTGATCAACCAGCAGTGAACCTTTCTAGTGTTACTGATGGATTTATATGGGACACTAGTTTTACAGCTTGGGCTGTTCAGGGCTAATAGTGGAGTAGTTTCATCTAATTTATTCTCTGATTGTAAAAAATAGAAGAAAATCGTTAGAGCTGAGAGATTGAGGGCTCAACTCGCTGGGACAGTTTGTAGCCTGGCTACAGTGCTGAAAAGAAATCTAGTGTAATTTTTGTTGACTTCTATTAAATTTGAATAGTATCTGGTTTGGGCCTTATGCAGAGCCTGCTTGTAGGACAGTTGGCAGATTTTCCATGCTTTTAGGGATTCCTCCGTATGGGAGTGACGAAATGGTCTTTCTAATTTTCTAACTCTTTGTTTATGTGAACGCAGTTCTTCATTGTACCATGGGAGGCACGTTTTGGCCTAATGACCTTCTGCTTTAGCGGAGCTGCAACATCAAGAGCAGACTTCAGAGAGTTCATGGTCAAGTCGACAAATTGATCACTTACACTGGGACTAAGGCCGTTCTCAGCAGGATCACATGACATGTCGCTGAATATTGGCTCTATTATTTCATTGAACTTTGAGATAAGATTTTTCCGATATTGTCCTTTTCATTATGACTTTATTTTGTGGGGTTGGATAATCTTTAAAACAAACTGAAAGGTAATTAGGAAATGTCTGACATATAGGGTTTGAGGGAAGACAATGAGGTCACTAATCTCTATTCCATATTTAGAACAAGATCTAGAGTGTGCTTGTGACTGTGAGTTGGTTTATTACATTATGAGCAAAACCAATGCTATCTAACAAGCGTTGAAAGAATTACTGAGAGAGTTATCGTTCACGTTCACGTGGATATTGAAATCTCTAACAATCACTACTTTTCCCAGTCTAACACCAAGTTTGATATCAAGTCTGAGAACTCTGTTAAAACTCTGAATAGGATGAGGAGGTCGGTAGAGAACCACGAACAGGACTCCTTTTTGGTTTCTCCAATTTGGACATGTGATTGATAGCATGAGGCTTTCAATGAGGCTAAATGCATTGGTAATTTTAGGACTCAAGAGTAGGCTTGAGTGTGAATCACTGCCACACCACCACCTCGGCCTATGCTCCTGGCAGTCTGAAAGTTTACATGAGTAGGTCGGGTGGACTCATTTAGTCTGACAAAATCATTCTTGTTGAAGCCAGTTAGAGCTAGAAGATCTATGTTACAATCATTAATTAATTCATTAACTAAAAGCGATTTAGAGGAAATTGACCTAATGTTTAGCAGTCCACATTTTACAAACTTATTTATTTATTTATTTGTATAATTTGTGAGTGTTATTTTGATTAAGTCCTTGGGTCTGACGCCTGAACCAGCTTTTCTGAGGTTTGACGTTTTGACATTATTTGCACGAGGGACACACACAGTCTCTATCTGCCTTGAGTCTGAACACTTAATTTGTGACAGAGCGGGCGAGAGCTCAGCGACAGAGGAGCATCTTACACTGCTGCTCTGCGCCCGGGGCTCATCCCTGGGTGGGCACTTTAGACGACTAAGGCTATCGGTCAAATTCCGAACTAAAAGGGATGGGAGGCAGAAGTAATAATGGTGAGGCAAAATTTGTGTTTTCAAGTTGAAGTGTTTTGTTTGTGATGTTCGGAATCCGATAATATTGCTGCATTTTTATTAATTTTTTTAAGGATTTTTTGGTCCCAAAGGCTTTATGACACAGGACCATACAGTGTGAAATGGGGAAGAGTGAAGGGAGAAAATGCAGAAAACAACCCGGAGCATCAAACAGCTCACTTTCGGATTGTGGATTAAACACCCTTAGTCTGAGCCTAACAGCCACTAGCTCCATGGCTGAATCTTCTCCGACCTTTACCATTTTTGGGCCCTTCATTAGGAATTTACTTCCCTCCCATTTTTGTTCTTTTATACGGATGTTTTTGGCATGAACCATTTTGTATTTCAGTTTCTGTAGTTGTAGTAGAAAATTAATAAGGGTAAACTCTGGCAGCGGAAGTGTTATGAGTAGCATCCTTTAATTTTAATCCTTGCATATTGACCATATCAAACAATCATATTCATATAAACAAAAATGAGATAAGAAAAAATAGGGACTTCCGGTGGTAAAATGCTGCAGAAACAAGCTTTGAAATCATCATTTTACCCACATAATCCCCAAAAAAGATGAACCAGAGATTAGTGAACAAGGAAAACACAAGTCTGGTAACTCTACAGTCCAGACAATGATTCTCACTGACTGTTACCTCCCATAGGATGGAGGAGAGTAGATGCCGCTGCACCAGTTAGCCCGCATGATGTGTGAAATGAAACGCGAAGTGCACTCTGACATTGCGTCACTGAGAGCGGCGGGAGACGCGACTAAGGGAGCTGAAAGGGGGGTGAGGAAACAGAGCATGTATAGATGAAACTACGGATGATCTGCAGAATCAGAAAAGGTTTATTGCCATTGTCAAAGAACAAAACTTACAAACATAAGAACTTGCTTTGGTGATTTGGTGCAACATACAACGATGAACAACAATAAAAACAACATATATGAAATCAAAAAGGGCAAGCATTAAAGAAAAAACAATTGAATTTACCATAGGATAAAAATAAAAATAGGCTTAAGATGTACACAAAATTTGACGGTTAAATTTACAGATGTAGTGCAGAAAGTGACTAATTGATTGATTAAATTGTTGTTAAAGTGGCAGGTGTCTAGAAGTGTTCATGAGTCCAACTGCAGAGGGAAAGAAACTGTTCTTGTGGCGGGAGGTTCTGGTCCGGATGGAACGTAGCCTCCTGCCTGAGGGGAGTGGGTCAAATAGTCCGTGTCCTGGGTGAGAAGGCTACGGATGATCTGCAGACATTGAGATCCGACCTGCTTAGATCCTAAGGGCCAGGATGGTGGCGCTACGGGCCCAGGTGATGATGCTGAGGATGAATACAAAAAAGAATACGAAAAGTAAAATTCTGGATTTGGAGAACAGATCACGTAAGAACAATCTCAGACTTGTGGGGATCCCTGGAGGAGAGGAGGGAGATGATATTGAAAGTTTCCTGGAGAAGGTCATCCCAGAGCTCATTTCAGGCTCTGGAGTTGTGGTGTCCCCCCATCACAATAGAAAGAGCACATCGCCACGGCAAAACAAGACTAGCAACTGATAAACCACGTGTGAAGGAACGTGTCATGAAGGCTGCAAAAGTAAAAGTTAAAAGTTCTGGTGTTCCTTTTTCCTGATGTTTCTATCACTTGGTATAGCCACGTCAACCACAAAGGCTCTCCTCTGCTGTTTATCCACCACCACAATGTCTGGTTGGTTTGCCATTACCACAGGAAGTCCCACAGGATCTTGGCTCTGTGATTCTCTACCACCTATGGGGGTGATTTCCACTTTGACCTTGGGGTTTCCAGTCCATACTCCGCACAGATGTTCCTGTACACTATGCCAGCCATTTGGTTATAACGCTCCATGTATGCTTTCCCTGCCAGCATCTTACACCCTGCAGTTATGTGCTGGATTGGCTCAGGGGCCCTTTTGCACAACCTACACCTTGGGTCGTCTGGTGTGATAGATCTGGGCCTCTATTGCTCTGGTGCTCAGGGCCTGTTCCTGTGCAGCCATGATGAGTGCCTCTGTGCTATCCTTCAAACCGACCCACTCTAGCCATTGGTAGGATTTCTTGATATCTACAGTTATGTTCCGGTGGTACATCCCATGTAGGGGCTTGTCCTCGTCCTCCAACACCTCATCCTCTGTTCCCCATTGCCCGAGACATTCACTGAGCACGTCAACACATTTAAGTGATATAAAACATCAAAACTAACCAAATTTTGTTAAATACATATATATATGGGTTTTTTTCTGTACCTATGAAGAACATTGAGAGAAGACAATACGGAAAGAACACAAGTAACACAGAACAGTTAAAGAAGCAAAGTCATGACACATTAAACTAAAAAAAGAGGTACCACCGAGTCCAAAGTCTATTAAATTTGTCCATTTCTATATCCCCGGGAACCTACGCCAGGATCCTGTTTGTGGACTTCAGCTCTGCGTTCAACACCATCCTCCCTGCTCTGCTCCAGGACAAGCTCTCCCAGCTCAACGTGCCTGACTCCACCTGCAGACTCACTGCAGGGTGGATACTGACTTCCTGACGGATCGGAGCAGTGCGTGCGGCTGGGGAAGAATGTCTCAGACACTCGGACTATCAGCACAGGGCTCCACAGGGCTGTGTACTTTCTCCTCTGCTCTTCTCCCTGTACACAAACTGCTGCACCACACACGACGTAAAATCATCAAGTTTGCGGACGACACCCTCATCGGCTCATCTCGGACGGAGGGTCTTCTACAGGAGGGAGTGACCGGCTGGTGTCCTGGTGCAGCGTAACAATCTGGAGTTCAACGCCCAGAAGACAGTGGAATGATCGTGGACTTCAGGAAGCCAAGCCCCAGCCCCCCTCATCATGACAGACTCCCCATCACCACCGTGGACTCCTTCCGCTTCTGGGCACCACCATCACCCAGACCTCAAGTGGGAGCCTCCATCAGCTCCCTCATCAAGAAGCCAGCAGAGGATTACTTTCTGCGGCAGCTGAGGAAGCCAAGCTGCCAGCGCAGATGATGGTGCAGTTTCTACACGGATCATTGAGTCCATCCTCACCTCCTATCACCGTGTGGGTACGCTGGACCACGCAGGGAAAACAGAGACTACAGCGCATTGTGCGTCTGCTGAGAAGTGAATGGCTGCAGACTTCATCTCTGCAGGACCTGTAGTCTCAGGGCTTGGACGAGCAGGTCGATACAGCTGACCCTTCTCACCCTGGACATGGCGTTTGAACCATCCTAGAGGAGCTACGGTCCATCCGGCAGAATCCATAAGAATAGTTTCTTTCCCTCTGCTGCGGACTCATGAACACTTCAAAACACTGTGTCACTTAACTGCAATATTAACATCGTGCCTGTCTTTCTGCATAAATTTAAACAGAATGTAAACTTTGTGTAATAGAAATGCTATTTTCATTTTATTGTATAGTAATTTTAAATTGTTTCCTAATGCATGCCCTTTTTTGATTGAATATATGTTGTTTTATTATTACTCAGTGTTTTATGTTGCACCTTAAGGCCGAGACAAGTTCCGATGTTTGTGAATTTTGTTCATTGACAATGGCAATAAACTCTTTCTGATTCTGATTCTGATTCTGATTCTGATCAAGTCAGAGTGTGATTGATTTTTTTCTGTTTGTCTAATATAATGTCTAGGGGTGCACTGATATATCCGCCCAGTATCGGTATCAGCAAATATTCATGTCTTTGAGTTATATTGGTTTCAACCAAAAGCACCAATATCACAATGGTTACGCCTTGGTAATGAAACAGGACAAAAATAATAGCTGCGTGGACAGAGCATGGACGTGAGACACAGGCTTTCTGCTGCTGTATTTGAACAGACTGTAAACCTTAGTTCAGCCTTTATTCTGAGTCAAAAGACCCAGAAATGACAAAGTTACAGGCTTTTAAAAGCTCTAAAAAAACGTCTCATTATATAGAAGTGTAAAAATGTACTTGCAACCCACGATAAACTCAATGTTTTTTCGAACATTATTTGACTAGTTTTACTCCTAAATGATCAGTTTAGACATGTGTAGCGATAGACTACTGTTCCCAGAATGCTTTGCTATACATGTGTTGTGGGACTTCCTGAAATGAGCAAAGGAGTTTCTAGACGTGAGTCTCTCGTGTCTTGAGTCTTCTTTATACAAGTTTCCAACAGATAACTTTGGTGTGAGTGGTTTTAAGGAGGAGAGTGTTTGATCAGAAACAGAGTCTGAAGAGGAGAGACTGTCACTGTTGCTGTTACAGGAGGAGGCAGAGCAATAGGATGATGACACACAGATTGGAGAGGTTCAGAAAAACATGTAAAATATAGCCACAAGCAGCAATGGTCAGCCCTCACCACGCCGCCACCGCCGTCACGCCACCGCCATCACGCCACCGCCATCACGCCACCGCCAATTATCTTCCATATTTCATAACATTTTGGAAAACATTTATTTCCCCTCCCTTTATATATATTTTCTTACTCTGTAGGGGGTGCTATCATGCCAAATTAAAAAAACTTCAAGTAGGTTTAGGGAAAGGTGTTTGATTCAAACTCATTTTAAATGTTAGAAATTTCTTGTATTGTAGCTACATTTTGCGGCTTCACCGCACAAAGACTGCTGTATTGATTTTGGGCTTTACAAATATAAATGTAATTGAAATTGATTTGTTCCCTAGAATGCCAACTCTATATATGATGGGTAGGCAACTGGCACCAAATTTAAGATCCACAAAAGTAGAATTTTGAATTGTCAGATGGCAGATTTGTTGACCTGGTTTAGTGTTCATATCTCTGTAATTGCTGGGTCTATGCACATGAAACAAAAACAGACTCTCTATTAGCACAAATAACAAGTTATATATATATATATAAGTTATATACAATATTTTCAGAAAAGTGGTGTGAAAAGTTTGAGAACCACTGCAACAGTTCAAACAGTGTGCATCCAACATCATTCATTTTTCAGTGTTGGTACAGTGTTGACAGGATATTTCTCTTGGGTTTTAATATTTCCGCATTCCTCAGATTGCTCAAATGACTGCTGCGTGGGTATGGGCTAAATGATTTATGCATGTATAAAATAATGATATAGTTAGTGCGCACATGCTGTTGGTGCACAGACATGTGATGGAGCTAAGTGGACAGAGTAGGGCAAGCAGCTTGCTCGTCCCTCATAATTACATTGAAGATTTTACTAAAAAAGGTTTATAATTGTACTTCCAGGTTAGAGATAGGCTGTGTGATTCCCCCATTTGAGTCAGGCCGATTTCAGTTTTGCCCAGATGTTTCTGCTCAAACTTTGGTCTCTTAACTACAGGAACACAGAAGTGGACAGACTACATCTCATAATACATCTCTTTTATCGAGTGGTCGAGTGGTTAAGTCACAGCACACATATGCAAGGCTCCAAGTGCAACCGGCTGCAGTGTTGTGAGTTCAAATCACGACTCTGACAGTTTACTGCATGTCATTCCCTCTCACTCATCCCCCATTTCACACTGTCCTCTCCTGTATAATAAAGCCTACGGGCTACAAAAAATCTTTAAAAAATTAGTAGCGGTGCAGTGCTGTACTAAGAGCTCTTTGTGAAGCATATTATTAATTGCAAACACAAAGGAAAGAACCTGCTACGTTACACTTTGGGATAAGAGTGAGTTGACAGTTCCACCCTCTCACTTCACCGTCTGTAAAAATCTGTCTTCTGATGCTGTACACCAGCCCAACATTATGCATGAGAATCCTGATCCTGGAACTCAGCTTAAACAATTGAAATATATTTGAAACTCATTAAGTACAGGTTCAGACACAAATTAAATTTGGTTTGATCAAGTTAATGATTCAAAAATATTTGGGTATTTGGATGTGAGGCCATGTCACGTACCAGCTTATAATTTTGTGTATTTTCTTTTTACCCAAAGTTCACACTTGATTATGATTAAATCATTTTGAAATACTTGTGCCAAATCAATCTTCCTGATTTTCAAGAATGGAATGATGAGACATAACAATCCAACTGTCTCCAAATATTTTTATACTGGCTGGCTGTTAACAACATGGATTTCCAGGTATTGTACATGCTGTCAAGTTTTTATTTCTTAAAAACCTTTGACCTTCTCCTCCTCTGTTTTAGCTGGCCTCTCGGGCTGTCTCTGTTTGATAGTAGATCCACAGTGACATATATGACAACATCACAGAGTTACAGTAGGAGGCCTGCTGATGCGCTTTGACAGGTTCAGGGCTAAAATGCTTTGTTTGGGTTCTGGGACAAAATACAAAACAGGAGGCTGGACTTAACTTACTTTCTGTCAAAACATGTTCAAGCTAGTAGTGTTAGCGCTGTACATTGGCAAAACCTTCAAAAACTCCAAGTTCATGGTTCTGGCCCTTACCGTATATCGTTGTTGTCTCGTTGGACAAGGCATCTGGAAGGCATTTCCTTCAGAAATCTTATATCACATATCCCAGATATGTGTGGTGTTAAAAATTATCATTTTTCTATAACACTTGAAACAATATGTAAACCGGGTTAAAATCTGCTATAAAGCATAATATTTTAAGCCTGATAGTTCTCCATGCGTCACTGCGTCATTACAGTTACGTCGCTCTTGCTATTGCCCTCCTCCCAGTGGGACATGCCCGGAACACCTCCCTAGGGAGGCGCCGAGGAGGCATCCGGAACAGATGCCCGAGCCACCTCAGCTGGCTCCTCTCGACGTGGAGGAGCAGCGGCTCTACTCTGAGCTCCTCCCGTGTGACTGAGCTCCTCACCCTATCTCTAAGGGTGCGCCAGCACCCTGCAGAGGAAACTAATTTCGACTGTTTGTATCCGCGATCTTGTCCTTTCCGTCACTACCCAAAGTTCATGACCATAGTTGAGGGTAGGAACGTAAATTGACCGGAAATTGAGAGCTTTGTCTTTCGACTCAGCTCCTTCTTTACCACATCAGTCCGATGAAGCGACCGTTCACTGCGGACCCCGCACCGATCCGCCTGTCAATCTAATGCGCCATCCTCCTCACTCGTGAACAAAACCCCGAGATACTTGAACTCCTCCACTTGGGGCAAGGACTCCCCACCCTGGAGAGGGCAAGCCACCTTTTTCCGGTTGAAACCATGGCCTCAGATTTGGAGGTGCTGATTCTCATCCCAGCTGCTTCACACTCGGCTGCAAACCGTCCAGTGCATGTTGCAGGTCCAGGTTTGATGGAGCATCAGGACAACATCATCTGCAATCAGCAGAGATGAGATCCTGCGGTCTCCATACCGGACCCCCTCCGACCCTGACTGCGCCTAGAAATTCTGTCCATAAAAACAATGAACAGAAACCGATGACACCGTAAACGGTGTTGGTGGAACACTGCTTCCCCTCTTGAGGCGCTGACGGTTTTCCAGAATTTCTTTGGGGCCGACCGATAGTCCTCCTCCATGGCTCCCCGAACTCCTCCAGCCCGGTTTTTTCCTCTGTGACAGCACGAGCTGCGGCATGCCTGGCCCGCGATACCCGTCAACGGCCTCAGGAGTCCCACAAGCCAAAGAGCCTGATAGGCTCCTTCTTCCGCCTGACGGCATCCTTTACTTCCGTTGTCCACCACCGGGTTCGGGGGTTCCGCCGCAACAGGCACCGGAGACCTTCGACACAATCCGAGCAGCCGCATTGACAATGGAGGTCGAGAACATGGTCCACTCAGACTCAATTTCCCCAGCCTCCCCCGGGATTTGGGAGAAGCTCTCCCGGAGGTGTGAATTGAAGACCCTGCTGACAGCGGGCTCGCAAGACGTTCCAACAGACCCTCACTATACGCTTGGGCCTGCCAAGTCTGTCGGCTTCCTCCGCCGCCAGCGGATCCAACTCACCACCAGGTGGTGATCAGTTGACAGCTCCGCCCCTCTCTTTACCCGAGTGCCCAAGACAGCGGCCGGAGGTCAGATGACACGACAACAAAGTCGATCAATGATCCCCGGCCTGGTGCCACGTGCACTGGTGGACACCCTTGTGCTTGAACATGGTGTTCGTATATGGACAGTCCCTGACTAGCACAGAAGTCCAATAACTGAACACCGCTTGGGTTTAGATCGGGAGGCCGTTCTACCCAATCACCCTCTCCAGGTGTCACATGTCAGTAGAACAACGGAGTCCCGGTTGGTGCACTGTCCAGTACCCCTCCCAGAGACTCCAAGAAGCCGGGTACTCAGCATCGTTGTGCGGCCGTAGGCGACATCACAGTGAGAGACCTGTCCCCAACTCGAAGGCGACCCTCTTGTTCACTGGGGTAAACTCCAACACATGGCGGCTGAGCTGTGGGTCAATAAGCAAGCCCACGCCAGCCCGCCGCCCTCCCCGTAGGCAACACCAGAGAAGTGGAGCGTCCAGCCTCTCGAGAGGTGGGTTCCAGTGCCCAAACTGTGCGGGAGGTGAGGCCGACTATATCTAGTCGGAACCGTTCAACTCCCGACAAGCTCAGCTCTTTCCCCCCAGCGAGGTGACGTTCCATGTCCCAGAGTTAGTCTCTGTGTCCGGGGAATCCTGCCGTCGACTGCCGCCCAGATCCTCTGCACCAGCCCCTTAAGGATCCTCCTGCAGTGGCCACGTCATTGTTCAGGCTGCACCCGGCGGGCCTATGGGGAAAGGGCTGGCCACCAGGTGCTCGCTGTCGAGCACCCACCCCAGGCCTGGCTCCAGCGTGGGGCCCCGGTAACACCAATCCGGGCAACGCAACTGGCCTTGGTTTTTCTGATATGGGCCTGTGAACCGATCTTTGTCTGACCGTCCCCCAGGACTGTTTGCCTTGGGAGACCCTACCAGGGCTTGAAGCCCAGAACAACATAGCTCCTGAGATCATTCGGGCGCTCAAACCCCTCCACGACGTTAAGGTGTCGGTTCAAGGAGGGGTGCTATTAGTTCAGTTTATTGATTTAGAAATCATCCCGTGCGGTTTCTAGCTCAGACAGTTTAAATGTGGCCCTCATTGCAGTAATAATAGTAATGATCGCAATGAACCGGACCGGGCCATAACTCTCAAATATTAGGCCTATTTGAAGCTGTACTCTGCATTAGTGTATATTAAAGTTGGTTTAAAGCAGTGGTTCTCAAACAGTGGTGAGGGTCCACAAATGGGCCACAGAGAGTGGACTATAGGCCCAATGAGGCAGTTTGATGTTTAAAGTATATAAGTTTTCTAGTTGAAGGTCCTTCACCTGATTTCTCAATAAACTGTTTTTCCTTTGCCTGTAAGGTTCCACAGACAGAAATGTATCTATATTTCATTTATATAGTTAAATGAGTTATTATTGCCTAAAAAGTACTTGATGAATACTTGGGTGCTGATCATGAAATTACACACACACACAAAGTACATGAAGAATTAGAGGGAACATTGGTCACTACTGTTTGACTGTTGTATAAGTTCACAATCAATATATGGTACCAAACGCACCTTAATGGTCATCCAATGCAATTGCTATGTCCATATTAAATCAATCATCAATGAGAGAAAGTTGAATGTCCTTCATCCCAATTTTAGTCTGTGGGCATGTTTTCGGATCTCGACGGTCTCCCTGATCCAACGATTGTACTTGTTACTCTCTGTGCCTATGGCCCTAGTATTGTTCCAGTCCATGAGATGGTTCTTATTTGGAATGGTCAGAAATAGATGCCCTTGACCTATGGCAGAGTCACAATTGTCCTGTTTTGTTTTTCTGTGGTTTTCTTACTTTTGTTGTGCTTGTTGTTATTTCCTCTCCTATTTCCCATTTGAGATATTTGCAGTCTTTGATGTGTTCTTCCTCCTCCTTTCTGTCTTCTTGTGTGATTATGTTGGTGTGGTCAAAAAGGGTCCTCACAACTGATAGTTTATGGGCTGTGGATGTTTTGAGGTCCAAAGGAGGTATTTGATCTATGTGTGTGTGTGTGTGTGTGGTGGTATATAATTTTTTTTCCTTACACCATGTCAAAGTGTCCACTACCACACAAGGAAATGCTGACTGTTGGAGAAATTGTTGTTGCCAGGAGGCTCATCATTACCATGTTTTTTTGGGGCTGCCCTGTTGCTTAGACGTGCGATACGTTGTTCAACATTTTATAACCCACCCTGCAATGAAAGGCGTGTAATCACAATTGTGTGTATTCGGGCTTTTTATTATTTATTTATTTATTTAACAGGACAGCGTACAGTTACAAAATGGCTTAGGGAAAAGACGTCACAGTTTGAGACACTATAGTTACTACAATAATTATCAAATAGTGCAACATTTGTGTTTATTTGTGCTCTACAAATAAACTTGCCTTGCCTTGCTTTTAAATGAAAGACAATATTATTTTCTTCAAAATGATCTTTATCTGATAATCAGACTGGCTGCACATGACCTAACCGGAATATGTCGACATGGGGTTTTTAAACTTCAAGGGCTGATACCTGTGATCTTGCTGATACTCAGAAAAGTCTATCATACCAAAATATTAAGCTTAATATGGACCTTAAAAAAATCACTGATAGCCCTCGCCACCAGAGCAGTACTTAAATTTTGTCTGACCCATGGACTAATTGAAACCGAAAAAGCTTCATTGTTGCATCCCCAATATTTTTGGTGCATTTTGTCCAGCATATTAGTTTTAAGAAATGTGTATTATACTTCAAGCATTCAAGCTCATATTGTGGCTGATTGTTACATGAATAGACTAAGCTAAACACTTCTATACGATGCATGGTCATGTTTTGTAACTTCAACTTTGTTCTGGTTTTACTCACGCCTGGTCAAGTGTTTGTCAGTCAGCAAAAAGAAATATGACAAAAAAAAAACAGCCCTTGTTTTTCATAGTTTGAGAATTCTGGAGGCTAACGCTAACTCTCCCATTGAAAATGCTTTGAAGCTAACTCATGGAACGGCAGCATTTAAATTGACGACGTTCTGTTTACAAACACTGTAAGTGTCTATTCATTATTCATTTAATATCAATTTGAAGTGCTTTCTTGACGCCATCACCCATATGAAACGTCCCTCTTAATACGTCTAATTATCTCCCCTCACAGCTTAGAGTAAGTAGTGTATTCTCTTTGGCCTAAATGTGTTTTCATTTGGTGTGCGCTCGGGTGACTGCTGTACCTGGGGGCACAGGACACACAGGAGGCTAGTGCTGGATTATTCCGCCTTGTTGAACCCATCACAGGGCGTATACAAAGTCTGCACTGACAAGGGAACTAACAATCAAACACATGCAGCAGTTCAATGATATAAAGAGAGCAAAGTCAAAAGAAACAGGATCAAAATTGTGTGGTTTATATAAGCGGAACAGTTTCTTTCCCTCTGCTGTTGGACTCATGAACACTTTCTAACGCCTATCACAACTCAAATCAACAACCCTTTATTATTCCTTGTTTTATATGTAATAAGTTAGAATAGTACCATTTGTTAGAATTGTACTATATGCCCCTAAATCTGAAACACGAGAAAACAAAAAAGGTGGAGGTGTCTGTGCAGTTTTAGAGTGTTATTTTATGTATCATTTATGTATCATGTATGCTTTTAAATGGAGCCAAAACAGTCTCCAGCCATACTCTTCATTGTTTTATACAAGCCTCCACAGTACTGCCAAAGTTGTATTGATGACTTTACTGAGATACTTTCAGTCATATGCACAGACTTTGATTGTTCGGTCATTACAGGTGGTACAGTATGTTCATGTTGATAATATTAAACGCTAAAGAGCTTGATGCTGTCCTTGAAACCTTCGGTCTTACTCAGCATGTGAGTGGCCCCACCCACAGCAGTGGGCACACTCTGGATCTTCTAATTACAAAGGGGAGTCATATTTCAAACTGCAACGAGGGCGATCTTGCTCTGATCATTTCTGTGTTTTCTTTAACCTGTCTGTATTTCTTAAACCACCGGCTGTTTATGGAAATGATCAAGTTTGAAAATGTCTCATGTTCTAATGTAATTGATTTGTTTCTACATCTAGTGTTTTGAATGTTCTGGACACCATTGCCCCTATGAAGGTTAAAATGGTTCAAAGTAAGCAGAAGGCGCCATGGAGGAATTATGATTCGGTCAGGGCACAGAAAAGGGAGTGCCGCCGTGCCGAGTGGGAATGTTTCAAGTCAAAGCTCCAGGTCCAAAAAGAGGTTTACAGAGAAAAGTTGCACAACCTCATTTTATGTTGAGCTAGGGATGGATATTTTTCTGAATGTTTCTTTTGACACTGTCGATCATAGGATCCTCTGGCAGACACCAGAGTACTGGGTGGGCATCACTGGCACTGTCCTAAATTGGTTAAAGTCATATTTGGAAGACAGGAAGTAGTTTGTTGAAGTTGGTAGCTGTGTTTCAGACCACATGCCCCTGACCTGTGGGGTGCCCCTGACCTGTGGGGTGCCCCAAGGGTCAATCCTGGGACCCGTCTGTTCAATCTCTACATGCTGCCGTCCTGCCACAATTATGCAGACGACACTCAGATCTATGTTTCACTGACGACATGTGAATATGGACCACTGGATTCACTCTGTCACTGCATCCAACAGATCAGTGTGTGGATGCAAGAGAACTTTAACAGCCGCAGCTTTTTACCATCTAAAAAACATTGTCAAAATCAAAAGTATGGTGTCAAAACCAGACTTGGAGAGACATCCATGTGTTTGTCGCCAGTAGATTAGACTACTGTAACGGCCCGGGTCCTGACTAGAACCAGGAAGTACCATCAGTCCTGTGCTCAGGTCTGCACTGGCTTCAGGCTCAGAGAATAGACTTTAAAGCAGCTCTGCTTGTGTACAAGTCTCTCCATGGCCTAGCACCAAAGTACATCTCAAGCATGTAAGTGCCACCATATGAACCATCTCGGACTCTGAGGACCTCAGGAACCGGCCTCCTGCTGAGTCAGGACTTAAAATGGTGAATCTGCGTTTCAGTTTTATGCAGCTAAAATCTGGAACAGTCTTCCTAAAATGTGAGACAGGTCTCTACTCTGACTATGTCCAAATCTAAGCTAAAAACAGTTTTGTTTAACTGTGCATATGACTGAAATGATTATATTTGCACTCTTCTCTTTTATGTCTTAAATTGTTCTGTGATTTCTGTCATGTCTTTGTGATTTCAATGATTTTTGTCGAGTTGTGACCGCGCGGACAAGAGCGTTCCTAGTTTTGAATTTTTCTCTCTGACAATGGCAATAAAACTTTCTGATTCTAATTTCATTCAAAAAAATATCGGATATCGGGCAGAACAGCATGACAACAGCTACGTTTTAACTGTAACTGTAAATAGTACATAGTAAGCCTATTTTTAGTTTATACTATAGTGATTTCAAATTGTTTCTTAATGCATGCCCTTTTGATTTCATATATGTTGTTTTTATTATTGATCAGTGTTGCACTTTAATGCGGAGACAAGTTCCTATGTTTGTGAATTCTGTTCATTGACAATGGCAATAAACCTTTTCTGATTCTGATTGTTACCAAAACAAACACACATGGCCCTCTCCCATGCTTACTCAAGCCTCCCCCTCTGTCTATGCTCACCAAATGTAGGTCAGTGTGTTACTTCCCAAATACTAGAGAGGCTGGGAAGGCGAGCGCCATGGAAACACTACACACCCAATGTTTTGATATGTAACCGATGCTGCGTCGCTGTGCCAACCCCCCTCCTTGCGCCTCATCCTCTCCTTGAAATGTGTGTACACTCTCTGCTGTACCATGCTGCTGATGCGTGGGTGGTGGGGCCTCAGGGTACTTGCCTAACCTAGCATGTTTGTACTAGAGCTTTGAGGGCTATGGAACTATTTTTAGCCATAAACTATAGATGAACCCGTACTGTAGTGCTATAACGTCAGCTTGAGTTAGTTTGGCGTGTCTTAGTGTAACGTCTCGCCTCATAATATCTCCCACTTCTCAAAGCGGGACCATCTAGGCCCGGTACTGTACACTCTGGAGGGACGCACCACAGCACTGTACAAGCACACTCAGGGTAATGTGCTTTGACAGCATTAAGGTCTATTTCAGTGTTGTGTTTCTGTACATAGATCACCAAACAGTACAACATTTATGCAACGTTAAGTGTTCTTCTCATGGCAAGAAGATTCCTGGTTCTTTCTGGGTGCTCCTATTTTCCCGGTCAACTAATCTTCCAGCAGGGTACTCTTACCAAACATCCTAAAGCATATTGCAATTACACTAAATCAAAGCGTAGCTGACTTTTATTTCTTCATAAAATGCCTTATTGTAAAGCTGTTTTTTGTGAGAAAAAAAATGTAATGGTATAATTACCCAAAAAAATTTGTTAGATGAGAACCATTAGGGAGCAACTGTCATGGTCAGACAATTTTATGCAATCAGTTGATAGGGCTCGATACAGATTTATGAATATAAATATGTTGATACTATGTTTTAATCAAATTCAAATCAATTACATTTTAGTTTAACTGCCCATTGTAGAATTAGTTTCAAAGATAGTCATCTGGACAATGTTTTAAAAACCAAGACTTTTAAGGCTTTTAATCTCTGAGAAATTTGACTTCATACTGCTTCAGAGCAGACTAAGAATCAGTTGCTAGCATTTGAGTTATCACAGAAAGGTTTGTCCAGATTACCACCTTTGAAACTACTTCTGCGATGGATCACTTCTGGACAAAAGTGATTTTGTTGTTTCTATCTGCCCATATAGTCAAGTTTTAAATCAGTTCAAACTGGGATGAGTTCATTAGTCAAAGTGGCATGGTGGCGCAGCAGTTGGGCTCTCACTTCACAACAAGAAGGTCCTGGGTTAAACTCCTGGGCTGCATGGGGCCCTCCTGTGTGGAGTTTGCATGTTCTCCCATGTCTGTGTAGGTTTCCTCCAGGTGCTCTGGTTTTTCCTTCCCCCTAAAAACATGTACAATATAAGTTCCTCCCCCTGGGGACAAGACTCCCCTGAAAAATAAAGTCTTAATCACAGTAGGATTTTCCTGGTTAAATAAAGGTCAATAAATCAATAACCAATCTGTCAATTTGTGCCCTTTTTTGAGTGTGGTTGTTTGATAAAATTCGTTTGTTTTTTTTAAAGCCACCCCAACATGTAGGGCGTCTGGAGGGGGGAAATGCACAAATTCCTGTATTGCTGTATTGTGCTGCTGCCTTTTAGTTATTTTTTTTGTTGCCAATAATAGTGGGTAACATTGGAAAAACCTCATCAGTCATACTGGATTGGCCTATGCTCTCCGTCATGGTTCAACATCGGAATAAGAGAAGGGACTAAGTGGGCGGGGCTAACGCCTTTCGTAGCATTGTGTAGTGAACTTGTTGTTATGGACAATGTTCCATCTAAAAACTCCTTGTCAGCAGTTTTCCTCTCTCCTCTTATGTAACCTGCTGGTTCTGAGTTCCTGTGTAATAATGGTCCTCTGGTACATGCCCAAATATGAGCAGGTGTCTATAGGCCTCCGCTGAAGGTGAAATGGCTTAGGGTTTCCCTCGCGGGCTGCGGTTCTAACGCTTTACACCTAAAGTAGATTAATGGGTCAGTTTGCTGTGGTTCACCCAGGGTTCAAGTGCTGGTTCAGGCAGAGTTCAGCCAAGCCTAGAGGAGGGGCTCCAGGCGGGCTATGAGAATGAGCAGACCACAATACAGGAGACTAAAATGATTCATGAAAAATTCAGCAAATATATAACAAGCTAAAGGCTGTGTTATGCTTAATGTCAGGGGTTAAAAGCAATGTAAAGAAGAGTTCATGCACTGTTCAAATGGTTGGATCTGTTTTGAATAACCTTTATACCAACTATCAAATATTTTTATATTATTTTATTTTTATATATATATATATATATATATATATATATATATATATATATATATATAATTAAATATATTATTATTTATATATATATATATATATATATATATATATATATATATATATATATATATATATATATAAAAATTGCCAAACTGTAATACTATTTGACTATACTATATACTATTTGAAATGGGCAACAAGAATACCAAGAAATGTACGATAACAAAAAACTGTACTGAAAGGACTAAAAAAGGGTGAAAGAAAGTAAACCTTTTCATTGCTACCACTAATTAAATAAGTTCAAAACAACGGTTTCACTTTTTAGACTATTATGATAAAAGTTAAAAGGCTTTATGCGAAAGAACGAGTTTGTCACGTCCATATGCACGATATATCTGTTGAGTATCAAAAGTCATGTGGTCCTTTGTAATGCGACTAGTTAAGGAGATGGTGTTTAGCTGAAATCATGCAACAAAAAACAAACCAAAAAATGACCAAAACATCTATGTGCTTCCAAGCATATTGCATGTTATCTGCTAACATTTTTGACTGGTTCAGCTGACTGGACACCTACAGCTTTCAGAAATGTCGAATAAAGCGGCAATCCCATAGAGTAAGAGTACTTTTTAACTATTGCTAAGTTTAGTATTGAGCATTAAAGGTTCTGTACCTGATTTTTTTGGTTTTATTCTAAAGTTTAAATGGTTTGCAGTGGTCCAAATGTATTGCTCACTTACCTAATGTATTCTGAGCATCCTACTTATTCTGTGCGGGGAGTTTATTAGCTCCTTTCACAAGTTTCAGAGCCAAGAGCAGAGTTTGTCGCATTTAAGCTAAAAACAATTAGCATGCTGACTGTGCATTTCCATCTTCGTGGAGAATAAAATGCTCAATAATTAGACGCATACACCAAGAAATGCTTTTACAATATCTGTACTGAGGCCAAACATAAAAAAATATTGTGTACATTCAAATCTTCTTGGTTCAACATTATGCTAACTGAAAATTCTCTGTGTGATGACACAATCCCAAGCTCTAAAGATAACTTCACCATAAAACATGTTTGTTTAAGCAATTTCACTGTTGTACATAGCACCATCATACGTTGTAAAATATAGATTATGGTCATTTTGAATAAAACATTGTGATCAGCATGTGGCAGTACAGTGGTGACTTATTCATGAAGCTACAGCGAGGCAGGGGCGGACAGAAGAGCCAGCAAACGCAAAGCGGAGGTATAACTGACCTCTGTGAACAAATTTATCCTGCGGGTCAGATTAGGTGGACTCAGGTCAGGGCAGGTCACACTGACAGCACACCTTTAAGCCGACAGAGCAAGAATGCTAAAAAGGTAGTCATGGTTTCAGCTTCCAGTTATATGCAGTCATTTGGGGACTTTTTACCATTCAAAAAATAAAATGTTGTGTTTTAAATGGTTAAAGGTCCCATACAAGGCAAAATCAACTTTTGTGAGCGTTTAACCTTCTATTAGGCTCTGATATCACTCAAGCAGCTGAGTGGTTTTACTTTGACAAAACACCTAGATTTTTCATATGTTGTGATATTGTAAGGTGTATCCCAGTTTCTTCATTTAAATCACAGTATATTCAACTTCACTTGTGCCTCCCTTCTAGAATTTCGAATGTTTCTGTTCACAAACTTTTAAATATTTATAGACCTACATCTTTTTTGTTCTGTCAAAACTCAGTAGCAAACCTGTCCATAAGCCCTAACCTGACCAACTTTAACCAAATGACCTGTTCCTAAATCTAACCCTTACCTTACTCTGACTGTGATTAAATATATTGTCAGAAATTAGCATTTGCTAAAGTGGCTGTTATGTGGCATAACTGGGTTGGGAAAACCCATGAACAGCAAGTACAGGATGAGTTTGAGTTTGCATCCTTTTTTTGTCACAAAGTATATATATAAAGTATATTATTCCTTAACTAATTATTATTTATTAAAAGAAGATATAACTTTAAGAGCTTTTAAGATCGGTTTTGAGCTACTCAGATTTGTTGTAGATGCTATGATGGTTTTCCCTCTCATTGACCCACTCAAAGTATTTAGATTGATTCATGCATGTTTGAGTTATGTTTATTCTTCTGTTTTTAAGATGCTATTGCTCCGAATATTTTCTACTATAGTAATTTTAAATTGTCTCTTAATGCATGCCCTTTTTGATTTCATATATGTTGTTTTTATTATTGATTAGTGTTTTATGTTGCACCTTAAGGCCGAGACAAGTTCCTTTGTTTATGAATTGTGTTCATTGACAATGGCAATAAATCCCTTCTGATTCTGATTCTGATTCTGAATATGTCCATTTTCACTTACCTCTGCTCTGTACTTTTTTCTTCCTAAATTGTGATACTCGTAGGATTTATCAGTGTCCTGTAGCCATGTTGGCAACGATGAAAAAAAAACCTCCTGTGCTCATGCAGCTGTCAGCATGGTCCAGCATGGTCACGACCTGCTGCAATGACGGGGAAAATTGGACTGTATTCATTATTCTATAATGTATAATTTTGTGTTATTTATGCCCATTAAGGTTGTTGTTTTATTATGATTATCTCCTCCATGTGGGGATCGTAACAATAGTAGTAGCACTAGAGTCCAGTGCACTAGTTTTGAAGTTTATTAGTTACGATTCTATTTTGGCTTGATCACACCTCTTGTTTATAGTTCCACGGCGTATGCTGTCAGCAATTGCAAAACCCAACTCTCAAGCTATAGTAGGGCTATTTAACTAGATTTTTCAGCAGGCCATGGCCAGAGGATTGGTGCATAACGCACCATCAGTTTGAACATAATTTGGTTTTGCATTACTGCATAGATTAGATTTTTGTGGGGAATAAAATACAAAATGCTTTACCAAGATACAATTAGTTTTACCAATCTTTCTGTACAAAGGTGACCCATAATTAAACTAGGACTAAACTAGTACCAACTAACTAGTACCAATCTGAACTAGGACCAACCCAGACCAACCCATGACAAGTCATTGTGACAATGACTTGACTTGAGGTAAAGCATAACTTTTTTACACCATTTGTTGTTTGGTTTCTCCCAAGAGAATTGGGTTGTTGTCAATAGATGTTATCAGTTTACTTACCTCACACTCTGTGACCTTATGTTGGCAAGCCCATGAAACAACTCTTGGCGCACACATAGCTATGTACCAGTTAATAGCATTTTCGCTAATATCCCATGTTCAATTGTTTTGAAGGATCGCATTAATTGCCATAGACCTAACCATTTGAACTTAAAAGTCTTACTTGGACATTTTCCCAGACACAGCTATAAAGTTAACTTGACCCAAATGAAGTCTATGCACTAGTGTTGAGGTGTGTTTGCGGAAAAGAAATCAAATTAGTCAGATTAGGTGGATTTTGCTAATCCTCTGAGACCGGTTTGTACCTGCTTACAGGATTATCCTGTGTTTTTGCAACTGTTAACTGCCGCTGGCACTTTGTCAAAAGTTATCATTGTAGAATTGTGGTCAGTAGCAGACAGCTATTTACTCCAAGGTTTATTGTTTCATTGGACTCAGCACACTTGGAGGTTGGGGTGTGTGTGTGTGTGTGTGTGTGTGTGTGCCACCACTCCAGTTTGAAGTGGACCGCGTCTGCATTGTGTGAATTGAGCCTGAAAACAGATTCAAAACTTCACATATGACCATTAGGAGCCACTTTTATCAATCACAAACCCAGCAACGATTTGTCTAAGGCTTGGTGGTGTTGTCATGACAGTAAAACCGGATTCACAGTTTGAAGGTTGTAAAACATATAGTGTATATGTGTACAGAGCTCCTGCACCCATTGGCTGAGGACGCCATATTGGCAGGTGCAAGACAGCAGTAATTAATGCCTGACATTTTGCTTTGGGAGTTTATCTTTGTCATTTAATGAAGCCGTAAATATAAATGCATCTTACTAACTGATCAGATAAAACATTAGAGACTCTTACATGGCACAGGTTTGGTTTTTAAAAAGAAAAGATGGATTCAATTTACAATCTCTGGACATCTGAGATGAGAGATGTTTGTGACAAATAGACTTTATTATAAAGCCCTGCACTTGAAACATTTACTATTTGACAGTAAAAATATGTGATCTTGATGAAATAGTGAAAACATATGGTGCTTTAACTCAGTGGACCTTAAACTTTTTAAATTGTGACCCCCAAAACACACAAATAAAATGGCTAGCCTCAAAAAGATAAAGAAGCCTATATGCCTATGTTTTATTTGAATATATGAATTTGGTGGGCCAACAGACAAGAATCTACATTTACTATTGCAAATGCTGCTCAAAATCCTGCGGCCTGTTACAGTTCAGTCCAAGCGGAGAGGGAAGCTCCGCTTTTAACAGCGAGCCAGCGCAGTCATCAGCCCGGCTGAGCCAGAGAGGTGATCACGCTCTGCCTCTTACTGCTCGGTCTCGGGGTAAACCAGCCACACGCATGCACGCCCAGAGCCCTGCACTTCCCATCGACTTTGCCTCTACGCTGCCCCCGGAGGCACAGCCTCTGACCCCAGTTAATGAAGAGATTCAATGGGCACTTGGCAGGGAACTTGATTTACAGTGTGAAATCAATCAATATTTTCAAAATTTTGAGATCAGAAAACGAAAAATGGGTAGTTTTCCTAAAACCAAATACAGGAAACAGGTCGTTTTCTCATTTTGGATTTCCCTTTTCAAAACCAAAATGAATAGGCCAGCAGGTACATGGACCACCAGGCCCATTCCTGCTTAATTTCCGAGATCTGATAAGCTTGGGCATTGACAAATTGGTATTCACCGCAATGAGATCAAAAAAGATTTTACTTTACTAAATTCAAAAATATATGGGAACAGGCTCGTTAAGATGCAATTTTTCTTGAATGTAAATGTCTACGCTCAGACATCAGTAGTAGAGACATAAACAATGGGATGAAAACAATAATATAGAGACTAAGCGTGTTGAAGAGGAGGAGATGGAGATGTTGAGGGGGCTGATTGTTCCGCTGCGGTGGAGGTAATTAGTAGTTGGAGCACTCACTTCTCTGATAGCAAAGAGAATGAACAATGGAAAAAATAAACTTAATTAGGCATCATGAGTGTTATGCTAATAGAGCCATACATTCGTTGTGAACACAATTTGACTACAGAACAAGGCCGTGATGCCTTAGAGACTTGAAAATTGCGCAGGAGAAGTCTGGTGTTTTACCTGTGATGCAACAATCACTGGGGAATTGAAACAGAATGACTTGTGAGGCTCAGAGAAGACAATCCCATAAACAGGATTAAAGAAGCAAGTTTGAATGAAACAAGTCCAGAGATGTTAAAAGCTCAAAAAAGTTGACGTTTCATAATATGTGTCCTTTAAGTGACTTTTGTGCATTTTCTTCCCCATATATAGCATAGATTTTCAAGATGTTGTATCTTATATCTGTTATACAATATTTTGGTGAGTTATACAATGTTTTGTCCTTCCAGTTACATCCCTTATATATCAAATGTTACATCCAGACAGTTAATCTTATCTTACATTTCCCAAATACTTCTTTATTGTACATTTTGGCTACTGTCCTAGCTAGCTGATGTAATGCCACAGTAATAATTACCTTATATGTGTCATTGTAACCAGCAGCAGTTCAGTTCATGATTCACTTTCAATATTTACATCAGTATTATTTTTGTTCTGTTCAAATGATTTTTCACCTCAACATTTTGGCTGTGTGACATTTCAGTTCTGGCAGCGGTTGTGTCCAGACAGTAAAGCCAGACTGGGTTTAGGCTAAGTCTTTGTTTACACTGGGGGCATCAGGGCACTTTTAGCACACAAACAAACACAAGACACACACACATTACAAACCGTTAGCAGTCAGACACCAACAGAGCGGACGAACATTGCTGTGCCTTCCCTTTCAAACGCCACTGCCGCAGGGATGAGTGTGCGTATGTGCGTGCACCACTGCTCCTGTGTCCTCTGATTAAGGTCGCTTTGGTAACCAGAGTTGGCATCACGTCCACACACAAACCTACACATGCGTACAATACAGTGGGCTAAAGCCAAAGTCAGCATGTGCTCCGTGGTTGTCAAAAGAGAATTTACAGACTTACGTAAATCAATAAAAAACAGATTTTCAACTTTGAGTGAAGAATTAACAGAATCAGAATCAGAAAAGGTTGATTTCTATTGTCAATGAACAAAATTGACAAATATAGGAACTTGTTTTGGCATTAAGGTGCAACATAAAACACTGAGCAAGAATAAACAACATTTATGAAATCAAAAGGGCATGCATTCAAGAAAACAATTTAAATTTACTGTTGTATGAAATAAAAATAGGCTTACTATCTACACAAGAATTTACAGTTACATTTACAAATGTGAGTGCAGAAAGTGAACAGTTTAGTGAGTGATTGATTAAATTGACATGCTCGCCAGGAAAACTGGATAATTGGACTAGTCCAATTTAATCCCATTTTTAGAAATGCATGTAAACTCAGGACCTATAATTGAGGCATCTTGATTGGAATCCCAAAAATTCCAACCATTCCTGCTGTGTGTAACAGTGCAGTGCCATCACACTAGTAGCAGACTAGGTGCATTCAACTGCACCGGGTCAGGAGCAGAGAGGAGAAACTACCCTCTACCGCAGACTAGCATGGGTTGCTGTTCACACGGCCACAAATTTTGATAAATTTGCTAATTTAATCCATGTTCAAAACAAAAACACTGGATGAGGTAGTTTAACTGGGGATGGGAGGCCATTCTGAGCTCATAAATACAGAACAAACCAGTTTTCAACATCTGCTGTACACTCACTATAGTGCAGGTGCGATTTGGGACCCATGCAGGACTTACAAAGTGCTTAAAAGACTGCAGCGGTCTATTCCTTTTTCAGGTCAATAGATGAGTGTTCTCAGGCAAAACTATGGGAATCTGAGTGGTGTTTGTCAAATAAGGACTGGTGTAATAGGCAATCTACAACCCATGTGGGTCCCGAATTGCACCAGCACTTGAGTCAGTGTACACAAGGTACTTTCAGGCAATAACACAGCCTTATTCCAAAATGGATTAAATGCCTTATTTGCCTCAACATTCTACAAACAATAACCCGTAATGACAATGTGGCTAGAAGGTTGTTTGAATTCTTAGCAAATGTATTAAAAATTAAACAAAACAAAGCAAAAAAAGCACACATGATTTTCTGAGTATAATGCCTCACCAATTTTTGGGCAGTTTCTCCCATTCTTCTTTGCATCAGATTGGATGGTGAGTGTCGATTCACAGTCATTTTCAGATCTCTCCAGAGATCTTCAACTGAGCTCTGGATGGGCCACTCAAGGACATTCACAGAGTTGTCCTGTAGCCACTCCTTTGTTATCCTGGCTGTGTGCTTATAGTCATTGTCTTGTTAGACGATGTCTTGTTTCGCCCCAGTCTGAGGTCCAGACCACTCTGGAGTAGGCTTTCATCAAGGATGTCTCTGAACACAGCTGCATTCATCTTTCTGTAGACCTTGACGAGTCTCCCAGTTCCTGCTGCTGAAAATCATCCCCACAGCATGATGCTGTCACCACCATGCTTTACTGTAGGGATGGTAGTGGCCAGGTGATGAGCGGTGCCTGGTTTCCTCCAGACATGGCACAAGTGTTCAATCTTTGTTTCATCAGACCAGCTAGTTTCTCAACTCATTCAGTCCTTCGGTTTCCATCTGGCCACTGTACCATACAGGCCTGATTGTTCGAGTGCTGGAGAGCTAGTTGTTCTTCAAGAAGGTTCTCCTTTCTCCACAGAGACATGCGGAAGTTCTGTCGGAGTGACCATCGGGTTCTTGGTCACCTCCCTAAGGCCCTTCTCCCCCGATTGCTCAGTTTGGCCGGGTGGCCAGTTCTAGGAAGAGTCTTTGCAGATCCAAATGTTTTCCATTTACAGATGATGGAGGCCACTGTGCTCAGAAGAACATTCAATGCTACAGAACTGTTTCTGTATCCTCCTCCAGATCGATACCTTGACAATTCCTTGGACTTCATGGCTTGGTTTGTGCTCTGACATCACTGTTAACTGTGGGACCTTTTACATACAGGTGTATGCATTTCCAAATCATGTCCAATCAACTGAATTTACCACAAATTGACTCCAATCAAGTTGTAGAAGCATCTCAGGGAGGATCAGTGGAAAAACAATTTTGTGTCATGGCAATCGCTGTGAATACACATGCACATACACATACATTTTATTACTAACAACCTTCTTTCAAGTTGTCATTATGGGGTATTGTTTGTAGAATTTTGAGGCAAATCATGAATTGAATAAATGTTTCGACATAACAAAATGTGGAAACAGCTATGAATACTTTCCAGATGTACCTACACGAGAAAATCATGCAGAATGACTTACTTTTACTTCTAAGTGCACAAGAAATGCCCTAGAATAGCACACAATCTGAATCTTTTCTCCAACGCGTACTGCATCTTTTTACACCTAAAATAATTTATTTTCACATCTCATTTGCACCTAAACGCGGATTGAATAAGGCATGCTTGATGGGTTTTCCTGAGGACAGTTGTTGTGTAAACAGGGCCAGTGCTGAACTACTAGACAACCCTCGCTCACACCTAATCAGTCATTTGAACTGCTGTAGACAAGAGTGGCCTGATTTGAGTTGGCTGGATAACATCATCTGCAAACAGCAGGGATGAGATCCTGTGGTCCCCAAACTTGACCTTCCGACCTCTGACTACGCCTAGAAATTCTGTCCATAAAAACAATGAACAGAACTGGTGGAAAAATGCTCTGGGAACAAGTCTGACTTACTGCCGGCAATGCGAACATAGCTCCTGCTCCGGGCATACACGTACTGGACAGCCTTGAGCAAAGGCCCCCGGAACCATACCCCCAGAGCACCCCCCACAGGACACCATGAGAGACCTAGTCAAAAGCCTTGAAGTTGAATTACCTTGAAATCCGGCAAACTTAGGGTTTTCCATTTCATGAACCAGGCTCAGAGGAGTAACTCCAACCTGTTTCACAAAGATGGTTCGGTGTAACTCTGAGACTGTTGCTGTGGTAACAGAGTCTCTGAAACTAACCTGGTCTGGTGCAGGTTTTATTCCTCTAACCCTGAGTTTAACCAGAGTCTGCCATTAATAAGGCCTGACAAGAGTTTAATGATTAGACTTCTTTTGGCCCTTTTCACAAAACCAACGGGCTTTTTTCAGCTGCCTTAAAACTGCGGCGCTCCACTTCCTGCTCCATTCATTCCTTATAGGGAATTAGCCAAGTCTTGCCAAAATTAATCAATAATTAATTAATACAAAGCGAACAGTGAGTTATAGATGGATGATCTCAGGCAGCATGTAAAGACCTTTGCTTACCATGTAAATACTTCATCTGGGACATTTATATGTTTGTAAAAGTAAAATGCTAAATTTTCTTCTGAAATTAAATAAAATCTCACATCTATCTAAAATCACACATCATTTAGTTGCTCTCCCATTAAGAACGTTTGCTCAATTCCGAGAAATGTCGAGCCACGTGATCGACAGCCAGAGGCTCTTTTGGTCAGTCCCACGTGAAATCATATCATGTACAAATTATGAAATGTTTACATGCCTGACAAAACAATGGCTTCTAACTAAACAAACATGCACTCACTGAACTGTCATGAATGAAGCAATATGAATTGTAAATATTTAAATATTGTATGGATGTGGGTCAAATGCACAAGATAACTTTGTCTACAGGGACAATAATGTCTGCTAACAAACAAATCAACAATACAATCTAACAGGATAAATGCCAGTATGGACCAAGCTGGTACTGAGCTGTCCACCCTCTGGTTTGTAAAAGATTACACAGAGCCACTGCAAACCACAGGCGTTTAGCAGATACGTACCCAGTGTCTATTTAGGTTATTTGTGGTGAAGCATACATAATTCTATAGAATTATTCATGTTATAGATAGATGAATTCCTATGGTGAGGTCACAGGTCATCCACGCCCTGCACTTTATTTAGCTCCTCCCCCGATAAACTATAATAACGGTATACTGCATCTCCATGGAAACATATGGCTACTGCTATAATATATGTTCATGAATACAAATTAGTGTATGCATTATGAACACATGAGGAAAGCTCAACAACACTTCCATTCTATTGTGTACACAGTATTTTTACATGTATACTATACATGGAAAAGGTGTATAGTAATGTCTGTTAGGAGAGGTTTAACTTCTCAAGATTTTGTAGGACATGTTTGTTGCCTCTGTTCCAAGCGAGCTTTTTAGGCAAAATTTTGCTCTTGATCAAGTTCGAGGTGCAGTGATTACATGTGTGTGCATTTGCCAACATACTTGAGTATAACATTCATACATTTAAATACAATGATAAATATATCAGATAAAGTAAATATAATTTCATTAGAAATACAGTTTTAACTTTTCACTTTTCATATATTATTTATCATATCGATACACCTACTTATCAACAGCAAAAAGAAATGAGAACTCGAGAAGATGACACAATTTACTTTTTGTAATTTTTCAACACACATCTCGCACTAGATTTCTCACCATGTATATCATTTTGATAAAGTCTTCATTAGTCCCTTGTGTACAGCCACTGCACGGATCTTTACAGTTGCTTTAGCACAGTGCAGCCTGGCCTATACAGTCAGCCATATGACAGTGATGTATATGAAGCCGATGACCGTAATGTATCTAATATTCCTTCTGTAGCCCTGAGAGTGGGAGCGCGCAGCTGTCAGCTCACATCCAATCAGAGCGCCTATATGTCGGGCTCATTGTTTCATTTACCGACTGTGTGCTATCTCATTGTCTTATGTCTGCGCTAAGCATGCTAACTGTATGGGAACGTATAGCAGGTCTACCATGTGCTCTAAACAATAATTCAATTAAAGGATTAAGGCTGAGTTGAAGTTAGGTGTGTTACAGTAAGCTTACGTTTACAGGAAATTACTTTAAGTCTATAGACTGTCTGTTAAGGCATTAGTATGTTGGGTGATTGGGTGAGCAGTGCACTGGGTGACTTATAAATCGAGTGGACATGTTGTACAGCAGAGCAGGTTTTAGAGCCTGCAGCTGTCAACAACATGAAAACAAGCTGCATCAGGAACAGGGCAGGCTAAAGTGACAAGAGACAAATGTTAATTTACTAACCAGAGCTGAGACAAGTCCAAGACATGTTACCTTTGAGTAAGTGACCAGACCCAGTCCAAAAGCTCTCAAGATCAAGAAAAGTCCAAGTGCAAATACGCTTGAGTCCGAGACAAGGTTGTAATGAAGCAGAAAATTCCCACAAATTTTATCAAATCAGATTTCAAACCCTGCCTAATGGTAAATGTCAGAGGTCTGGACTGACTGTAGGTAGAGCATTTGTTGGGTTTGACTATGAGGGTAATTTTATTTATTTTCAGTTTTGGAGAACTAACCCTAATTCTTCCCAGAATGATTTATTTGGCAAAAAAATAAATCCTTCCCATTTTTTCCCGATGGTGAACAAAATGGGATAAATACGTAGTAAGGGGTTGATTTTATATAATATGTTTTCTTTAAAATATTTAAATTGAGAACCTGGGTTGATTAAGGGCAATGAGCATGTGACTTGAAATTTGAGAGTCCTTTTGATGACAACAATACAGCTATAATATTGGCAGTATGTCATCATTGAAAAATGTATGTTAAGAGGCTAAAAATTATTGGCTAACAAAAGGTATGCGTATGTTGTAAAACTTGCAATAAGCTCTCACCAAAATCCTCGAGAGTATGTTACAGGCGAGTTAGTGCAAAGCTCCATAAGCCCACCAAGCAAGTGTTTGAGTGTGCGCTAAGCTAACGTCCAGCGCAGTGTGTAGCGGCGCATAGCAGATGACATTACTAAAGAGTGTGGACATGTTACGCAGCAGTAGAAGCCTCCAGCCCCCAGCCTCACACACACACACACATGCACGCACCCACACACACACACCCACACACCCATATGCACTCCCACATACGCACACACACATATGCACTCACACATACGCACTCACACACACACACACACATATGCACTCACACATTCGCACTCACACACACACACACACACATATGCACTCACACATTTGCACTCACACACACACACACACACACACGCATATATGCACTCACACATCCGCTCTCACACACACACGCATATATGCACTCACACATACATATGCTCTCACACATACACTCTCACACATACGCACACACACACACACACACACACACAAACTGCTCCACATTTGGCTCCGTGCCCATAACAGGACCTCTGGGACCCCCTAAACTCTGCACTGCCCCCCACCCAAACTGGGCAGCAGCATGTTAGCTAGCACCCAGCGTCTCCCCTCTGTCCGTGTGTGTGGTGTGTGCGTAAATGCGTACGTGTGTGTGTGTGTCGGGAGCAGAAAGAACACTGCGACCTAAAAACCCAGCTCACTGTGAGCGACTGCGCGCCAAACAGAAGGCTCAGCCAACTGTAAACACACACATACGCATTTATGTACACTGTGTACTGTGATGGCAAACGTTTGTACACACACACACATTTCAGGGATTCAGAATCAAACAGGCGTAAGTGACATTTTGGAGCACAAATGTACACAAATACAGCGACTAGAGTACATGAAGAGATGGGGGATGGAGCCACGTGGAGGTACATGTCCAATACTCTCACACAGGAGAAAACACACACAGTAAATATCAACAGTGGGCAGGGGGAGGAGGGGTCACTCTGCAAATACCAGACCAGAAGACTTTTCATTGAAGAACTGTTTCAAGGACAAAAACAGATTGCACTCTGTTCTTCTCATTCCTGATTTTTTGGATTGGACATTTATAGTCTGTTTAACATTAGACATCCACTTATGTGTGACACATTTGAGATGAGTTCTTATCACTTTACTAAATATAAGGAAAAGTCACTATTGCAATAAACTTGAAAGTTGACATATTAAGAGACTACCTGCTACACATGTTTCTCTCAAGAGTAAGATAAAGAGGTGGGGCCGGCAGCAGCGAATGCAGTTTGGATCAAGAAGTTCAATATTGCGGTTCAAAGTTCAAAACCATGATCCTTTCAGTGTGCTTTCAGTGGTCCCTCAGGGTTCTCAGTAAAGCGGTCCATATATTGTGTGAATTTGAATAAAGGGTGTATTATTGTTTCAATAAATGAATCAATAATAATTACTGTTCTTTATCTTTATTCTTGTTCTTATAAATAAAATAAATTTGTCCTCATAAGACATTATGTTCTTACTCAGGACAGGATAAGAATGTTTGGGTCCCCAACGTATCCACAGGTAAAATAGTTTGGGAAGCACCCATATGGTTGTTACCACCTCTGCGTTGTGAGTTCTCCTCCCAACCCTGACTATTTCCACAACTCTCTCGGCATTTTATGCTCTTGTTCCTTTGCTTTGGCATCTCATGTTTTAGAATTGAATATAATGTATATATGGCATACATTATTTCTATTATCAGGTGTTTCCTCATCAGGATTTGGTGTTAGCACTCCATCTACCGGCAGGAGAGAATTACATAGGCAAACAAAGTGTTTTATGAGGCTCAGAGGGAGAGGAGTTACTAGCATTATGAATGAAACAAGTACTGTGTTTTTTACATGTTACATTATGGTCCCAAATAACTATAAAAGATAAGTTATTGTTATTATTGAGGCATCAGGAGTTATGGACAATTCTTATTTTGAAGCCTCTGGTGCTGGGTGGGATGGCTCTTCCAGGCTGGCGCTCCTACAGTCCGTCCTATAGTGCGTCCTATAGTGCGTCCTATAGTCCCTCCTATATTCTCTGTGAGTGGCGGTCTTCTGGATGTCTCCGCTCTCTCTCTCTCTCGCTCTCGCTCTCGCTCTCTCGCGCTCTCTCTTTGCCAGGGGCCCGTGTAGATGTGACAGCTGGCCGCTCTGACATGAAGCTAAGATGAAGGCTGCTGTAGAAATATTTACAGCACTCAAGCACAACACAGCCCCGCCCCCACACGGGTGCTCAGGGCTGGGTACTCCGAGATTTGGGATAAAATTAGGAAGAGGACAATTATATGCCAATATTTTAGAACGTGACTTAAAGATGCGCTATCAAAAGTATGAATCTAACATTGTGGTTTTAACTGTTTCAAAATGCTAAATAAACTCTAGCTTTTAAAAGGAAAGTGTTTGAAATTGTCTCCATGGAGACGTTATTGCTTAGCTTGGGGCATGTATATATGCAGATAGAGACGTTCAATTCTTTATTTGTCCACAATGGGCAATTTAAATGGCACACAGAGCAGCGAACAGTCATACGCTAAAGACATACGCTGACATAAATACAATGCTAGAATTAAGGTTGTGACTATTCAGGATTTTAGAAGCAAAAATAACATTACTTAATGTGTAATATCAATATCAAGGTTTATTTATTTAGCACTCTTACAACTTTAAAAGCCCAAAGTGCTGAATCGCAAAGTGCAATAATACATATATACAAACAATTAAAACACACATGAAGTTAATAAGAATAATGACTCAGCTCAGTGTAATGTTTTCATCTGTCTGCTTCTGTCACATTACCTTTACATTATCATTCAGAAGGTTACAAGAGCAGTGGCCCATTTCTTTATTTATTTTGAATCCACATTTTAAAAAATAGTATTATTTTGTGGTACAGTAAATTAGATTTTTTAAAAATAAAACTTTATAGAAGCAATTAACAGTCCATCTCGTCATTAAAATTCACCAAATCTAGTTTGTAGCTCTTTTCAAGAACTTCTGGGGCCCTTGAGGATCTTTTGGGGTGGGGGTCCTGACTCCCAGGTTGGGAATGACTGGAGGAAAGGTAATCTTTTAAGGAATGAAAAAGATTTCACTTCTTTTTTTTGGGCCTGGTGTCAATATACTTGAATAATTGCAAGTAATGTTTCTATGAGATAGCAGTAATACATGTGTGATCTGTGTGAGAGCAGCAGTGATGAGGGCTCATCAGAGCAGTGCACACAGAAGCAGCCTGTGTAAGAGACCTAATGGTGCCTCTATGGACCTGACATGTGTGTGCGCACTTTCTCACTCTCTCTCGCTCTCTCGCTCTCTCTCTCTCTCTCTCTCTCTCTCTCTCTCTCTCTCTCTCTCTCTCTCTCTCTCTCTCTCTCGCTCTCTTTCTCTCTCTCTCCCCTCTTTTAGCTTCACACAGGTTTCCGTATAAGTGTGAGTACACGTCTCTGTCTGTCTCTTGTACTTATTTAAGTACATGTGCGAGTACATGCGATTACATATGTGCAGAGTACATGTGTGTGTGAGTACATGTACGTGTGGGTACATGTGTAGAGTCAGTGGGGCGTGCTCTGTGGACAATGTGTTCCAATACAGTCTGACCTCTTGGCTTGGAGCTTTGTCCTACAGAACGCAGCCTAATGTGTCCTATTGTAACGTGGACCAACAATACACTCACACTCACAGCATTAATAACTCATGACATTGTTAAACACACACTCAAAAACACTTCCAGGGGGGAAAAAACAGCTGAACAGGGATGTAAACAGATTTTAGTGTTTTTCTTTCTAATGTTAACTTTTACTGTGTTCTTGTCCCCACTTGTCCCTTTTGTTCATTTTTAGCCTTAAAGCCGGTTTCAACTGTAAAATTTTGGCCATCTGCGGTGAAAGATTTCAGATTGTGGGGAAAATCATGAATCATGGCTCAAAATTTATCTCACAGCCAACGATCTCACAGTGAGACAGTGACAGAGGTAAGATTCAAAGACAAAACACGAGTTGCAACTGACATTAAATGTATTTTGAAGTCATGTTCGCAGAATGAGGCCTACTCTCCATGTGTATATCATCAATTTCCGATTTCTCTTTAAAAATGCAAAAAATGCCCTCATAGCGCTAGCTTCAGTTAACCGGTACAGCTGATGACCTTCCAACACGGAGCCTAGAACCTGACACTCAGACACTCGGACAAACCATCATAGAAACGACTTAATGTGTGCTGTCATACAACTTTAAATTCCACTCGTCTTGTAGTACTTAAATGTACTGTTGATCAGTTTGTAACCATGGTATAACATGCTCTCTCCTTATTAGCTTACTCAGTGTTGTATTTTGATTTATTTCTGCCTGTTTCAGTAATCTTGTATGGCTTGAGTGTTGAGACGATTTCAGTTCACCTACCCACTATCCCCATCCACTTCTGCACTTGTGGCTTTGGATCTTAAAGTGATTCCAGGAAATGGAAGTTAAAACCATACTTCTGGACATGGAGCTAGATAAGTTTTACGGCGTACTTTGGAATCTTATAGCCAAAGGAGCAACATTTATGTAAAACAAGCTGGAGGAGGCTCCTCCCGGCCAAGTATGAGTCAGGTCTGTGGGAATGCAAGCCTGCTCATAGTGTGGACTCAAGTTTTTTATGTGCAAACAAAACATGCTTATTTTAGTCTATCTTTTGGAGAAAAAGTTACATGGTGGAGCTTTAAAATTCCAAACGCTTCCAAACTGTCATGTAGCTGTTTTACAAAAACAAATTATATGTCACAGAGGCGGGGATAGGAGTTGGGAATAAGCTCTGCAGACAGGAAGTCAATGGACCTGTTGTTTTCAATCAATATTGCAGTTTACAATGAATAAAATGTAAACTAATGATCTATGTATCTATGTACAGTATGTTGGTTAGTTTAATACTAAATACCAGTAATATGATTCCTTTTCTTTCTTTTTATTTGTATCAGCAAAAACCCTGAGCAGTAAATTTGGGATGGGAGAGTTGGAGGTTTGGAGGGCTGGAGGGTTGGAGGGCTGGAGGGCTGGAGGGTTGGAGGGCTGGAGGTTTGGAGGGCTGGAGGTTTGGAGGGTTGGAGGGTTGGAGGGTTGGAGGGTTGGAGGGTACGAGGGTTGGCGGTTTGGAGGTTTGGAGGATTGGCGGGTTGGTGGAGCAGAAAGATGGGGCATCCTAGAACGATGGGCTGCAGCTTTTGGCTCAGAGTCTCCAAACGTGACAACGGCTTCCCCTCCCGCTAACAACCAATTACCAGTTTTTAGTGACATCTCAGTGGGCTCCTTCTAATGGGGACACTGTTGTTCCCACTCAAACTGTCTACATAGATTCCTGAGTAAAGAATTCATGTTTTCACTCTCGGCTCATACTTTATGACAGTAAAAATTGTAAAAAGTACAAGTCAGGTCTGTGGAGAGAGGGGGAGTTTTTGCATTTTATTTTTTTTAAATATATACACGGACAACATGGAACACCACATGGAGCACAAAAGGCAAAAAACAATAACACAAGCAACACACAAAACAAAATCTAAGAAATAACATTATGCTACATCCTGTCCATTGTCCCACTTAGTCAAAGGTCTGTCAACAAGGTTTGTTTTATTTATTTGTATTCATATATTATTATTTTTTTTAGGAACACGACCAGAGAGTATAAACAAAATAAAAATACAGATGGCACAGAACAGATGAAATAAAATTTTCTGGCACTTCAAGTCCTACATATTGTATAAGTCCTACGTAGTCAATGAAATATCTCATTTTCAAATTAAGTCTGAATGATTTTGTTTTCCATTTGTCTGTCCAGTTTTTGATTGTTGGCTCAGTTTGTGTAATCCATTTTTTGGTGATCCATTTTTCTGCCCCCCTGTGTGCTATAAAGGGATCCATTTATTGTGTCTATGGGAGGAGTTTAAGATACATTCCAGTGGGATGCCTGTGGTAAAATTAGTAATGCTCATGCAACATGAAAAAATAACAAAAACATAAAACAAATTACAACAAAATATGAAATAAATAACAACAAAATATGAAACAAATAACTGAAACTAATGAAATAGTAACAAGCAAAAAGCAAATGACACAAAACCAAACAACACAAATAACACAACATTTGTGTTGATTGGTTTGTTTGCAGATGTAGAAAAGAGATTTATCAGTAATAAGATTATAATTGTATTATATTGGTCTCAAATAGCACTCTCTGGACATTCAAAGTCACTTTATATTGTACAATTCTTCATTCTTCACACTCGGTAAAGGTAAGATTATCCTGTACATTCACATTCCTCCACAGAGCGCCTCAGGAGCTCGTTTCTCCTCGCAACCATTAGACTGAACATCTCTCTCTGAATGACCCAGCGCAATTTGCACTTTTAACTGTTATGTTTACATTTCATTGTCCCAGTATCACTTTTATATTTTAAAGAATTTATATTGCTTTTCTATTAGAGCTTTAATATTTATTGGAACTGCAGCAACCGTGTATGTTTCCTTGAAGACCTCAACACAACTCAGGAACACAAAACATGCAGAGTTAAGAGCAAGAATAAACCCTACAGACGACCGCTCTACACTCATGTCATCTGACTCAAATTAAACAGTGTGGGGAATTGGATGAATTAGCGGTGGCTGACATCTACTGGACAATTGAAGTGCAAACATTACATATGGGAGATAAAGATTTTGAATTTCGAATACTGGTAAATTTCTTACATTGTTTTCAGTCTAAATTAATATTTATTATTAATATTTTTCATGGTGAAGAATATTTTCCTAGCAAAGATTCAAAATGTCAAGATGAACTCTCTTGGAATCAATTGCAATCACTTGAAAATCTATTTAAGTTTTATTTTAAATGTTTTAACTGCAACACACAAACACACATTTACACACCTGTCTAAACACCACTTACTTTCAATTTAGGGGACACTTTTCCATGGGTTCGCCCATCCTGGCCAACTTGTACATGGAGCAGTTCGAGAAGAAGGCACTGACCTCCTTTTCAAGCATTGCTCCAAGTCTTTAGTATTGCTACGTGGATGACACATTTGTGACAATCAAGAAACAAAAGCTAGTAGCTTTCTCAGGACACATCAGTGTGGTGGTCCCGAATATCAGGTTTACAAGAGAAGACGCTGAGGAGGACCGCTTGGCCTTTCTTTATTGTTCCACCATCAGAGGAGAAGAAGGGAAGCTCCAGATGTATATAGGAAACCTACACACACGGATCAGTACCTGCTCTTTGGCTCTAACCACCCACTACACCATAAGCGGGGGTGGGGGTGATCAGGACTTTACAGCACAGAGCCCAAGAAGTGCCCTGCAGCTCAGAGGATAAGAGGTACGTGAAGAGAACCAAAAAGCAGCACAAAGGGAACAAAAGTCAAACAGAACCAAGCAGGAATGGAGTCTCTGTCCCTTATGTCTCTACACCGTGCTTGTTTTGATGGATGAAGAATGGGAATGTATATGTGCATCTCAGTGGAAAACCACAAAATCACATGTTTGGAGGGAATTCTGTTGGTAAAGTGTGTCTCGCTTCTTTATAACCCCATGTCAAAGTGCCATTACTTACGGGGAAATGCAGACTGTTGGAGAAACTGTGGCAGCCAGGAGGCAAATCACTATTATGTATTTTGGGACTGTCTAGTCGTTCGAAGTTAAAAATGCACTGCAGACTGTTTTTGACATTGCCATCCCACTTAATTTTAGAACAATGTATTTCGGCCTCAAAACTCACACCTTTGGAGTGTGCTTTTGGTGGCGGGAAAAAAAGCCATAACATAGACATGGATGACACAAACATCGCCAACGATCAGGGACTAATTCATTCATTTGGAAATGGACAAATTTGACCAACTTTGGACCAAATGGGACTCTTCTTTTAATTGAAATATGCCATGAATGTCATGTTACTTGTGTTTTCTTTTAATGCATTCTCTCTGGTCGTTTTGTGTTCTGTATCATATATTTTCGTTTATAAATCTGAAAAAATAAAATATAAATTTGAAAAAACTGCCAAAAAACTGGTTCATCCTAAGGACAAAATGCTGACACAAAAACAGAACAATGTAGTGGATTCGATCCAATGCAGTGAGGAAAGTTGGAAAGAGCCTTACATAGGTGAGACTAAACAGCCTCTGCACAAAATGCTGTATCAACACAGAAGGCACTCTAATTCAGAAGCACGGAGTGCCATGCATCTTCATCTTAAAGCCACAAACCACTCCTTTGAGGACAATGAGGATAGTGAGGACAGTGAGGTGAAGATTCTAAGCAGGAGAAGAAATGGTTTGGAGGAGTTAAGGAGACAAATTTGTTAAAAAACCAAACAAATAATGGGAATCCTTGTCAATCTAACGGTAGTGTACAGCAGTATTTTGAAGCCATGGAGCGGCATCAACCCTGGCCATTCAGATGCTAATAATGTACTAATCAAGGATGAGGGAGTTACAGCCAGGTGACAATAGGATTCTGTGACCCATTACAGGGCTGTTAGGGTAACAAAGAATTTTGGTTTCAGGTTAAACTCACAGTGTAAACAAAAACAAACAACCCGGCTCGGCTCGACTCGGCTCGGCTCTGAGCTCGTGGGCCCACTCAGCCCTGATTACATTTCCATTACAACTGGTGCTCACTGGGGCTGTGTAAAACTGGGCGTGTAAACAGCGCAAAAGGATGTCTGCTCAAAAGACACCACAACACGACAACTGCTACACTGCGATATTATATCTACAAAACATCAGCAAAACTGCCACTGTAGCCGCCAATAAAGAAGAGCAAACCAGATGGAATTACGGACACAAAACGAGGATCCAAACACGGAGAATAGGGAACAGGAAAACATTTTATTACTCACCTCTAGAGGCTAAAGTTAAACTACAGCATTCTCATCCATGTCCTCATCGTATTTTCTACCCCAAATCAATGAAACCCAGTCCTCCCTCAAAACATCACTATTAGTCCAGTTAGAAGCATTCTTTACAAAAATAAAACATTAAGCGGGTATAGATCATGCGAGTTTATTTATAACCTATGCTGGAAGAGTGAGTAAAGCCTCTGCAAATTATAGCTACAGTAAACCCACTTCCTGCAGTTTATCTTCAACTTCCTGTGCATTAAAAGCTTTTATTTGCCCAACTGCATTGCATTTAAAAAATGATAAATACACAGTTTGAACATACATCTAAACTAGAAGTAAAGCGCTCCGCTTGTTCTCTTTGTCGTCTCACAGCGAGTGGTTTTACTCTGGACAGAAAACAGCTGATGCTAGCTGCGCTAGCTTTAGCACAACTTTTGTTTATTATGGTAGTAAAGTGTGCGGACTGTTTTTGACACAATAGTTTAGTCTTTGCGCCCGGGGATCATACAGATGTTATGAGACTCTCTTCTGCATTTATGACTCTCATTTATAAATAGTTAAGACTCTAATCTCGTGGAGTGCCAACTCGTTTGCGGAGGACACAGCGGTGTTCTGTCTCCTACTGCTGCAGGAACATTGCACTTTTACCCAAACAGCATCTGACGGTCTGTGGATGTCACGTTTAGTCTCTGCTTGGCTCGACTTAGTCTGAGGGGGAAGAAGGTACTAAAAAAGTACCTGGTCTGTATAGGTAGCACAAATTGGAAATCCACTGAAGCAGGGCCGAGTTGAGTCGGTACTAATGGAAAAGGCCAATAAGTATTCAAGTTGTCAGACTCGATCTGCAGATTCAGAATTACTCTTGGATTAGAGTCAAAACAACTTGTTTTTGTGTCCAGATGACTACAACTGAAGCTTTTTCTACAATATCAAGAAAACACAAATGTTCAAATTATTTCATATTGTCAATATAAAGCTTTTGTCACTTGTAGATTTACTCACAGTGAGAAGAGAAACAACACTTTTACTCATGTAAACTCTGTTGGAAATTTCAACAAGAAATTCATGAGCTACAAGCACGGATATTTGCTTTGGAATCTGAAAAAGGACTGCACGATACAATCCCAGTGTCATCCAGTGGTAAGAAGTCCACATTTTTTTCAAGAAAAAGAGCTACTTTCAACCTAAACCGGACTGACTCTGTGTCCTTCCCAAAACTTTCCAAAGACCAAGCTTGGCACAGACTTGGTGCGATGCCTACGCGATACAAAGATAATGTAACGCCACCTGAAATACAGCTTACAAAACAGATTTTTATCACTTTCAAAGACTGAAGTAAATGGACAAAGGAAAAATGTAAAACAGAGAGAGAATCTGTGCCTAACGTCAAGGTCATCTTGATTGGGGATGGTGTGATAAATCACGTGATGCATGAAAAAATTAATACACATTCTTTTTCCAGCGCCAAAATCACCAAGATTACGTCACGTATTTCTAATGTTTTGGCCACATATAAAGGAGTTAAACAGCTGATTGTGCATGCTGGGGCAGTGGACATACGACACGAAGAGACTGAAGTTTTGAAAAGAGACTTCTTGGAGTTATTCGACGTGCTTGATAAAATGGAAATAAAAACATTCATAAGTGGACCTCTTCCAAACATCGACAGGGAGATAAACAAGTTTGGCCGGCTGCTTCAGCTGAACACATGGCTGTCCAAAGAGTGTGCAACAAGAGGATTGCACTACATAGAGAACTTCTATCTATTCTGGAAACGAGAGGACCTGTTTAAGAGAAATGGCCCACCCCTATGTAGAGGTGGATTGAGGGTGCTGACAGAGAACCTGCTCCAAGAGCAGATAGTTAGAGAAGAGAGGAATCAGAGAAGAATTCCTGCTCCATCAGCCAGAGACAGAGCCAATGTTTCAACATCAGCAGCATCACAACCACAGCCTCCACCAAAGGATTTATTAGCAGCTTCTCCACCACCACCAGCAAAGACTTCCACTCCAGCTGCTCCACGATCACCTCCACCGCCTCCAGCGAAGGACTCATCTGCAGCAGCACCACAACAATCTTCACCACGGCTAGCGCAGGAGTCATTTCAGTTCTTTCCCACACGGTCCTCATCAAAGGCCTTGGACCCATCTGTGGCAGGCCCGGCAGCATACCTGCCATCGCCCCTGCAACATCTACCACTACAGATTCCTCACTCTCCTTTTCCATCTCCACCCTCACCCAGGGGCCTTCCCAGCCATCTTGAATATCTGATCAAATCAGACATTAAGATGGCTCCACTCACGCCTAATATAGCAAGATCAAGAGTTCTGATATCAACAATGATGAACTCTGCTACACAGACAAAAATCGCCCCACCTAAACCCCCCCGCCTTTCACCTGGTCCCAAACTCTCACCGGCTCCCGCTACACTATCAAAAGCCCCCCCACCTATCCCCCCTTGCCTTTCACCTGGTATCTCCCATAGCTAGGATGCACTGGGTCTCAGCGTTGCCGGAACTTATAGTCATAATGAAAATCAGACCAACCCTAAAAACAGCCTCCCCTAGTGCTATTTCTGTAGTAACATCACACAGATGGGAAAACAAAATGCGAGTCAGACTGCCCAATCTGAGAAAATTTGATTCATATTCCCTGTAAAAAGATAACGCCCAGTCTCACTGAAACTAGTCTGAAACTTGCTGTCCTAAATGTCAGATCCTTATGTGACAAATCATTCTTAATTAATAATTTTATTTCTACTTATAATCTTGATTCTATGTTTTTGAAACATGGCTTGACAAAAACATTAGTTCTTATAGAATCTGCTCGACCCAACTTTATGTTTGAATCTGAAACACGAGAAAAGAAAAAGGGAGGAGGTGTGTGTGCCTTTGTTAGAGATGAAATAGTTATCCACAGGTTGTCCTTTGGGGTGTTTTCAACATTTGAGTACGTATCCTTTAAAATTGAGCTAAAACAGTCTCCATCCATTCTCTTCATTGTTTTATACAAGCCTCCTCAGCACTGCCAAAGTTGTATTGATGATTTTACTGAGATGCTTTCAGTCGTATGCACAGACTTTGATGGTTTGGTCATAACAGGTGGTTATAACATGTTCATGTTGATAATATCTGTGACAGAAACGCTAAAGAGCTTCATGCTGTCCTTGGAACTTTCGGTCTTACTCAGCACGTGAGTGGCCCCACCCACTGCAGAGGGCACACTCTAGATCTTCTAATTACAAAGGGGGGTTAATATTTCAAACGTCAATGTGGTTGATGTTGCTCTGTCTGATCATTTCTGTGTCTTCTTTGACCTGTCTGTTTTTCCCAAACCTCCGGCTGGTCCTGCAATTGTTCGGAGGGGACACATAAATGACAGCACAGGAAAAACTGTTTATGGAAATGATTCACTTTGAAAAATGTCTCATGTTCTATTGTAAATGATTTGTTGAACTCTGTTACATCTAGTGTTTTGGAATGTTCTCGACACCATTGCCCCTATGAAGGCTAAAATTGTTCAAAATAAGCAGAAGGCGCCATGGAGAAATGATGAGTCGGTCAGGGCACAGAAAAGGGACTGCCTCTGGGCCAAACGAAAATGGCGCAAGTCAAAGCTCCAGGTTCAGAAAGAGATTTACAGAGAGAAGTTGTACATGTACAACCTCATTTTATGTAGAACTAGGAAGGGATATTTTTCTGAAATAATTGGAAGCTGTAGTAACAACTCGCGTGTCCTGTTTGCCACGGTAAACAGATTAACAAACCCTCCAGCTCAGCTGCCGTTAGAACTCATTTCCACATCCAAGTGTAATGAGTTTGCATTATTCTTTAATGACAAAGTTCAGGGCATTAAAAATGCTATAAATTCTACAATGCGAAAAAATAACCCTAAAATCACCTACACACTTAGAGCTGACTCACTTTGCACCTGTAACTGTCAAAACTGTCCAGGAGATCATCGCCAGTCTGATTTCATCTACATGCTGCCTCGATGTATTACCCACCAGATTTCTAAAGTCTGTGCTGAACAGTTTGTTAGCACCACTCACTCACATAGTTAACATGTCGCTTCAATCTGGAACATTCCCAATGTCTTTGAAAGCTGCGGTCATAAAGCCTCTCATAAAGAGCAGTCTTGATGTTGCAGTACTGAGTAATTACCGGCCCATCTCTAATCTGCCATTTTGGGGCAAAGTCCTTGAAAAGGTTGTTTACCAACAGCTCACTGATTTCCTCTTAATAAACAACTCATTTGATGTTTTCCAGTCAGGTTTTAGACCTCATCACAGCATTGAGACTGCTCTTGTCAAGGTGACAAATGACATGCACCTGAACACTGACGCGGGCAAAGCCTCAGTCTTAATTCTGTTAGATCTGAGTGCTGCTTTTGACACTGTTGATCATGGGATACCTTTTACAGAGACTAGAGGACTGGGTGGGCATCACTGGCACTGCGCTAAACTGGTTAAAGTCCTATCTGGAAGACAGGAAGTACTTTGTCGAAATTGGTAACTGCGTCTCAGACCAGATGCCCCTGACCTGTGGGGTGCCCCAAGGGTCAATCCTGGGACCCCTTCTGTTCAACCTCTACATGCTGCCGTTAGGTCAGTTGATACGCAGCGAGAATGTGTCCTATCACAATAATGCAGACGACACTCAGATCTATGTTTCACTGACGACAGGTGAATATGGACCAGTGGATTCACTCTGTCACTGCATCCAACAGATCAGTGTGTGGATGCAAAACAACTATCTCAAGCTGAACTCAGACAAGACTGAAATCATCGTCTTTGGCCCACAAAAACAAAGAGAAAGTGTTAACAGTCACCTCCAGAGTCTCGCTCTAAAACCTACAAATCAAATTAGAAATCTAGAGGTAATAATGGGCTCAGATTTGAATTTTAACAGCCACGTCAAATCAATAACATCAGCAGCTTTTTACCATCTAAAAAACATAGCCAAAATCAAAAGTAAAGTGTCTAAACCAGACCTGGAGAGACTTATCCATGCGTTTGTCTCTAGTAGATTAGACTACTGTAACGGCCTGCTCACTGGCCTCTCCAAACGAGTTGTAAAACAGCTGCAGTACATCCAGAACGCGGCTGCTCGGGTCCTGACTAGAACCAGGAAGTACGATCACATTAGTCCTGTGCTCAGGTCTCTGCACTGGCTCCCTGTGGCTCAGAGAATAGACTTCAAAGCAGCTTTGCTTATATACAAGTCTCTCCATGGCCTAGCACCAAAGTACATCTCGGACATGTTAGTGTCATATGAACCATCTCGGACTCTGAGGACCTCAGGGACGGGCCTCCTGCTGGTTCCCAGAGTCAGGACTAAACATGGGGAATCTGCATTTCAGTTTTATGCAGCTAAAATCCTGAGGATGTGAGACAGGCCGCTACTCTGGCAATGTTCAAATCTAAGCTAAAAACTGTTTTGTTTGGCTGTGCATATGACTGAAATGCTTTTCTTTGCACTCTTCTCTTTTATGTCTTGAACTATTTGACGGATAGCCTGAAAATGGCACTTTTAAATTAAGATTTTGTGATTTCTGATTTTAATGCATTTTTTCCTGTTATGTGAAGCACTTTGAATTGCCTTGTGTACGAATTGTGCTCTACAAATAAACTTGCCTTGCCTTGCCTTGACACAATAATTTCTGTTATATTAAAACATAAATATACATGCAAGGTTTGGTTTAGTTTTATATAGAAAATCAGGTGTTCTTTTTTCAATACATATTTTTTTTAAACTGTACATTTGTGTATGTTATTGCAGTATATTTCATTTGTCGTTGATGTTGTTGTAATGTGGATTATTGCATTAGCCAATATTGTGACACTTTACTATTTTGTACAGCCCTAATAAATATATAACTCAAGTACGAATAAAAGTATGTTGTCTGAGAACTATTTTGAGACGTACAATTATAAAAAGTTATAGTAATTGAGTACTTACCACCTTTGTGCAGCACTGTAAACATTACAGCCTCATTTAGTTAAGTCAATATGCGAATTGTAGTGTATTTAACCGCACTGGCAAGTAATTACATTTCAACTTGCTTGTGTTAATTGTGACCCTCTGAACTAGCCATGTTTTGTTGTCTAAAATAGAAGAAAAAGTATTCAACTAGAAGTACTTTTCACTGCGTCTAGTTGAAACCCTTAGCAAAACAGCTAAGCTTTTAATTTATTTACTTGGATGGATTCATTGCTGATCAGTTGCACATTTTGAGAAGTTAAGTCAATTACAGTGATCTATTTCATTCAAGTGAGGATTTCTTCGCAGCTTTTTTTTTGTTGAAATGACCATTTTAAGTGCAATGATTCTGGTGTTGCTGTGTTTCGGTTCTCCAGCAGAGGGCGCCGTGTCCCTGTGTCGCCTCCTCAGCTTTCAGCAGACCGAGCAACATTTCTTCCTCCCTCTTCTTCCTCAGCAGGCCTCTCTGTCAGTGGTGGTCTTCGGAATCATGTCAGGTCTGGCGTCTGTGGACTTTGAGATCTTTGGGCACGTGCAGGGTCAGTATACACACGCTGCTTAACTGTTAAATGCACGTTACTGTAAATGTGTATGTAGTTCTGGAGTGTAAACTGACCTGCTGGAGTTTAATATAGAAACTAGCTGCAGCATTCAGCCTGCACTTTGTGCAGCCCATAGAGGAGCATGTGGCTGTATTAAAGGAGGCATATTAGGCTTTTTCCAGGGCCTTTGTATTGAACTATAACTAAAGAAGATCATCATTTTATATTTTGTTCATTGTAAACTGCAATATAATAAGGGCGTAGTAATAGAAACAGGTCCATTGATTTCCAGTTCAAAACAGCAGAACTGATAACTCTTCATAGTGACATTTCACAGTAACAGTAAGCAGCAGATTATCATTTACTTGCATTTATTTTTGAAAAGCGGCTACATGACATTTTAGAACTGTTTAAATGTTAAGAGTGTTTAAATTGCAAATAATACCATTAAATATAAAAAAAAATATATTGCAAATAATACCAACTAAGTACAGGGATGTGGGCAGGGATAAGGGGTAGGTGAAAACTCGAGCACTCGAGCTTCAGTTGCAGGACAATACAGGATTAATTCAAACATGCAGGAATCAATTAAAATACAACTTTGAGTAAACTAATGATGAAGAAACACTGTGGTAACAAGGTTAAAAGCGCCATGAAACTGGATTTAGCATGATGTGTCTCCTTCAAAAGTCTAAATGCCAGGGCAATCAAGGCAAGCAGTGATTCACCGATAGATAAAAAATGACCATGTGTCATAGCTTTATTAAATCGTTCCGTAAAAATATCCAATCCTGTTTTTAGTGGCCTCTACTGGCCACTGAGCAATACTGTAGTTCGGGAATCTTCAGAATCAGAATCAGAATCAGAAAGAGTTTATTGCCATTGTCAATGAACAAAATTCAAAAACATAGGAACTTGTCTTGGCCTTAAGGTGCAACATAAAACACTGAGTAATAATAAAAACAAACATATATTCAATCAAAAAAAGGGCATGCATTAGGAAACAATTTAAAATTACTATACAATAAAAATAAAAATAGGCATTTCTATGTACACAAGTTTACAGTTATGTTTAAAGTTATAGTGCAGAAAGTGACAGTGCAGTGAGTGGTTGAATATTGCAGTTAAAGTGACAGGTGTTTTGAAGTGTTCATGAGTCCAACGGCAGAGGGAAAGAAACTATTCTTGTGGCGGGAGGTTCTGGTCCGGATGGACCGTAGCCTCCTGCCTGAGGGGAGTGGTTCAAACAGACCATGTCCAGGGTGAGAAGGGTCAGCTGTGATCCGACCTGCTCGTCCCAGAGCCCTGGAGACGTACAGGTCCTGCAGAGATGGAAGTCTGCAGCCGATCACCTTCTCAGCAGAGCGCACAATGCGCTGTAGTCTCTGTTTGTCCCTGGCTGTGGCTCCAGCGTACCACACGGTGATGGAGGAGGTGAGGATGGACTCAATGATGGCCGTGTAGAACTGCACCATCATCTGCGCTGGCAGCTTGGCTTTCCTCAGCTGCCGCAGAAAGTACATCCTCTGCTGGGCCTTCTTGATGAGGGAGCTGATGGAGGGCTCCCACTTGAGGTCCTGGGTGATGGTGGTGCCCAGGAAGCGGAAGGAAGTCCACGGTGGTGATGGGGGAGTCTGTCATGATGAGGGGGGGCTGGGGGGCTGTGGCTTTCCTGAAGTCCACGATCATCTCCACTGTCTTCTGGGCGTTGAACTCCAGATTGTTACCGCTGCACCAGGACACCAGCCGGTCCACCTCCCCTCCTGTAGAATCTTATTTGTTCATTTCCTGTGTTGTGTATTCTCTCACCTTGAAGAGAGACCCCTTCATTCTCGGCTCACTAACATGTGCTTTTAAAACCAGAGTGGACATCAGCTGGTTTTAGAGGTCTGGCATGTGCTCTGAGGACAACACAGCCACAAACCGTGCTGAATAAACCTGTGTGGGAATCTTGGATGTTTGCAGATGTACCCAGCTGCTTTGTTTGTATCTAAGTCTCTGTTCACATTTATAATGATTAGACATTAGTTAGAAATACAGGCAGTCATCATCGTTTGTGAAATAAATTGAGCAGTGAAGTGAGACTAGTTATTCAATTTAGTACACATGGCTCAGTAGCTCAGTGGGATAAGAATTTGCCAATTGTATGGGAGACCAATACCTCTCCGATGTATGAGCTCAGCTCCCAGATGTTTATTTTTTTACTTTTGCATGCAATTTTCATCCACCAAATTTTTACGAACCCAAGTCTGTTTTACCCATCCATAAATGTCACCGCAAGCTACTGCTAAATATTGTAATTAAAGTAGCCAAAAATAGCAAAACACATATCAAATGGTTAAAAGGTACAGATAGGCTCATCACATTAGTTGGAGGTTCTCGCTAACTTCTGTGGCCAATAACCAATATTGCCATTTCATCCTTTGCAATGACATCACATGTCACTGCAAAGGCTCTATCACAAGGTTATCTTTACTTTTTGTTGTTGGACTATACTGTAAAATTGTATAACCTTGTTCTGTATATTACTGACTACTCAATTTTTTGGGGAAAATGAAAAAAGTTTCTCTTAAATGTACTTTTGTAACGCCCAAAATCACAACAGCAGTTCGCTCGAAGGGTGATAGTGAAATAGAGAAGCAGATTAAACGATGTTCACAGGAAATTAGCAAATGGATAACTGTCCCAGCATCCCCTGTCCTTAGACCCTCCTTTTCGGCAAGGAAAGCCTACAAAACCCTGTGGGAAAAACTGGAAACCTCAGGGAGAACCACAGTGAAGGAGAGATCCTACTCCCAAAGACGGGAAGGCTGCAAACCCATTACCATTTGCAGGAGCCAGAACTGAGCTAAACAGCACATTTTCAGAAGTCTTTGAGCAATTCAATACAATTCATGCACCAACATTTTTTGGACAGCTTTGAATCAAACTTTTGTTTTAGTTTTTACTGTTTTGTCTTTTCACAGGTGTATGTTTCCGAATGGTAAGTTTACTTTTTCCATTTGGGCACATACTGTGGACCAGGATGCCTCTGGATTTACCAAATGTAAATGTATTTACCTTTGTCCAGTACACAGAGAGCGAGGGAAAGCGCCTGGGCCTGGTGGGCTGGGTCAAGAACACCTACAATGGGACGGTGGTGGGGCAGGTGCAGGGTCCAGCGCAGATGGTGGAGGAGATGTGAGTACTGGCATTATGTAACACTACAAATTGTGTCATATAATTGAGTCATCCGAAGAAATTTATGAGGTGACCTGTTTTGAGGATCAAATGCGCCCGGATTTACTCATCTAATGAGCACTACAAGCCACTAGAGGGAGACAAGTCCATTTAAATACAGCAGTGGGCTTGTTGCAGCGAGAACGTTTCAGAATGAACTTCTTTCACACCCATGTTTAAGCATTATCAGCCTGTTAGTAATCCCCAATTCGATTAAATGGTTCCTAATAGTTCTCATCCAACAAAATGTTTTTTTAAAAGTAAAGGCAATATCTCATTTTGTTCATAAATGTCTGCTTTTACAATAAACAGTGTAGAGTAAAAGCTGAACTAGAAAAAATTAAATTAATGTTCAGGCCGTTTATGATGTCCAATGTCCACAACCAGCTAATTTGTTTATTCATTCATTCATTCATTCAACTTTAATTCTAAACTCCTATTTTTAAAAAGACAAACACAAGTAAAAAAGAATTTAAGTAATGGATTTATATGTTATTGCTGCAAATTAGTATTTGACCTACCACCTACCACCTACCAATCCGCAGGTATTCTGGCTCTCAAAGAACTGTTAGTCTACCTTTAAAAAGTCCACCTCTACTCCACTTATTAATCTAAATTTGTAGCACTTGTTTGAGCTTGTTAGCTGCATAAAGACACCTGTTCACCCCACAATCAGTCAGACTCCAACTGCTACCATGGGTAGCTAACCCTAAGACCAAAGACTCCAGAGACAAAATTGTAGACCTCCAGAAGGCTGAAAAGGGCTACGGGCAATTGGCAAGCACCTTGCTGAGAAAAGATCAGCTGTTGGAGTAATTGTTAGAAAATGGAAGAGGCTAAAAATGACCGTCAATCCCCCTCAGACTGGGGCTCCAAGCAAGATCTCACCTTGTGGGGTATCAATGATGATAAGAAAGGTGAGGAATCCGCGCATAACTAAACAGGAGGACCTGAAGAGAGCTGGGACCACAATTTCAAAGGTAATACACTACTGTCAGGGTTTAAAATCATGTATCGCACATAAGGTTCCCCTGCTTCAGTCAGCAAACCTGGTCAAGAGCTACGGGAAACGTTTCTGTACCAAATATTCACAATGATTTTCTCAGGTATTCAAATACCTATTTGCATAAATAGCACGTCTACAACATACAAATAAATTATTGAAAAATCCTAAAATGTGATTTCCAGATTTTTGTCTCTCACAGTGGAATGGCACCTATGATGAAAATTTCAGACCCCTCCATAATTTCTAACTGGGAGAACTTGCAAAATTGCAGGGGTTCAAACACGTACTTTCCTCACTTTATGTGAACTGCCATACCAGTGTCACCAAATCTTAGATTGGTTACTTATTAGATTGGTGAATCATATATTTGACCACAGGATTTTATTTTCTGACTTTCCACCTCCATATAAAATTGTACATAAGAGTTCTTAGTACAGCTAGTTTACACATGAAGAGGCAAAAATCTCAGTCACACTAGTCCTCCTCCTCAAGAGCATCTGAAAAGTGTCATTGAAAGCCACTTGCTACCTTTGCAGACTGGCTTTTTTGTAGTTAGTACTGAGGTGAATGTCAACTTCACATTATCAGTACAAGAATAAAATACACAGAAGAGATTTGTTATATTAACATTAAATTGGTCCCTGTTTTAGTAAATACTTTTTAAAGACAAAAAAAAATAAAAAATCTCTGTTTGTGTCCACCAGACTCATAATTTCAGTGTTCAAAGAACCTTCAAGTGCAGATAAACCTAGAAGCGATACCAGCTATTTTTAAAGCCTCATTTACACTGCTTTGCTCCTCAGATCACAAGCAGAATGTAAGTCCTTGCGCCCTCTCCTGACAACCAGTCCTTTTTTTTTTTATGCTCAGAAATCTGGACTGTATTTGTTTATTTATTTTTTTATTTGTGTATTGATCTATGAAAACAAGAACTCTTTTACACCAAGAGCGGTCAAAGAGGCTAACTCTATGAATCTTCAGCAACGATGTTTACTCTCTGTTATTACTTGCTGTGTGTTGTTCAAGTCATTTTTTAATACGTTACTTTATGAAATGTTAACCTAAGTGCGACATGTGTAACTTGTATGTTTTTAATTTGGTGAAACCAAAGGCAAATTTCCACATCTGTGGACAATAAAGTTTTCATATTCATATTCGTATGTGAATTTTAGTTGAGTATTGGAAGCCCTGTTTTAGAACTTGACTATTTTTAAGACAGGGTTTATCCAACCACTGCAAATGGGCCACACGTCATACATGTATAGGCTATTATCCTTCCTATAAGTTCGTCCCATTGTGCAACATGAGCAGGGCAGTGGGCGGAGTTAGATTTTTGTGACCACGCCCCTCCTCATGCCCTCTGTCCCAGTTTTGTCCTCGGCCTCTGTAAACTGTCTCTGAATCCTTCTCGTCATAATCAGTCATTCACCAGAGACGAGCTGCTCTGTGCAGAGACTACAGAGGCTCGTCCAGGAGGAGTGATGTCACCAGGGTGTGGATGTCTCCTGGCAATGACATCATCACCCTGGGGATCTGCTGCCCACACACCTACACGCATGCACACACGCGAACACACGCGCACAAACACACACACACCCACACACACATGCTCAGTGTAATGAATCATTTGATATACATACATACAACAGAATAATGTGATCACGTTGCAGTGATCATACGCATATTTTATAATACAAATTGAAAATTGCCTCACAGTGTATGTGTAGAATAGATTTAACAGTGACATTTAGTGGACACTAAAAACAAACATGGTTAAAAGCTAAAATATATAAAAAATCATTTTACTTTGTATGACCCCTTTAATATGGTCTTTTTATCGCTGTGATGTAGGGTTTGGCACATGATAAAATACATAAAGTAAATGCACAAGAATAAAATCTAATAACATGAGGAGAATACAAATCATCATCATAACAAACCATAATATGTAAATATTGCATTTATAACAGATCAAAATCTTCCTGTTTGATAGCTGTACTGCAGTGTCCTGTTCTGAGGTCATGGGTTAGTGATGGATTCCTCTGCACATACTTTATCTTTATGGATGATATTAAACATAACACTGGGTGAAGTGAGGCTTAAGGCTTGTTATTTCATTACAGGGCACATACTTTCTAAAACACCTCACCTTATTTCACTTATTTATCAGCATCATACTGTATGGGGCTGGGACTCGCATGGTCCCTGACAATTCAGTACAATACAAAATACAAGGCTCATGATGCAATAATATAACAGTTTTGCGATATATGTGAGAATAGATATATTGCACATTGCATGTGATATGTGATATGCCACTATTTTTTTAAAAAACAAGTACATTTTAACAACAGTATTTCTTTGTTAAACCACAAACTGCTCAAACTTAATTAAAAATATACCCATTTTGATCATTAAAAACGTAAATATGTCAAATATCAAATTTGGTTTTGTAAAATGCACCAAAAAGTACTCAATGCAGCACTCAAAGCATCCCATGATATTGATATTGATACTATAGCACCCTATTTAGGATCACAATATGTTGATATTTTAGCACACCCCTAATACAGTATATTACAAACTTGGATGAACTAATGACTTTTATTTTAATCAGATCTATTCAAACCTGCTAAAAACACATACCTTAACCTGTAACTTCACCATGTGACATTACTTGTCTCAATGAGAAAAAGATAAGTTTAATGCTCTACTGTGGAACATTCTAGGCACAAGCAGGTGGTAGACCGTCCACCAGAAATGTTAGTGCGCCTTTTAAAAGTTATTAATTGTTATCTACTAATAATAATGTATCTTAATACGTGTAAATAAAGTTTGATATGGGAATCCAAACGTAGCTAAATCAGTATAAATGTGACTTGAATTGGTGATGTCATCCATCACATCCAAGGTGACACTCGGGGCCAAATACCTGGAATTCTAGCGCATTCTCCAAACCACCACGACTTCACTTCCTGTGCGCCAGGGAAACAGGAAGCAGCTGTTTTCTGGTGGTGGAGAGTGTGTGGGTGGGCTCTACTTTCGCTGTGTACAGAAGAAAAACTCAATCAGAAAAGTTTTATTGTCATTATCAGTGAACAAAATTCACAAACTGGTAGGTGCAACCGACATGAAAGTGAGAATTGTAGGAGAAAACAAGGATTAGCCTGTTCATTTTTGAAACGGCCAACATCTCAACAGTCGTTGCCTCGAAGGGCGACAGTGAAAAAGATTAAATGCTTCCCGGTGGTCGAGTGGTTAAGGCACAGCACATGTATGCCAGGCTCCATTTGCAGCCGGCTGCAGTGTCGAGGGTTCAAATCTCAACTCCAACATTTGCTGCATGTCCCCCTTTCTCTCTCATCTGTTCTGTCTAGTAAAGCCTGCGGGCCAGAAAATCTTTTTTAAAAAAAACACATTAAACAATGTCCACTGACGTGTTCTTCTACAGTGTGTCAAATGCTTGCACTTCCTGCTCGTGTGCCCACCGGTGGCCGTTAGCCAGTAAAAATCTCTAAATTATCCACAACCTTCAAGGCAACCTCTGTTGTGATTTTGGCCATTACAAAAATGAAATGAATTGAATTGTATGGGCCGCAGTAGCGGCTTGCTTTTTCTGCAAGTATGGTAAATGCAGAAAAAGCTGACGATAAACCGGAAGTCGTTTCCTGTTTACTCAAGCTTTAGCCACGTGTCACAGCAACACAAACTTGGAATTTCTATGTCTTTTTGCGAATTGCTGAGGTCAGCTTCACGATTAAAAAGTATAATTTTGGTATGATTTAGATTTTACTTGACCGCCGTTAACCAAAGTGAACACGTCTGGGGGACCATGGCCTGTCAAAATGTGGCTATAATTTCCGAGGTTAGCCTTAAACTCAGTTTATGCTTGATGGCGCTTCCGCAGATTGTCAGGAAACAATTTTTAACTACAAGGACGGTACATGCGGAAATAAGTGAGGTTTCCAAGCAGCTAGCTGAGATTTCTACTCTCTGCAGCCGCATGAACTACACAGACAAAATAAGGCCAAGGTCTTCTCGGCTGCCCTCCGTGCGCCTCATTTCTATGCGGAATTTACGTGTGAGAAGTATAATGCAAGCTTTAGCGTGGTTACTAATTGTAGACCAATGGAGATTTTTAGATGCTAAATATTAAATTTAGCGTTCATTCTAAACCGCCACTTCACAAGAGGCTTTATCAGCACAGAAGACCCTCACGTTCAGGACCCCAGAGTGCCGTGCATCTTCATTTTAAAGCCACAAATCACTCTATTGAAGACAGTGAGGTAGAGATTATAAACAGGGATAAAAGATGGTTTGAAAGAGGAGTTAAGGAGGCAATCTTTGTTAAAAAAGACAATCCTTCCTTAAATCGTAATGGAGGTTTAAGATTCAACCTTCCGGTTGCATTCTGATGCTAGTTAGTCTGCAATAGCATGTAGATAGCCCATCTCAGGGCTGTTAGTAAAACAATGGGATTAGTCTCACGTGAAACCAAAAACTCCCTTTATCAGGAGGTTCCACCCTGTGGGCAGGGCTTACTCAGAAGAGGATATAAAACCTGAGTTTCCAGACTCAATTTACAGATTGAGAATGACTCTTGGATGAGAGTCGAAACGTTTTGTTTTTCTAAAAACAGAGTCCAGATGACTACAACTGAATCTTTTTCTACAATGGAACACTCCTGGACGGATGAGGGATTACGCCGCCATGTTCATTCAAAAGTATTTTGACACTGTAGAGTGATAAATGTATTTCAGAGTGAAATAGCTCTTTTCTTTCTACTTTTTATTTATATACCCTATTGTAAACACACTACAGAAATAGAAACAAACTAAATAGTGAAAATTTCTAAGTAGGACACCTATTCCACCTCATTTCCACATGTTCGTGTTATTCTCCCTGGCACAGTCTCATACTGTTGACCTTGATCCTTTACAATCTACTTTAATCCACACACACGCAAACACACACGCAAACACACACGCACACGCAAGCACACACCAACGCACAGACACACAGACGCACAGACACACATGCCCAGTGATGGTCAGAAAACATGCGCTCAGTCCTGGTCCAAACAGCCACATTCTCCGGGTAAAAATAGATGCCGAAGAATGCTCCCGTTTTCCCATCCCACTGCGGAGATGGCAGCATGACTTCTGTCCTTCTATAGATATAAAAGTTTAGAAATAGGGTCAGTTTTTAAATTGGGCCCATGACTCTGACTTTGTATTGTGTTTTTCTCCTTTTACACATGTAGTTTTGCAAATTTAGTCTGTCTACCAGAGCTCGAAACACTTGCTATCACTGCATGATGTCATCCAGTGATAATTCAGTGCTCCCCCCCTATGTTATTAAAGTCCTTGCACAGAACTTTACACAGAACTTTGAAGCAACCAGCTGTTTTTTTTGATTTAATGGCTGTTGTTTTTCTTCAGTTTCAATGAAGTTAGATTGGCTAAACCATACTGAATATTCCAGTCAAAGCAATCAAATGAGACAAACAAATGACAAATGACAAAGTTACGTACCAGGTCTGTGGAAACACATGCTTGTCTAAATTTTCATCATCACACCTGTGCTAAAAGAAAATGCTTTTACTTTAGTAGAACACTCCTGGACGAATGAGGGTTTACACCCACATGCTTTTACTTTAGTGTCATCATTGGGGGAAATGCCATGCAGTGGGGCTTTGGGACACATATGCAAACTTTTTTAACTTTTGACCATGTTCTAGCCTTGTTCATCATCAAAAACATACCGAGAGTTCTATTTAGCTTCATTCACACTTGTTTCATTAATCTTGTTTGCGAGCCCAACTCCCTCAGAGCTTCATAAAACACTAACATTTCCCTGTTTTGTAACTCAGAGTTAGAGATCGGAGGTCTCTGTTGTTTTTAAGTCATAAATCAACACCTGACTCATTCGGAACATTTCTGCCCCAATTCATGATTATTACAACATATGCATATATGCCATATTATCTTGTCGGTGCAAGCTAGCTTTTGTTTATTTACACTTGGTAATTCCCTCTGCAGCCAGTAGATGGAGTTCTAACACCTTATCCTGATGGTAAATGAATGTGTGCTTTCAGTAGACATAGTATTTTAAGCCACAGCCATATTCCCTTATTAGCTTTTTCAAAAAGACAAATCTGATTCACTGAGGACAAGCTAGGTTTGACACAGGGGAACTGGGGCAATACAGGACACAGGACATTCATTTTTTAAACATTGCATTACATTTTCATTCAATTATGTTAAACGGTTTGTTTTTTTTGTAACACATTTCCCATTATTTTAATTACTGTGGATTGTTGTATAATGCAAACAAGTATGACAAGTTGTGTTTTTACAAAGAGACATTTTTATTACATTTTGCATTATTACATATAGGGGCATTATTACAATAGGCAGATGTACAAGGCAGCAGGCATGAGGCAAATTCTTTATTATTAGATTAACAATATGGTTTAAAATTCAGGTATGGAAATAGATTAAGATTAGGATATAGTTTAAGTGTCATCTATTATTATGACTACGATACTAGACCATGGTTTAAGGAGACATGTTATGCTTTAAATTTATTTTTTGTTCTAACTGTCCCGTGTTGTCCTGCTGTGTCCTCAGGAAGGTGTGGCTGAGTAAAGAGGGCAGTCCCACCTCTCGCATCACCAGAGCCTCTTTCTCTAACCAGAGGACCATCGACAAGCTGGAGCTGAGCGGCTTTTCCACACGCTTCTGAAGGACACAACACCCCCATCTACTATACTTGCTGTCCTTTGTTTTTCATGAGAAGGCTGGAGATTCTGGAAGAGACTAATTCATTAAATGTCACCAATCAATGAGGGGTTTTTTGTTAATAAGAAATATAGTGATACATATTTTTACCCTTTACATGTGTCTCATTAACTTCTTGTTCACACTTTTTCTTTGAGACTGAGAAGGTTGAGCTCATGTGTCATGTGACACTTCCCCCTCCAGGCATCTCGGGACCACTACAATTCTTTAAAATCCATAAATTGTACTATATTTGACAACGCCTTATCCTAAATGGGGCATCAGCTGTGACAAAAGCTTTGTGCTGCAACATTACTTGGGATCAAATGGGTTGATGACACAATAATATTTTTAGTTACACGCAAACCTAGGGATGTCACCCTTTAGGTAACAATTATTGTGAGAACAAAGATTTTACTATTCGTACAGTCATCATAATGACATAAACCATTCCGAATGAAAAAGTAATGATATTGTCTCAAACAACCTGATAAGTGTTTAAGTGTTAAAAGAGACTTTTTTTCAGTTATGTTTTAAATTATAACATAAGTAGATCATGATTTTACATTTTGTTTATTGTAAACTGCAATATTAATCTAAAATGGTCACTTGATAGAGGGTAGGTGAAAACAGGACTTTTCTGAGCACTCGAGCCTCAGTTGCAGGACAATACAGGATAAACAAAACCTGAATCCCTTTGAACAGTGGGTAATAGCTGAGGCAGGACCGCACAGACACATGGTTCTTTCTTCTGTCCTAAACCCTATATAGTTCTCTAGTCCATAGTGCATAACGAGCCTGTCCCACACATGTCACTGCCCATGGCTAGACTCCCACATTCTCGAGGTAGTGTGACCGCAGCGTCAACTGTTTGGCACTGGCAGAAAGGATGTGAAAATGCTGTCATACTCTGCCCTAATAAACACATGTTCTTTACACGGAAAATTCAAACACACTAAATTAAGGAGTGTAAGAAAACAGGTGCCAGTTAGAAATGATAGTATATTGTCACAACTCGCTGGAAGAGTAACAGTATCCTTACTTGAAACGATAAGTGTGACGGTCCTGCATCGTGTGTTTTTTGTTCATCCTAGGTCTGTACCGTTAGTAACTTTGTGTGCGTGAGTGAGACCGTTTCCCCACACTTGTGTTTTATTGTTCTCCTCTGTGTACTGGCCATCGTTGGGGAAGGAGAAGTGGATCATTTTAGTCTTGTTTTAAAACATTTGTGATTGAAATTATTGTGGTTTCTGCACAAATTTAAAGAATTATTGTTTGGATTTGGGGATATATTTTTGTGTTATTTATTTTTGTTTTGCTAAATTGTGGATTTTATATTTTGTTTTGGGGAAATGTTTATATTTTTTGGCCAAATCATTATTATTACTTATTAAACAAGGCCTTTATACACATTTTTGGCTATTAGGAACTTATGGCCCCCACCATTCTCACGTGAGTAACACACAGAGTGGTTGTACAGCTGCTATATTAGCTCTATTAAACACTGTTTAAGAGTAGGCTCAGTCATTTTATTATTGGTGACATCACAATCCAGACTTTCTGAGATAAAAGCACATTAATGCAAACTCACCACGAAAAACGGGACATCATTGGACCTATTTCTATTATCAAGCCGATTTAGATCAATATCGTGGTTTACAACTAAATGTCAAATAATGATTTACCTATGTTACATACAGTAATTTAATACTAAGAACCCGAGGGAGAAAAAAGCATATGTCCTTTTCAAGGCCTCACAGCCCCTCCTTTGGCAGGCAGGGTAGTTCCTTCTGCTGCCATGGGCGGAGCCACCAGGTTCTGGGTTCAACAGTCTCTCTCTCTCTGCTCGCTCTCTGTTCTCTTCCAGAATGATGCTCTTCAATTTGCAGGAGCCAGAACCACTCAGGAGGAGAGAGGGTGGTTCATCTAGCAAGACAGTTCATCCAGGCAAATGAAGAGCCATTAATCTAAAATAGAGAGCGTTCTTCCAGGAATCTGAAGTGCAGTCGTCACTGGAGCAGCATCAGCAGTATCTGAAACAGAAGCAGTCCCCGAGGGGAATGGAAGAAGGAGAAAAAACATGTGAACTGCAATGAACAGATTACAGGTGAATTGAAATATTAAATATTGTTGAAAGGAAAAGTAGTAAGAAGGAGAGGATAGTGCTCAAGCTGCCATACTTCCCCCATAGTTGCTCCTAGGGCAGCATAGTCGGAAAACTGTAAGTTTTTATTTCTGTTCCTAATTGGCCTGACCATAAGCCATTTCAAAGAGGAACGTTTTAAGCCTGGTCTTAAATGAAGAGACTGTGTCGGCCTCTTTAACATGGACAAGAAGCTGATTCCACCACACAGGAGCTTGGTAGCTCTATTTCCTACTGTGCTTTCAGAGACACCTGGGACCACCAGAAGTGGAGTGAAGTGCTCTTCAAATGTTTAAATTATTTGATCCTTTCAATATAAAGCTTTTAATAGTTAATTTGATGACAAGCAGTAAATACACGACTCTTCAATTAATTTTAGAATCATAAACATTTTTGTCATAACAGATGTAGTCTTTTTCAAAACCTTTCTTGTAAACGCCCTTCTCTTCCTACTACACCATGATCCTCATATACTGTATATGATGTAACCCAAATAATGTCTCATCTCGTGACTCTCTAACCTGCCCTCTTGTCCAATCAGATCACAGTAGCCCCTCATCAGCTGGCACGACAACCACAAACAAACAATCACACCAGAAGCCCTGACAGAAAGATCTGTGCTATCCCAGTACAGCTCTCTGTGCTACTACATGCCAATGCTAGCCTGCATAAGGTGGTAAAAAAAACAAAATAGGAAGCATTTAACTCTGTAATTGTACGTTTAGATTCAAGTTCACTATTTGTTTTCTGAGTTCTGTTTGGATATTTATTTAAAATTAGAACCATAAATTTGTTTTTTGTAGTCACAATGTGAACGTAACGTGTCATGTAACGTGTCATGCCTCAAATTGTGTCAACCACGTTTAAGTTAAATTGTTTTCGAAGGAAGTTTTATAATGTTTGTTTTTAGATAAAGATATGTTGCTGATCTGTTTGCTCAGCAGTTAAATCTTGAGCTATACAGTAAAAGAATGTTGGGTTCTCTCATCATTTAGTCTGTGACCCTCTTCAGAGCTCAAAACGCTGTTTCATGCAGTTACATGAATTACTCACAATACTGCAAAATTAACCAATTCCTTAAACATAACATGGGATAAGTATTTAACATGTTGTCTACATTTGAAAAACACACTTGCATCATTAGGAATGAACAATCAAAAATAATGCTAATGGAGCCATGGCGTTCGTTGTCTGGTGTCTGGTGATGGTTCATGAACTTGCTCAGGAGAAGTCTGAAGTATTTTATGTAGGTGCATCTGTGCAGCCTTACAGTGTTCCAGAACTCACACTAACTGCTGTCACAGAATTGGTCCCACTCCAGCGGCCTTGACCTTCGCCTCCTCTTCTCATCCTCCTCCTGCTGCTGGCATCTCATAGTGGTTGCCATGGAAATGCATTTCCTTTGTACCAGTGTTTTTTGAGGAAGTGAGCGGAGGTAGGATACAGTGATTGAGTGACCATTCCCAAAGTTAAGTGGAAAAACTGACCACCAGCTGTCATGTTTTACTCATGCAGACTGTTTTGCTCTTGTCTGGTGTGATAGATCTGGGTCTCTATTGCTGTGGTGCTCAAGGCCTGCTATTAAGCAGCCATTGTCCAAACAATCAATGTTCATAGAAAATGTATCCCTTTTTTAGGTCGCTCAGATATATCCTACAATCCCAAGATGGCAGATGACATACTCTGTTCCTCTGCATTCCTCCATGAACAGTGTGAATGGAGTCTCCAGCCAGCACTCCCGGCCCACACACGGCCTTGTTCATGTACAGTACCTGAGGGGCCGGTCTCCAGGCAACAGGATACTTTCACTAGGAAGAAAATTCTCACAATCAACACTATTTCTAACTAGAGTTGGCTTTAGGAAATGGGGATTTTCAGAGTTACAAGAATTACACATTGGAATCAGCTTCTTTTCCATGTTAAAGAGGCCGACACAGTCTCTTAATTTAACCAGGCTTAAAACGTTCCTCTTTGAAATCGCTTATGGTCAGGCCAGTTAGGAATAGAAATAAAAACCTATAGTTCCCAGCTATGCTGCCCTAGGAGCAACTATACTGGGGGAAGTATGACAGCTTGAGCACTATCCTCTGCTTCTTACTACTCTTCTATCAAACAATATTTAATATCTAATTTCACTGGCAATTTGTTCATCGCTTTTCCTTCTTTTTCTCCCACTTGCCCGACGGGAGTGGAGCAGGCACATCAATGACTTGTGGATCCAGATCCACTCCTCAACTGCCTGGAGAAACGGTCTGCCTGGAGAAACGGTCTCTACTCCATATGAACGGTTCTTCATCGGCCTCGAAGAATTGGTTCTCCTCCTGAGTGGGTCTTGCTCCACCGTGTATCTGCAAATTGATACACGGTCCGCCTGTCCGTCCGAGGGAGTCGGATCTCTCCTTCACTGTGGAACTCCTACAGGTTTCTACTTTTTCCCAAAGAGGTTTGCGTAGTTTTTCCTGGCCGAGAAGGAGGGTCTAAGGACAGGGGAGCTTGGGACATCTGTCTAAGGACACAGGACGCTGGGACATTTCCAAGTCCCTATGAACATTGTTTATTTTGTTTTCTACTTTAGCCCCTCGAGGCAACTACTGTTGTGATTTTGGGCGTTACAAAAATAAATTGAATTGAATTGAATTGAATTTTTACTGTCCGAGGTCTGTTTCATCGATAGCTGATATTTGTCTTAAACAGAAACATACCTTCTAAATCAATATTTATTTGTACGGTGGCTCAAAAAGGACACAAAAGCCACATTTCATCCGGTCCTGACCCCCCAGACTGGCTCGCTTTAGGTTGCTTTGGAATGGTTCTGTTTATGGCGGAGTGTGTTTCCAACAGGCCTGGCTCTGGGTTCAGAAGCAGTTCTGTTCTGCTACATGAGCATATGATATCACTGAAATATATATATATATATCTTTTTTATTAATGAAATCTAAATGGTAAAGGAACTATGCTTTTTAATCATAAGGCCAATCCCAGCAATTCCCCAAAAGATGTTTAGTAATTCCAAGTTTGCATCACTGTAGGACATGGCTAAAGCGCGAGTAAAGAGGAAATAATTTCCGTTTCTCTGCGCCTTCTACAACGTTCGTGTTTTAACATATTTTTATGTAATGTGTTGGGTTTGGTTAATGTTAGATGCATTATGCATAAGGCCGGGAATCGTTACTTGAAGTTGGAATTGACCAAAAAGGTCTGGTAAGTACTGGAACAGAAAAATAACGTTCTTTCGGTGCCAAATTTTGGTTCCTTGGTTTTAAATATCCGCATCAATGAGCAAACACAAACAAACCATGCAGACCATGCGCACAACTGTGCCCTGCACAGACGAATGTCACAGACAGTACATTTGATAATAGTTCTTCATATTCAAACAAGGTGCTGTCTATCCTGTAAACAGAATCAAAATCAGAGTCAGAAAAAGGGTTTCTTGAAACTTTTCTTGCGGCGGGAGATTCTGGTCTCGATGGACTGTAGCCTCCTGTCTGAGGGGAGTGACTCAAATAGACACCATGTCCAGGGTGAAAAGGGATGAGGAAACAGCAGGTCCAGAGTTACTCCTATAACTACCTGAAAATACAGTGCCTTATGTCAAAAGTCTGAGTGTGCTTCATAATAAATCCACAGCCAGTCACAGTCTGCAGTGTTTGTGATACAAAATGTCATGTACGGAGAAAACCAGAGGGGAATTTAACCGCATGAGACACTGCTGCGATCAGTGATACGCTATAACTGAACAGATGTCATACAAGTATGTTTTAAAATATGTTTTTGAACATTGTTGGTCATAAATTTACACTCCGTTCAAAGAACCGTTCAGGAACTGGTGTCAAAAAGCAGGTATCGTTAAAAGTACTGGTATAGAAAAAATGTAACAGTATCCAACCCTTATTATGTACTGAAAATATCATATTTTGAGTCTTGACACGAGAGCCATGCATTGATTGAAACAGCAGATGCTAACATGCACTAGCTTTTGCTAAGTTTGTGGGCTCAACATATAAGCTATTGTTCCTGGAAATATGGCGGTTTATCACAAGATCAAGTCAGCGTTTGATGAGAAATTACATTTTCTTTTTATATTTGCTTAGTGTCATCTTGTTCTGGCCTAATTCTTATTCAGTCTCTAAGACAGTGAACCATTGGAAACATGCTGTGGCAGTATGCACTTTACAGGTAGTTAGCAGCAGATAGCGCCGGTCCTAAAATATAAAAACCCCTTTCTTCCGTTCGTTGTTCTCACTGTCATTTCCGTTTCCTGCTTCTGTGTCTGCTCCAGGTTGTGGTTGAGGTATATACGCAGTACCATTAAATATCCATCTTATCTTGTTCAAATTATTGTAATGCCCCTAATGTTTGTCACTTAGCAATTCTTTCATGTGGTTGGGAGCGTTGCAGCACACGACTTCGGTCCTCAGCGGTCCGAATGAGCCAGGACCTTTGTTGTTGCCGGCCGACTCAGGTAGTCAGTGCTCCAGTTAGAGCCCTTCAAAGCTGATGACTAGGCCTATTCCGTGCCAAGGTGGGTGGCGTGTTGTGGGCGTGTGTCAGTCAGGCGTGAAGTGGTACTTGTCCAATGTTGCATACGTAGTAAACCTAATTCCTAGTCTTTTGCTTTAACCATAATGTTATTTTAGGTCTGGCCCATCTGCTGCTGTTGTCTTGTTACTTCTTCATTCCTGTGGTTCTTGATTCCTTCTTGTTTGTTCTTGTTCCTGGATTGTACTCCGAACAACATGTGGGTTTCAACTAGGAAAATCCTGAAATGGGAACAATGTGATTCAAAGTAATACAATTGTTGTAAAGTAACAATTGAACTCTAACTAAAGTAAATGAAAACAGGAAATGTGAAACTATTGAAAACACTGAATGAGAAGTAACTAAAATACCAAACCACAAGTAAAATAAGACCTTTGCTAAAACTATTTGCACATAATAACGGAGCTTGCCTCATGAATTTAAAACAAACCTGTGTGTCTTTTTTGTTTAGTTATTTTTGTTTGTACTTTTTTTTAAGTTAATTTAAGTGAAAATGATATAGACCCCACTTGGTTTGCCAATAGAAACAACTGTGACTGACCAATTGCTTGTCAAGGATTATATTTTATATTTTCCCTTTTGTATATTAATCCTTTAATCTTTTGTACATTTGACTGGGGACACAAAACATGTAACAGATGCTTATAAGATATAATTCTACAAATGCAGTTGTTTTTGTTTCATTCTTTTACGACTCAAATGCAGATGTCTGTGCCTATAGAAAGTCCAGGAATTTTTGGAGGGTGGTACCGTCATTGACTTACAAAATACGTTCTGAAAACTGCTGTTATTGTCATGATCATATCTTGCATTTATTCCATACAGATGTTTTATTGCTAAAATAAGATACCTTGTCAAACATGCATAATTATTATTGAATTTTTTTTAAATGTTTCAGCCCAAGTCAGAGCTTGCTGTGCTGATGTGACCCAGAATATGAAGGTCAATGGAAAATTATTGGGTTTAACGTTGTGCCGAAAGTTCCTGTACTGGCCTTACTGGCAGATGACACACAGTTGGGTCAAGTGGGGTACATTGAGAATCCCTGGGTAAAATCTATGCTTACTACCTGGAAACATAAATACTAAACAAAGATGTAACACTCTTAAGTCAGTTGACTTAAGATCAAAGTTTTGCACCAAACAGCACTGACCAAAGAGTTAAAGCAATTATACCGGTTGTGAATTTAAAGGATAGTTTTAAACAAACAAAATAAAGGTGCTTTCATGCATTTTTATTTGTCAAATAAAACAAATTGTTACATGAGATTAGTTTTAGACCAGTAATGTCCAGTGTGATGCCATCAATTACAAATATGAAGTAAAATTCTAAACCTAAAACAAGCCTCTTGTTTGGGATCACATTTGTGTGATTTTCTGCAAAATGTACAATATATTTATTGTAACTGCATTTTAGTTCAATCTGCAGTCCAACATGTCATAGGCACTTTAAGGTTTGGATAACAAAAGGTATATATACGTTTTTTTTTTATATGCCTAATTGTAAAATAAATTCAATGAAAAGCTTTGATATGTTGCAGGAATCATTTGGTATGGAGAAACAGGACTTTTATAGGTATTTTCAAATAAGTATTGAAACAAAGCTATGACAATTATAATTCTCTTATTAAAGCATATACTGTAAATCTGAACTTTCAAGGGGACTATTATCTAAACTAAATAAATGCATTAATAATTTGAACAAATAATTGGGAAAGAGAAGGCTATATTGTGTTGACATGTAGAATGGGGGGGTATTTATAATTTTCAATGAAGGAGCACAAAATCACACAAAAAAAGAAGAATTTAATCTTGTTTTTCATGAAACCATGTCAAAGTACTTATTATTCCTTGTGAATATTATTATTCCTTGGTGGAAAAACTGTGACAGCCAGGAGGCACACCATTACCATATGTTTTGGGACTGTCCCGTTGCTCAGAAATATTATACTGAAATCAAGAAAGCGCTGCAGACTGTTTTTGACATCGCCATCCCACTCGATATTAGAACTATGCAGTTTGGCCTTTATCAGTTGATATCTTTGGAGCGCACTCCTGGCAGCAAGGATAAAGACCATCACAAACTGCACTGGACCAACATTATTTTGGACAAAGGGAAAATGGAAGAAAAAAAAACAAACAGATTTGAAAATGGATTTGACAGACTTGGACCAAGTGGGACATTTACTTGTGACTACACTTATTTTCTCTTTATGTCTTCTGTTCTAATTTTATTTGTATTCTGTTTTTGTTTTGTGTTGTATTTGATCAGAAAAATGAACAAAGAAAAAATTTAAATCTGCGCTCGTCATCTTGACGTGATTTTTGTTATAACAAACTGCAACTCTTCAAATTTACAAAAATGATCTTTTTTGCAATTTTTCTAGCCAACATTCTTTGGACTGAATGTTTTACTCAGCCTTAATTTGTGACAAACTGTGCAGCCTGTTTTTGACATTGCCATCCCTCTCAATTTTAGAACTATGTATTTGGGCCACAGGACAGTAAATGGATACCTTTGGAGCGTGCTTTTGGCGGCTGGACATCACAAAGAGATAGCTGACACAAACCTCATCAACAAATGGACTGGACTTACATTGTAACGGACGTAAAACAAATGGAAAAAATGACTTTCGGACACTACTTGGAAATGAACAAATTTGAAAGACTCTGGACCAATTGGGACAGTTATTTTAATTTAAATGCGCCGTGATTTTGTTTCTTTGCTGTTTCTTTAATATTTATTTGTATTTTATTTTCTCCATTCTGGTCTAGTTCTGTTGTGTTTAATCTTTTAAAAAACAACAACAAAAAAGCAAAACTAAAGCAAAAGTCACCAGAAGAATTGTCGGAAACGAGAAGCCATACCTTAGTTGTCTCCTCTTGAATTCCTCAAAGATGTAGCAAAACTTTTCTCGTTGTTGAATTTTGCATTGAACATCTTCGTTTGCCTTTTCATGTCATCATCTTTTACAATCTGGTGAAAAACCATCAGATATGGCATATACAAAGGAGACGCTCTGTCCCCACTGCTGTTCTGCATAGATCTGAACCCCCTCAGCCAAATAATCAACAAGACTGGCATTGGATACCAACTCAGGAATTGGGCCACGATCAGTCACCTCCTCCACATGAATGACATCAAAGCTCTATGCTAAGCACAAGCAAGATATCAACTCACGAATTTACAGTACTGACATTGGGATGTCATTCAGGCTTGAGAAGTGTAGCCTGAACGTGATGGTGACAAAGAGAGGGAAGGTAGTAGACACAGAAGGGGTCTCACTCCCAGAAGGAACAATAGCAGACATTGAGGATGGTTACAAGTACCTTACCATACCACAAGCAAATGGAAACCTCGAAGAGGTAACAAGGAAAGCGGCAATAGCCAAATACCTACAACAAGTAAGGCAAATCCTCAGAAGCCAGTTCAATGGCAAGATCAAGTCCCAGGCAATAAACAGCTACGTCCTGCCAGTAATCGGATACCCTGCAGGAATAATAAGGTGGCCAAAGGAAGAAATACAGACCACAGATGTCAAGACGCAAAAGCTCCTTACCATGCAAGGACAAGGCCCCAACAGATGATGTGCTCAGTGAATGTCTCAGGAAATGGGGAACAGAGGAAGTGGTGTAGGAGGGACCATCATGGGAGGTCAAGCCCCTACATGGGATGTACCACCGGAACACAACTGAAATGGCTGATATCAAGAACTCCTTCCAATGGCTAGCGCAGGCCAGACTGAAGAACAGCACAGAAGCACTCATTGTGGAATCACAGGAGCAGGCCCTGAGTACCAGAACAAGAGGCCCAGATCTACCACAACCCACCCAGCCAAGCCTGGTTATAACAGCTGATAAAAGACAAGCCACAACATCAGATGTCACCTGCCTCCGAAACATGTAAAGTAAATAAGCTATCGCTTGAATACCACTGTCTTATTAGAAGAAAAGTGACATTTATTTGAAAAAGAAGAATATGGCGAAACCTGCAGAGTCTGGCATTAAAAGTATTTGAGGTTTACGTTAGATTTTTTCGAGAATTAATCTTAACTTTCAACACCAGCATTTCTTTTAACTAAGTTGAGCCCAGGCACAGCCTGTGTAACCAAATGTATAATTAATTCCTTTGATATTTTTGTTTATTAAACCACACTAAACCTGGTTTACTGATTTTTTGGGAGTTATATAGTTGGTCACTAAAAATAATAATTTACATTCATTACCTACAATACAACACAACATAATAGCTAGTCTGAGAGAATATGCATAACATACTGGTGCCGTGTGAGGAGGAAAACAAGATACTACAATTGTAGAAAAAGATTTAGTTGTAGTCATCTGGACTCTGTTTTAGAAAAAAGATGACTACAACTGAATCTTTTTCTACAATGGTACTCTCCTGGACGAATGAGGGATTACACCGACAAGGTACTACAATGTACATGAACATCTGTACAAAGTATAGACTGGAAACCCCAAGGTCAATGGGGGAAACACTTCCAAAGGTTGTAGAGAATGACCGAGCCAAGATCCTGTGGGACTTCCAGATACAGACTGAAAGAATGGTAATGGCAAACCCACCATCGTGGTGGTGGATAAAAAGCAAGGGAAAGCTGCTGTGGTTTCAGTGGCAATACCAAGTGATGGCAACATCAGGAAAGAGGAACGTAAGAAACTGGAGAAATACCAAGGGCTTAGAGAAGAGCTGGAGAAGGCGTGGGGGGTGAAGACAAAAATTGTGCGTGGACATCGGAGTAGCTTCTGTCTGCCCCATGCAGGCCCAGTGATTCTGCATTGGAAGATTACAGTCCGTTGAATGTTTAGCTCCCGAATAGTTATGGCTGTATTGAAACAAGCGTTTTGGCAAAGTTTGGCAAAGAAGCCCCACAGCACACACTTCGAAACAATGCTCCAGAATGTGATTCAAATCACTGATCACATGACCTAGACGGTTCATGAACCTTGTTATGTGACTCAGACGGCTCCTGAACCGTTGTTGTTTCACAGGTGTCTCACTTGGGGGCGTTTGTCTCGAGCCTGAGTTCATTGACAGGGCTTTAAACGAAGCACTCTGCATCTCTTTACAGAAGGAAAATCCAAGGCCAATTTTTAAATAAACCTAAAATCTTTATCAAGCTTCTTTTTTTTTTTTTTTGCAAATGCAATAATAATACAGACAACTAAAATGTGAAGTTATTTTATTGGCAATAGCACATAGAATGTGGTTCGGACCACGGTGGATAATGTAGTACTAGAACAAACCCCCTCTGGAGAAGTGTTTCGACAACTCTGCGCCATTGTCCCGTTACAGTCCACAAGTGTGAATGGGGGCACTGCTCAGGGGGATTTAGCACAGTAACCTCTGACATTTCCCTCTACATCCTCTGCTCCGAAACAAATATGGCTGCACCCAGCTGCACATGTCATGCACACACAGACATTCACACATGCACACACACACACGGACAAAGGCTAGTCTCAGAGGATTTGGAAAGCTGATATATACTTTAACAGACAATATTGTGTAAAAGCATTTATCTAACCATGGAGCCACCAGCAAAATACTAATATGATATTGAAGACTATTTTATCATACATGCATAAAAGTAGTCAAATATTTTATTCAAGCTCCAACTCAATATAGAATTATGTAGAATACATACAAAAAATCACTCTACTACTGAATGATTTTTGCATACATCCATGAAGATGGCAATATATTCTGCTAGAGATGTAACCATTTCAGTTCAAAGAGGAAACGCAATGCAACCTTAGGGCTTTTACCTTGTTACAGTGGTGTTTCCTCATCATTAGTTTTCTCAAAGTTGTATTTTGATTGATTCCTTCATGTTTGAGTCATCCTGTATAGTCCTGCACCTGAGGCTGCCTGTTTTCACATACCCCCTATTCCCGCCCAAATCCCTGGACCACTTAGTTCTTATTATTGACAAATTATGACACATGCAAGGTTCTAAAATGTTATGTAGCTAATTTTCATCATAAAAATCACATAAATGACAATCTGCTGCATGTTAACGTGAAATGTTACTACATGAAGAAGATTATCAATTCTGCAGTTTTGGTCAGGAAGTCAATGGACCTGTTTCTATTACGCTGTTTTAGATCAATATTGCAGTTTACACATGAACACAATGTAAAATGATCAACTGATGTTTTAGTTCAATACTAACTACCAGAAAAAGCATAATGTGTTTTACTTAAAAAGTTGTTAAGTCAAAGGTGCACTAATGCAACTTTTGTGAAGGAGGGTCTGCCCCATGCTTGTCTCCATAGCAATGTTCTTTCTTTGCCATAAACATTTCTATTGTGTATTTATTAAATTGCAGATGTTTCTATTACAAAAAATACCTTGACAAAACGCATTCATGGGCTCACCTCCTTGACAGATCCGGGGCCTCATTGCACACTCTGCAGTGCGTAAGCCGCCACTGTGGTATTATATCTGCGCCATCCGTGGTATTATCAAACTTCCACTAGGCACAGGATTTAGCTTATTTCCACTCAAACTGAGACCCTCCTTTAAGCTCTGCGTAAAGTTTGGAGGTATGGGGAAAAGTCGACACTCCTGGAGAGGAGCAGAAGTGTTTGATTCAGGAAATCGTCAGCAAATACATATTAAAATAGTTGCCTCAAATAGTTGTAATCAGAGAGATTGTCACAATAATGTTTTTTTCCATACTTTTTTAAACATCAGAACAGAAAAAAAAACATAACACAGAGAGCAAGCATAAAATAAAATAAAGTAAAATCGCATCTCTTGACAATTAAAATGATGATTTATAAGCTTTAATAAATATTTCAATCAGAGGGTCATAATGGTCATTACTTTGTTTAATTTCTTGGTTATAGTAACTCTTTATTTTTAAAAGTCCTGTTTCTCCAAGCCAAAGGATGCCCGAGGCATTCAGATGCTAATAAAGGGACTCAAGGAGGAGGGAGCGAAATTCAGTGAACAATAGGCCCATCCCAGTTGGTTTCGATGGCCCATTATCAGGGGTAGGATATAAACCAGAGTTCTCAGACTTGTTTCACAGATTGCGAATGACTCTTGGATGAGAGTCGAAACTTTTTGTTTTTCTAAAACAGAGTCCAGATGACTACAACTGAATCTTTTTCTACATTGTATACCTTTTGTTATCCAGATATTAAATCTCTGATCTGTGCTGTTAGGTGTAAAATTTTATCATAAGCCAACTAGTTTTAGATGTTAACATCTTTGTTTAGTTTGTGTGTTTTGATTAGCTCCTTTCATGTTGTAAGAACAGATTTCCCCCAAGGGTTCTCCACCTCCTCCAAATGATTGAAACGTTTGTCATCTGCCAAGAAGGCCTGTACAGAACCCCTTAGCACATTATTCTCAATATTTTTCCATTGATCTTCAGATTCTGGGTCAGACCAGCTGAAATAGCTGAAATAAAGGGTTTTTTTCAGACAAGGTAAAGCCCAATTTTGATAATTGTAAAATTTTGATCGGATACGTTTTTTTTAACTTGCCATAGAAATCCTGAGATTTTTTAATTCACATTAATTCACATGGGGATGGAAATTGGAAGAGTCTGAAATAGATAGAGAAATCCGGGCAAAACATTAATTATTATAGTTTCAACCCTTTGACTTAGACTTAAGTAAGGAAGATTAAATGTTTCTTTTTCTTAAAATTTTTTTTTATAAATTCATTTTTTTTAAAGAACAATGAAGAAAATGAAATGAGTAAACAATGAACAAAACAAAACCAGAGAGAAAATCAGACACAAATCAAAATCAATAGATAGAAAGCACATGTAAATCCAAACAATGAAATTGTATAATTGAAATTTGTTTAGCTCTTTAAATAATTATGGCCAGCTAACAGAATCAATAGACTTCACAGACTCCAGATGGTTCGTTATGTGTAAGGATCGTCTTATGTTATCTTGTGTCTGTCATCTAATAATAAATCCTGTTTGATGATTGTGGATTACATTTGGGAATATTTGTTCCATTCTTTTGCGCATAATTGAGGTGGATATACGATAGTCCACATTCAGAAAGGAAATAGGTCTATATGAGGCACACTCGAGTTGGCCCTTCCCCTCTTTATTAGGGATATGATGGCTTCTTTCCAACTAGGAGGGGTCTGAGTTTTTTTAAGTGCCCAGTTAAAAGTTGTTTGGATGTATTTCTCTTAGAGCTTTATATCACCCTGAGGTGAACCCGTCACTTCCCGGAGATGTATTATTCTTTAAAGATGGTAAAGAGCATGGCAGGGCTCTGGGGATGGATGAGATCCGTTCATTAAGTCTCTGGATGTTGACAGTGCCTCTGGACTAGCAGAACGGAGTGGTATTCATTCTGTTCAAGGAGGGGGACCGGAGTGTGTTCCAACTACAGAGGGATCACACTCCTCAGCATCCCTGGTAAGGTCTATTCTAGGGTTCTGGAGAGGAGACCGATAGTCGAACCTCGGATTCAGGAGGAGCAGTGTGGTTTTCGTCCTGGTCGTGGAACATTGAACCAGCCCTACGCTCTCCGTCGGGTGCTCGAGGGTTAAAGGGAGTTTGCCCAACCAGTCCACATGTGCTTTGTGGATCTGGAGAAGTCTTTCAATCGTGTTCCTCGGGGTGTCCTTTGGGGGGTGCACCGGGAGTATGGGGTCAGGGGCCCTTTGCTCAGGACTGTCCGGTCTCTGTGTGACCAAGGCAGGAGCTATTTCCACATTGCCGGCAGTAAGTCAGACCTGTTCCCAGTGCATGTTGGACTTCGCTAGGTCTGTCCTATGGACAGAATTTCTAGGCACGGTCAGGGGTCGGAGGGTTTCCGGTTTGGGGACCACAGGATGTCATCTCTGCTGTTTGCAGACGATGTTGTCTTGATGGCTCCATCAAATCTGGACCTGAAACATGCAATGAGACAGTTTGTAGCAAAGTGTGAAGCATCTAGGATGAATAGAGTATCTCCAAATCCAGGGTTATGGCTATAATTTTCCCTCTCAAAACTGCTTTAGAAGTTTCACCATTGTCATTTTCCCCAGATAAGTCTTAATTTTGTTTGACATTTTTTCCTTAAACAAAGGGTCATTAAGCAGGCTGGCATTGAACCTCCAGAGTATATTTTTTCTTCTTTCCTCCAAGTCTACCTTAATGTAGATTGGAGCATGGTCACTTAAATCCATGCTCCTATCTACATTAGATTTTGATCGGTGATCTTCTTAGATAAGAGATTATCACATTTAAACAACAGAAATTTGCCTACTCACAGAGAAGGGGTGTTTATTCCCTACAGAGAAGATCCGTGAATAGATTTATGAAACAACGATCAGACCAGAGAAGCACTGAGACAAGACACAGATCCAAAACATTAATTTGTTTTTACACACCGTGCGAGTTTGGATTGACTCAAATGATCCAACCCGACCCTGTGTACGACATGTAGCCCAGTGTCCGAACCTGACCCAGACCCAGAATTCCCTTCATTATTTTATGACAAACAGCTTGCTCTCCCCCTGTTTATTTATTTTTTCATATATAGATTTTTTTTCTTTGCATTAAAAAAAAAAAAAATCAGAACAAAACAGAACACAATGACCAGAGAGAATGAAAAAACAAACAAACACACAAGTAGACATAAACTAAACACAAATACAACAATACAGGATTCCCTCAGAGTGGTTTATAATCAGGTCCACAATATCAGCATAAAAGGTTATATCACTCCCTAGTGGAGCATACACATTAACAGCTCCTTCAATCAGTACATATCTGCCCTCCTTGTCCTCACATTCAAAAGCAATTTGACATGAGATCAACACTGCAACTCCACTCCTGTGGGTGGCCCTGTATGATGAACAGCACGACTCTCCATGACTAAATTTGGTTCGTTTTTGATGTTCAATGTCGTTTAAATGGGTCTCTTGTAAATATATAATGTCTATTCTTTCTTTTCTCATTTTGGTTAAAATCTTTGATCGCTTGATTGGGTTCAATAAGCTGTTAACGTTAAAGGATGCCACTCGAAAAACTTCCAATGCCATTGTATTGATTTTTCCATTAATAATTTTTTGAATGTCTTTAAAGTCTCTGGTCGAACACAACATACAAACTACAAAAACAGGAAACAGATGAAAGGATAACATTAAAAAAAAGGATTCATGCTAAAAACATGCATCGAACCCATAACCTGATCATGTAAATGATCAAAAAGTGGAGGGAAGTCCATTCCTAATGAATAGCCCCCCCGAAAGCTCCCTGGCCGTTCCTGGCTCCAATCCTCACAAAGAACTGGATACTACCTCCCCAAATCACTACACCCTCTACATGTATTTTTTAAATTTTTCCACAAATCTAATCTCCCACATTGGGCACTCTGGTGAGTGGATATAACTAGACACAGAGTTTATGTGCTAAGCAGACAGCCAACATGGAGCATAAAGTCTGTAAAAAACAAACAAAATACCATCACTAACATCAGTCTCTTCAAATCAGGAGAAATGTATTACCATGTGATCACAATATGAACTCAGATACCCCACGCTAGTGGCTCCATCTCTCATTGCTGTCCAGTTCTCTGTGTTTTGCATCTTCCTGAGAAGGACCTCTGCCTCTCCCGGGGTTCTGAGCGGATGTTTTTTACCTTTGAAAGTTGCTGGCATAAAAAAAACGATATCTCTATTTTCTCTTCCTGAATTCTTCACAGATGTGATGGAACTTTGCTCGTTGTTGAAGAACCTCGTATAGAATATCTGGGGCAAAGAAGACGTGCTTGCCTTTGTACTGGAGGTCTCCTTTAACTTATGCAGCCTTCATGGCCCGTTCCTTCATACGATTGTTAAGAAACCTCATTATCAGGCCTCATGGTTTATCAGTTGCTGGTGTTGGTTTGCCCAGGCAATATGCTCTTTCTGTTGTGATGGGAGGGACTTCAACTCCGAGCCTACAAGGAGCTCTGGGACCACCTTCTCCAAAAAACGTTGAATATCTTCTCCCTCCAGGACCCCCAAAAGCCTGAGGTTGGGTCTACAGGACCTGGTCTCCAAATCCAGGATCTTACTTTTCATATTCTTCTTCTCTGCCTGCAACGTCATCAGTTGCGCCCGCATCACATCCATCTTAGCCCTCACGGTCTGCGGCTCATTTCCATTGTCTGAAATACGCTGTTCAGCTTCTTCGATGCGTGCGCCATTTCCTCCCCCTCTTTGAGCTCCCTTATGTCGTTTTCAAACTGGTCAGCAACTCCAATCGCTGCTCTCATTTCTGTTCAGAGCGACGCCATATCACGCTGCATATCGCATTTCATTTCACACATCATAAGCGCCAACCGGTTACCTCTTCTCCTTCCTCTGGCAGGATGACGCTTTGAGATTCTTTGTCCGGGTTGGCGGAACCCCGTCCCTCTGCAGGCTTGTATTTTTCTTGTCCATTGATCTCTTGTCGTCTTTTCTGGGATTATGTGGTTCAAACAATATTCTTAATGCTAGATTCTGCATCAGTGGAGCGAGCGCGTCCACACAGCCCATCACCAAACTGGAAGTTGGGTGCCCTTGTTTAAATAAATAATAAATAATATTATTTATAATATAATAAATAAATAATATCTGCGCCAGATCGAGGCTGGCCCTCACAGAAGTAACCAAAGTTTTTACGTTCCACTAACAGTTTTATTGGCAGAAGACCTGTGCTTGATCCGTGCTTTGTATTTGTCATAAAGCCTTTGATGTGACTGCTGGTGTTTTGCCCTCTCTGCATGTCTCGGTCAAACCAACTGATTATCGGCTCATGTTTAGGTAAATCTAATTTATAATTCAGTTTGCATGGCCCTTTTATGGCGTTTTGGAGGCGTGGACAGGGTGTGACGTTGGTTCACGTAGGTAGATTCCAGCTGCAGGTGTGATCTATAAAACACAAATTGAGTGGTGGACAGTGTTCACAGCACCCTTGCACAGCAAAATTTCTACACAATCCTTTATGTGAGGCCCCTGACCTGTAACTTTCCAATGGCATCATCTTCTTATCTCCATAGAGATACATACGTTCAATGTCATACAGTGGCACATGCAAAGATATCCTTGAAGACAAGCATGTGGCTGCGCCTCCAGAAAGGTTACAGAATGCATCTTTAAGTTATGGAACTCGGCTGACTACAAAAAGGAGAGTTTGCATGTTCTTGTCTGGGTGGGGTCCCCCTGTTCCAGTTAGTAGACTAATCCTGATACTCCTGAGAAGGGCCCAGAAAATCTACCTTCATTGTAGATTGAGTTGAGTTGAGTAATTACGTCATTGCATATGCATTTCTATTTCTATAATGTTCATTCTGCAGGAAATGAAGAATTCTGCATTGACTAACTAACCATTCAGATCGATTTGAAATTGTAAACATGTTTTCATTTGTTTCCAAGATTCAAAGCACAACAACTTTCAAAATCTAAGATCATATTAAATTCATGAATTTTAAGTATCTCCAGCACATGTGTGTGATGTGTTAACAGAGAGTTAACCTAACTTGTGGGCTGCCTGTTGGCATCATTCTGTTACTGTGGAGCCCCTCTCTCCAGGGGCCAAGTCTCCTCCTCCCACTCAGACTCCTCTTACCCAGGGTGCACTCGCTATTCACACCACTGCAGCACAGATGAGTGGAGTTGAGCATGGTAATGGTAAAATGCCCTGTCATAGTATTGTTTTATCCTTTTGTACAGAAGCCTATATATATTACATTTTTATTTTGGGTTATCGTTCAACATATTTTTGCATGTGCATATTTTCATCAGTTTGTCCTCGAATACAGTTTCCCTACTAAAGCTGGTTAAACTCTTAACCCAGTGTTTTCCAAAGAGAGGTACTAGGACCAGGAGGTAGGTCTACTTGGAATGGTTTCAGACTTCAAAAGAAGGTGAAATTTAGTAGTATTTGCAATAAAAAAAATGTCTTCTTTATCGCGTTGTGGCTTTCTTCGTGAATGATGCAAGCGTGGCTGCCAACCTGGCTTGGACGCACTATACATATTCTAGAGACAAACTGCTGCAGCTGAAGTATGCTGCTTATAAGGGGGAAACTTTCCCTAGCTTCATCTTAAATTATCTTAATCATGAGCTTGTTATAGAAACCGTTTTGTCCCATCAGCAGCCATCCTTCTGAACAAATCTTAAGGGATTTATTTATGAATGTACTTATTAATATGCTACTTTTCGAGCCAATGTGAATGTTTGACCTGCTGGTCATAATTGTATTGATGCCAAACCTGAAAATTGCTGCTCAACTAAATATACAAAATAAAGAGCTGCTTTCTTTTTTAATTCTTATAGTTTTTTTATTTAATTACTATTAAAAAAAAATCTTCAAATTTTAAAGAACAATGACCAAAATAAATAAATGACTGATCAAGATCAAACCCAGAACAACAACAACAACAACAACAACAACAACAACAACAACAACAACAACAACAACAACAACAGATACAACTCAAAAGACAACCAACAAAACGATAGAAACTAAAACACTAACAATTGTCCCACTTTGCCCACAGTATGTCAAATTTGTCCATTTTCAAATTGAGTCCTAATGTGATGTTTTCCATTTGCCTAATGTCCAGTACAATGTTAGTCAAGTCAATGATTGTCGGTCCAATTTGTGTCCAACTTGCCGCCAGTAGAATGCTCGAAAAGTAACTGTTTATGGTTTATTAACTTCTGAGCAACAGGACAGTCCCTAAACACTGCCACAGCCTTTCCAACAGTCAGCATTTCCTTGTGAGTAATGGGCATTTTGGCATGGTGCTATAAAGAAACGTGACAAATTTTTCCAACAGAATTCTTTCAAAACATGTGATTTTGTGGTTCTCTACTGAGATGTTTATACATTTTCTTTCCACTCTTTCCTGTCCATCCTTAATGTAATCAGTAGAGTGGCAGTCCAAGTTGTTAATACATTTAACAATATTTGTTAATAATTTCAACATACCAAATCTTTCAAATGATTCTCCTTTACAATTTGGTAAAAAATTGTATACCTTTTGTTGTCCAGACTTTAAATCTCTGATCTGTGCTGTTAGGTGTGAAATTTTGACCATAAGCCAACCAGTTTAAGATTTTAACATCTTTGTTTAGTTTGTATGTTTTCATTAGCTCCCTCCATGTAAGCACAGATTCCACCCACCTTTTCCAGATGACTCCGGTTACCATCTGCCAGTAAGTCCTGTACAGGAACCCCCGGCACAACACCACTCACAGTATTTTTTCTATTGAGCTTCATATTCTGGATCACACCAGTACAGTAATTGTAAAGTTTTGAATTGGATACTGTTTTTTTTTTGACTTGCCAGACAAATCTTAAGATTGTTTTATTCCACTCATCAAACAGCCAGTTAGGGATGGAAATTGGATGAGTCTGGAATACATAGAGAAATCTGGGCAAAACATTCATTTTTATTGTTTCAATCCTTTGACTTACCGGTAGACTTAAGAATGGGATAAGAGACCATTTTTCAAGATATTTCTTTATAGTGAAGAAAAGTATAGTTTTTCTCTTAAGATTGTTGATAGTTCTTTTTGGAGGACTACACCTAAATATTTAAGAGATCCTTTTTGCCATTTAAATGGGTCAAGAGCTGCTTTCAATTATCTGTACAGGGGCAAAACAGCTTTACTTTATTACATGCAAAAATTGGGTACAGCGCCTTTAATCTCACAAGATAGAATTTCATTATCTGTATTTGACCCATCCTTCAACGCTGCTGGGCAACCTGTCAGGAGCAGTGGATGCCACAGTACTGTACTCAGGGAACCATCTCCAGATCTTGAGTTAGGCTTGGTCAGGACTATCTGAGCTCAAGAATTGCAACAATTGTACATGTTTTGGGTTGATGGACCGGCCCAGGAGTCTAAACTGTAACCTTCTTGCTGTGAGCCTCTTAGCGATCGTGTTGCTGTCGTTTTTATGGAGTACAATATTGAACGTATCTCAGTGTGTGTGGATGAGATAATAACAACAGTGACAGCAGTGCTCAGAAATGCAGACATGTTTGCAACGTGATATCATGCACTAGATACACAATAGTAAACCTGTCTCTTTATAGATGTTGGCAATCCTGTCGCCTCATCAGGGAGTAGTATTCATTTGCCTGTAGTTTGGTGGCACATACTGTATCTAGTATGTTGAAAGTTAAACTTGAATCTTACGTGTTGTATTAATTTCTTTCTATGGTTTACACATTGAAACTACTAACTACTTTGATCTCTTTTCACCAAATTATGGAGAAAGAACTGTATTATCCAGCACAAAATGTAAATCAACCTCAACTTTTGACTTTGATTAATGCATCACTTTCATTTGGCTGTGTGCCCTCTGTTTTTAAACATGCTGTTGTCCAGCCCCTTATTAAAAAACGTAATTTGAATCCTAAATTTCCCTTCTTTTCAAAAGTTTTGGAAAAGGTTGTCTATCGCCAACTGCAGTCACACCTTGCCTGTAATGACATCTGTGAAAAATTTCAGTCAGGCTTTAAGTAACAACACGGCACAAAAACTGAACTTTTACGTGTTTTTAATTATTTTCTTTAAACACTTGATTCTGGAAATCCTGCTGCCCTTCTGCTTTTAGATATGTCCTCAGCTTTTGACACAGTTGACCACAGTATTCCTTTGTCTCGATTAGAACTGTCTGTTGGTGTTAAAGGCCATGCACTTAACTGGTTCAGCTCATACTTGGCAGAACAAACCTTCTCTGTTCACCTTGGCCCCCATCAGTCTAAAACTGTCCCATTGAACTTTGGTGTACCTCAGGGCTCCATCCTAGGTCCAATTCTCTTTGCTATTTATTTGTTGCTAATAGAATTGTTCTTTAAAAAATCGTTCCATTGATTTGCTGATGACGTGCAAATCTACATTCACCTGCAGTCAAATACCTCAAATACCCTGATTCACTGCCTGAGAGACATTAAAGACTGGATGACTAAACGGTGACCAAGCTTTCTCTGTAGCGGGGCCCAGGCTCTGCATTTTAGATATGCTGAGACACCAGAGCAATTTAAATCTTTGTTAAATCGTACCTTTTTTCTCTGGCCTTTTGACACAAACTGAGCTGAGTCATTATTTTGATTAACTTTATGTGTAATTGTAATTGATTGTATTTTAGTTGTCACTAATGTATTTTATTGCACTTGTCTGTACAGCACTCTGGGCTTTTAAAGTCGTAAGAGTGCTTTAGAAATAAATTTGGACATTGACATTAACAATATCCTCAGCTCTAACTTCAAGATCATTTGCAAAAGGCCTGCATGGATTCTAACTTTCGAACCACTCAATGTATTTTGTATAGGCCTATGATTTAGGCCAGAGATGCCCAAAGTATGGCCCTTGGACCAAATATGGCCCTCAGGCTTCCTGGTGGATTGGCCCAAAACCATTGAGCAGATGGCCTACTTTTTATTGCAAGTTTTAAAAACCTTTACCCTTATAATTTTATTAAATCCGTTTTAATGTGAGACAGACAGACAGGTTCCAAACCTTAAAGCCCCAGTTGGTAACTTTTGGGCCAAAAAGTAGACTATGTGTGCATCCTTAGCTGTGAGCGGGCTTGAAACGCCACAATCCTGACTTGTACTTGGCTTGGAGGGTTGTTTACATAAAAATATTGTTCATTTGGCTAAAAAACTCCGCAATGTAACATAAAACATTTCTATTTCCAAGGAGAATGTTCAGAAGTATGGTTTTAACAATCTATGTTCATGGAGTCATGCAGGTGACTTTCCACTTATAGAAAGTTACATAATGTTCTTCAATGAGGGAGTGGTAACTTGGTCAACTTCTTCTAAATGCACAGATTTGAAGGATTCACTGCATTGACAGTGGTCCTTCGCTTGTATGCCTTGTTATGTGGTTCTCCGTAAATGATAAAAAGCTTGGCCATGCACTATATAACTATATAATCTGTCAAAGTGTTTAGTCTAACTGTTTTAATCTATTTGATCACATTTATATTTTAAATATTATTATTCATTGTTTCATGTTGCATATGCTGAAGCAGGTTCCTAGTTTGTGGATTTTGTTCACTGACAACTTTTGTCTGATTATGACTTTAGCCCAAAGACCTTGGATTTGATCAAATAAAGCCGACACATTCAAAAAATCTATATTATTCTGAAATATTATAACTTAAATAAATTCAAAAAAGTCTTAAGAATGTTTCAAAATCAAATCAAATGCTCTGAATGTCCAAAATGCCCCGCCCCTCCCGTCGCACCGGCCCTGCACGGTGCCCGAACCCAGCGCGCCTCCCTCTGCAGTCCGGGGCAGTGCTGCTGGAACGGAGCGGGCCGAGGGCGGGGGGAGCAAGGCGCCGAGGAGGAGGAGGATTGGTGGATTTGAAGCAAGCCTCGGTGGTGCTGCTGCTGCTGCCTCTGCCTTGTTTTCTCTCACAGCTCTCCGTCTGTCCGTCCGTGATTCCCTCCTCCGGTAGCGGGACCCGAGCGCGCTTGTGTCGGCCTCCAGGTAAGTCAAACCCACCGATCTTCCCTTACAAACCCGCACCATCTCCGTGGGATTTGCTGCTGCTTCACGCCTTTCCCTGCACCTCATTTATTGCCTCATTGTGTCCGCATCACCTCCACCGCGACGTCGGCACGAAAGATCTACTCTCCGTGCTGGCGTGAGGCGTGGTGCGTTCCTAACTCCAACGTAACCCCACTGAATATTTATTTACACCGCTTTCCTCGCATTTGGACACGCATTTGTCGGCGTTTTGCCCTTCTCCTCTTCGCTGTTGTTGCACTTACGTCGACGCGGGTACATTTTGGCAGCGTCACGGCTGCGTAATGTTTGGATTTACTGGCGCAAAATCGCACTTCTCCTCTCTTTTTTTGTGTTTTCAGCCCACTTTTTGGAAGCGTCTTGTCTCCTTGTTGTTGCACGGGATGGGGATGATGATGATGATGATGGTGGATGCTCTCGCTTGCAGGCGTGGTCGTGTGCGCTGACCTCACCCAGCACCCATCAAAAACATTGCAATATTCTTTTCAAAACCCCCGTCGCTAGCTTCTCTGCAGTGCCCCTAACCGGACTTTGTGAACCAAGCGTGCGTCTTTTCCCCATGTTTACGCTTTTACGACCTCAAATCCAGCGTAATATCGTTCCATTCTGATACTTCTGTGCGCAAACTTTGATTTCTGTGTAATAATATTGCTGATTGCAGTCCTATGAGTCAGCTGGATTTCGCTGTGCCGTTACTGTATCAATGCTGCTTTTTTCAGGCACTTTTCCTTTTGCGCAGAGCTCGTTTTGAATCCTGTAGTGCAATTATGTAATCGGATCCAGGCTGGGCCGCGGTGGGCTGTGTCCTATTCCATTCTCCTCCATACTTTTTTCACCCTACCCCATAAAGTCCCCCCCTTTTTTTCACGTAGTACAGTGTTTTTGTTATCTCATCGTGAGCTCATGCTTCCTGTTATCTCCCTGTGATTTATTGCTTTGGCGCAACAACTGGTCTGGTCTGGGGGGAACGTTTGGCAACTAGTTGTAATGTGACAGTGAGGTGTCAACTTGTTGCCTAGCCCAGTGCTATTTCTATGGCCAGTAAAAAGTAAGAAAATGTCAGCCCAGAGGCGTTCTGTGGGGGATGAATGGCTTTCTGGAACAGGGAGGGAGGTCGGATGTCTAGAGTTACGGTTTGGGAAGTCTTGGTCAAGGACAATGTAGATTGGAGGGCACTGGGCTGTTTTGTTTTGAAGTATGTTATTCAGTAGAACAGCTGAACCGGTTGAACGCTTTTGGAACAATGTTGAATGCAATTTTTCCTGACAAAGGTTGCAATTTGATTTGAAATGTATGTTTTTTAAAATGTAGGATTGAACAGGAGCGTTAACATCTAAGCAAAGACTCAATCTGAATTGCTGAATTAACACGAAGCCGCGTTTCGACCGGCTCTTGGACCAGGTCGCCTTGGAGCACTTTGGTTCAGGGCATGGCTGGGTCCATTTGCCAAGGGTTTGCTAACACAACAAATAATTTCTTAATAAATAAAAATCAAATTTGTTCCTGAATCATACTTTTTAATCATGAGGCCGATCTCATGCAATTCACTAAAAGACGTTTAGTAATTCCAGTTGTGGCGCTGTGGGATATTGCTAAAGCTAGCGTACACTACTTCTGGCTAAACATGTGGGCTCAACATGTAAGTTAGCGTCACTGGAAACGCAGCAGTCGAGCCATCGTTTGGTGCGAAATCATTATTTTCTGTTTATCTGCTTATTGCTGTCTTGTTTGGGCTTGAGTCTGCATTGTCCAATCATCTGGCTGAGCTCCTCCTCCGCTAAAGTCCACCTGGCGCTGAAGAAAGCCAGATCGCGTTGGAATGTAGTATCTCTCAGCTTAAACACAAGACCTCGGAGGCTCTTTTGGACGGTACCGATCTGCAGTGGACACGTGGCTATATGTTTCATGTTTGTAGAGGTCTAAAGTTAAGTAGAGGACAAACATTTTTCATCTACAGGATGGGCACTGACTGATGTAATTGAAGTAGTACGAAGTAAATCTTATAGAGCAAAAAAATATACAAATCTCAAAATTTCTCAAAAATGCATTTAGATATTTCCAAACAGAATATAGTCATGCAATTATTGAAAATGAACAACAAAGCAATCCACAAGACAAGACAAGACAAGGCTTTATAAGGTGTGCAGACTCCTAATCACCAATGGCACTTTGCAATATGGAGTCCAAAACAAAGCTTAGGGAAGCACAGCTTTAAAGCTAACAGCTGAAATGTGATTCCTAAAGTTAAGCAGCATTAATAACACAAGATCAATAAAGGACTTATGCATTTTTCATTGACTCGTGTAGTGCACAGTGGAGTGGAGCAGATGTTAAGTGCTAGAGGCTGCAGTGATTTGGAGACTCATTTGGTCTGGTGTTGAATGGGAGGTACCTCTGTGGGCCCAGCTGTACCAAGCGTACTGCTCAAAGTAAATTATGCTGCTTTTTTTTTTTTCACACACAAATTGTTAGATGCAGATTTACCTGTTTAATATGTATTCACACTTTATTGTTTTTTTTTTAACAATATTTTACCTATAATCATTTTTGTGTTTTGGATCCATGAGTCTTGCGTATTTGGCATACTTTAGAGTACCGGTAGATTTGACCAACATTTGAGTAAATCACTTTGCAATAAAACATTTATTTTTCTTATTTCATGTTTTTGTATTTTTTCTCTTCTAATATCAAAGCTGTTTTTATTTTATTTCGTGATTAAAAAAAAAAAAAAAATCTGAAAAACTGACTCAGATTGGGACTGGGCGATGTGGTGATAAAACTCGAAATGACACTCCATTACTCACCCATTTCTCCTTTTGGGTTAGCTTCTGGAGGCTCTGAGTGAGTGACAGCTGGATTTAACATATCACAGTGAAGTGTGCACTTTCAGAAGAAGCAGATGACTTAATTCCCCTGTTATTTTCTCAACCTTTTATTTAACACGGTAAACAACCCATTGAGATCGATCCTCTTTTTCAAGGGTGATCTGGGCAAAAGTGAAAATTGCAGCACACAATCATAAAAACATTCACACCAAACAAGAGACATTTAAGAAAGATTAAAACAGAAGTACATTTAAAAGCACTGGATAGATCGAGCGAAAACCAGCTCACATTTTAAACTCTTCACGAGAATTGACAAAAACACTGAAATGGGCCTTAAAATTGACAAACTACTAAAAGAATCACATGCATTTCAGAGCATGTTTGTACATATCTAAACTATAGGGTTAGCTTTGCATTTATTTTTCACGCCTTTGCGATTTGTTAATTGCGTCGATTCAAAGTGCCATGTTGTTTCATCTTTGGGCCCCAAGTATCTTTCTCCCGTCTAGAGGATGTTTTATAGTTAACGTGTGTTTTTTGTTTTTCTCGTTTATCGCTAAAGTCCCCCAACACATTTGTATGAAGCACAGCTGTTGTTTTATGTATTCTTTTAGTCCCAATAAGTTGTTCTTGATATTAAAGCCCTCTTATTAACAAAGAAAGTTCCAAGACTGTCAAGTATCATGCTGTGATTTAACTGGACTCTCCCTTCCATGTTTTCTCCTTCCTAACTTTCAGATGTGCATTGGAACTGGAGCCAAGCTAAACATCTCAAGCACAAATAATGACCAATTGTTGCTCGCGGGGCCACAGGAAATTCTCCTTCACTTTTCCACAGTGGCAGGAAGAGGCGGGGCTTGGACTGTATGTGTATTTACAGTCTCTGTCATGTGCAATTCCCAGCGCTACTTTATATGAACATGACATGATTGAGAGTCAAGCAAAGATTAAGAATTTTCCATCCTTCAATACGTGCCCGCCATGTTGGAGTATGCCAAGGCAAACGGTATAGAGCTGTAAAACGCCCACATATGAACAAAGCAGACGTCATGGTCTATTTTAGTAAGGTTTAATTTAAGGGAGGGGACCGGAAGTGCAGTGTTTTGTGGGAAATGTGCTTTGAGTTGGATGCAGAGTGCTGAAAAGTTATTATTTTTAAGATTTCTTATAGATGGCTACATAGAAAGTTGTTTCTCCATATAAAGTACAAAATTAACAAATATTATTTATTTCTCTCAAGTATGATACCCTTTTGAAAGCAAGATTGAGAATGTGTGTCATGCTGATTGCAATGTTGGCAATAAATGAGTAAGCTACCTTTTTTAAACTGTAGCATTTGTTTTTAGTTTAAGCATTTCTCTTTTAAAATGTTCAATATCTAAATAAGTAAAGCTATTTTGAATTTAGAGAAGATTTTTTATTTTCTGGCAATAAATAAATGCTTTGATTTTTAAATATAGCCATAAGTCATAGATTTTGACTGCGTTCTAGGCTACTCCAAGCTAACCACAGCTATCCCTCCCTGGATCCTGTATTCCTGTGCCTGCCTGACCCGTGCTGCACATCTGCCTGTCTGACACCGCGTCTCATATAGGCACAAAAACTCAAGCGCCTTCACCATTCTTCATTCCAAGCAAATATTAAAGCACCTTAGTTAATGGAGGTCTTTTTCTCACCGGGACAGAGGCCGTCAGAGAGGCGGACAACATTGAGAAGCTGGACTTTGCTAAAAGAAAAACATACAGGGTTGGAAATGGAAAATTATAATTTGTAAAACTGCCAATTCCCTTTTTATAATGTTGAATATCGCAATGATAATAATTTAGCCATATTTTGACTTTGCTTCAAGGAAACACATTATGCAAAATCAACTTAAATGAGCTTTTAACCTTGTTACAACAGTGTTTCCTCATCATAATCCTCAAAGTTGTATTTTGATTGATTCCTGCATGTTTGCATAATCCTGTATTATATCATTACTTAGTTGCAATTATTTGAAAAATGAAGACCCCAGTGTTGGCTGGTGGTGGAGTGGTTAAGGCACAGCACATGTATACACATACACAAGTGTATGTAAACTTTTGACCACAACTATCTCATCCCCCATTTCACACCTTACTCTCCTGTCTGATAAAGCCTACGGGCAAAACAAATCTTCAAGTAAAGAAGGAAAAAGAAAAATGAAAACCCTGAGTGACAACTGTAGGATTCTAAAATGTCACTTAGCCCACTTTTTGGTTGTTTTTTTTTTTTTTTTAGGGAATTTTTTTTGTGTGTCTGTTCTTGGTATTAAACTATTTCATTTTTGACACAAATCCATGCAGTTTTCTGAGTTTGCTTCAGAAAAGGAGTATATATCCCAGAATCCTTTGTGCCGCGTCACCGTCTGAGGGCTGTTTGAACCACTAAGATCGCACGCTAAACGCTTTCTACACTTGTCTTAACAACAGCCACCGGCTGCTGCACGTGGATGGAACCAGTGGTGGTAACAAATAATAACAAATGGAATAGAGAGAAAAGCCAAACGGAGACTGTGCAAAACCCAGCTGCTAGTTCTACATTTGGGATTGGTTTTGTCAAGACAACAAGCGCTAAATGAGAAAAGGAGATGACAAACGGTAGCTCTGCTTATGAACAGCGTGGTACACATAGATCTGTTAAATAATTGAGAAATATGAGTACCATGAGGACTTGTTTGACAATAAGTAAAGTCCTGTGCTGGCTATAAAGTTCAGAGCAATAGCACGCCACTGCCTCACAACAGCACAAGGTACAGAGCTGCAGAATACATAGCCAAGGATCCACATGTTTCCTAATATTGACCAAAACATTAACTATATCACGTTATTAGAACCTCGACATTTTTATTTATTAACTGTCTTTTCAACACAGTAGGTTTTCACACTAAGTGCTTTACAGAACAAGAAAGTGTTAAACTATATATTTGCAATGCAATTTCTACCATAATTTTCGGGCTATAGAGCGCTCCTGAATAAAAGACGAACAAACACAATTTACAAAGAAAAAATTAATTGTACATACAAGGGCCACTAATTTCTCAGTGAATATGAGTTGGATTGTAAATGCAACACACAGCATTTTGAAGTTTAACAGAACACATCTGAGGTGTCCCCTCTGTCCTTGATTACTCTGTGTGAGCTGATTTACCTGCGTCTTCACATCTGGCTCATCTGCTCCTGAGTTTGTGCTTAGCGAGTGAGTGTACATTGTAACATGAGATATTTACACAGAAAGGTAATGATAAACGAGTTTTCTGCGGTTCAGGTCGGCCAAGAAAGTCTAATTTCAATGCAGCAGGTTCTAAACTGCAGACCGCTGTATATCGCATTTCCATGCTCAACGTGTGTCATTGCGTTCAGCCGCGTCTAGATTCCCTTCCTCATTAGACTATTTTCTCCATGAATGTGAGTTGGATTGTAATAAAACACGGTTTAAGGTCAGAATATTACGGTAGTTCCTTTTTTAAACGTTTTTTAATATTTCACAAGGCTGATCACAGTGTAGGTTCTTGACATAACGTGAATTTTGCACTTTAGAAAACAAATCACAGAATAATGAATAACAATGAAAGAATAATATAGCTATTATGCTTATTGTAAGCAAAACCTCAATATCGTGGGTGCTTCAATAATACCGTGAGCTATTTATTTTATTTATGAAGAGGACAACAAACTTTTATCACAATTGAGGAAGGTGAATTTAGCAGTCTTAAATTATTATTGTTCCAGATTTGAACTTCCAATGCCATTTAGATTTGTCCTACAACTCCTATCTGACCATGTTGGAGTGGAGAGTACACTGCAAAGCTTCCATTTAAAAAACAATGGCATTCTGCGTTTTGGCTGTTTACAGTTGGCCTCCCCTGACAACCACCAGTGCAAAGCTTCAAAAACAATAGGCGAACAATGGAACACTTTTTGGCACATATACACCTATATTTGCCACCTGTATGTAAGGAAAATTCTCTTTAATCACATTGGATTCAACATAATTTATTTTTGTATATTGGGTATGCTGATAAAAAAGTTGATATTGAGAAAGGCACAGTACTGGCTAAGAAACAAACATTTCCCAAAATATAAAATCCTATAATTTGCCTAAAAATCACTTGCTATCATTTACTACTCCTTTTTAGTTCCTCCCTTTGATCAAACTAGCGAATAAAGAATACTTTCACCCTTTTCTTGCGTTTGATACTGATGTTTGTGGTGGTATATCAGTCCACTTCTGAAATTGACCATTTAATGTATTGCAGTTACATTTTGCTCTAGTCCTTCTCCTTATGGCGTTTCACTTATGACCAAACAAGAACATGTAATCTGTTTATTCTGGTGTTCTTTTCTATGTCGGCCTGTGGCTATTTCCAACCTTCTTTCTTTCAGTTTACCTAGAATCAGACAAAAACGGCCGTAACCTGACGCTTAGTACAGATGTGCTAATGATGTAATGAGTGAGTAAACGGCACTACAAGGAAGGATCATTGACGTAATTCGTAATACGTAAGTCTTGTATGTGATGTATATGAATTAATAACTTTCCCATTAAGTCATTACTGCAACTTTTGTTATTGTTGTTGAGGTTTAACTGGAGAAGTATGATTTTTGTTTAAAAACAAAACAAAAGTAAAGCTTTTGTTTCATACAGTAAACATCTTTTTCCCCCCGGAATTCTTTCAAATTCCTTCACCTACGATGACCATCCCTTGGCACAAACTGTATTTCCGGAAATTGCATGATTTATTGAAAGAAACATCCATAAAATTGTAAGTAGAAGACCCAAAAAGTCTGTTTTCAGTTAGATTGAGCTGATGTTCTGCCCTCAGCTGGTGGCCAGTGTTGCTGTATGAATTATGGTGTTTTAAAACCACTTAAAATCTGCAACAAAATTCATTATCCTACTATTTGTCTAACCGTACAAAAAAATCTACATATTATTCTCATGATGTGATTGTGCACTATCCCTTTAAGAAATAGGGAAATGCTACATTTTCAGACACAAAACCAGTCGTCATTGTTTACTCCCTATAATACCATAAATCTTGCTCTGTAATTTTTTTTAAATTTACACTTCAAAACATGTCAGTTAATTTTTGCACTTAACAAAGCTTCTCTTGAAAACGTCTCTTGTCCTATATAAGATGAAAGCGAAATCACTGCCTAAATATCCCGTGGATTTCCACTTATTCCTGCTTGAAGATTCGGGGAGCTTAAAGTTTTAATCTGCCGGAGTCTGGATGGGGGAGGCGAAGGAGGCCGGACAGAGGTGCACTGGGGGTGGTGAGAAGGGTGGCCGATGGTGCAGGATGCATGGGGGGTAAAAAGAGGGAGTGGAAAAGAGCGACTGGAAAAGAGCGACACACCATTTGGATTGACTTTTCAAGATCGTGATGTCGTATCAGGGTTAGGGATAAATTGTACTAGCATGGTGCAGGTCCAAAGACGAGATGATTGTTGTATGCTGTAACATAAAATGTCCATCAACTTCAAACTTAATCCACTGACTTAAATCTTCCAGCTAGGTACTCCGGACCAACAATCAAGCTCAGTATTTGGTGAGCTTTCCTCCATTTCCGCCCATTATCCCAGCGGCGTTAAAAGATGGATCAAATGCAGATGGCACATTTCAGACTTTGAAAAACGGTCATCTCATACATTATATGGCCCCTATCTAATCTCTAAACGTCTTTCTTACATAATGAACAGCTTCCAGGCCAAGGCTATAATGTTTCAGGACATCCAGCTCTGGAGTGGTGGATCACAAGTTTGGATGCATGCATGAGTTTGAGGAGGATGTAAGGCTGCAGATGAATGGTAGTCTTGCACATGAGCAGAGGTTGGAATGTTCTGGAACAGGTCCAGCTGATAGAAGTGGAACAGTGCGACAAGAGGCAGAGAGAAGAAGTGCTAAGGCAGGTGCTAAATTTAGAGTATCCTACCTCACCTTTGAAAAGATGGCAGCTTGTGCTTGTCATCTGGGCTTTATATTTTTACAGTTCAGATCATATTGGGTTTGAATTGAGGTAGGTTTGGTGGGAATATAGGCCTACTCAACAAACCTATAGTATTAAATACTTTTCCTAAATATAAATTGTTAAATGAACTTCTAATATTGATGAAAAAAGTTAAAATTGTGTGCCGCTTGGTGGTCGAAAGCACACGTGCGCTTCATCTGCGTGACCCGCAGCGTCGGGAGTTTGAATCTGGCTCTCGACAGTTTGCTGCATTGACCTTCCCAATTGCATCCCCATTTCACGGTTTACGGTTTGACAGTTTGACACCCTTTTTAATGAAAAGGGAAACAGAACCAAGAACAAAGGGGGTCTCTATCCCTTATGTCTCGGGAATGTCAGAAAAACTATTTCAAACCAGGCAACACTTTAAGACAAAAAATGGTTCACCCTAAGGACAAGATGCCTACACAAAAGCAGAGCAATGTTGTGTATTCTATCCAATGCAGTGAAGAAAGTTGTAAAGAGCGGTACATAGGGGAGACTAAACAGCCACTGCACAAGAGGCTTTATCAGCACAGAAGACACGCGAGTTCAGGACCCCAGAGCGCCGTGCATCTTCATCTTAAAGCCACAAACCACTCTATTGAAGACAGTGAGGTGGAGATTCTGAGCAGGGGGAAAAGATGGTTTGAAAGAGGGGTTAAGGAGGCAATTTTTGTTAAAAAAGAGAATCCTTCCTTAAATCGTAATGGAGGTTTAAGATTCAACCTTCCCGTTGTTTATAATGGTTTATAGAAACCCTGGAGACACCCGAGGCATTCGAATGCTAATCAGGTACCCAGTGAGGAGGGAGCCAACGTCAGTTCACAATAGGATGTAGATGGCCCATCTCAGTTACTTTCAATGGCCCATTATCAGGAGGCCCTGTGGGCAGGACTTTCACAGAGTAGGATATAAACAAGAGTTCTCAGACTTGTTTCACAGATTGAGAATGACTCGTGGATGAGAGTCCAAATGTATTGTTTTTTTTTCAAAAACAAGAGTCCAGATGACTACAACTAAATTCTTTTTCAACAAAGTCTGGTATCTTTATCAGCATTTCTTTTTTAACTATGTACCGGTACTGTTTATAATAACATCGTTATAGTATAAAAAAACTCAGTTTCTTAGCCAACTGGATAATTCAAGAGTTATGTTTCAGGTGTCTAAAATGGTTTTGCTATATTACACAACTTAATCACCTCTAGGGATCCGGGGGGGGGAGTGGAGATGGATGATTCAAGTTCCCTCCACTGCTCAGGAATCTACCAGGCAAATGTGGACTACAAAAGCCCCCTTTATCCTATACATTCTTAGGTAATGGGCCCAGATATAAGTCAGTGGTGGTAGGTTGGAGTCCTGTGTCTTCTCAGGCCAGTAAGAGAATGTGTTTTGTTAGCCTGGTTTACGTCAGGGTCAGCCACTCTGACCTCTAGTGGGGGTCAGACCACACGACACCAATTCGTTCTTCTCCTGCGAGTTTTGAAAGTTTTTTGAAGAATTTGGCTAGTGACATTTTTAAAAGCTACGATGTTGCTGTTGTATTGGTGTGACAAGGACATTGTATGCTCCTAGAGAGGCTGTACAGATTTTTTAAAATGTAAATGATGACAAAGGATTTGTTACTTCTGCAGTCTCTTCATTTTTGATTGGGAAGGAAATCTATGTGGGGTCTCTTTACAGGCCTGGAAGTGTAATTGACATTGCTTTACATTTAACACACACACACACACACACACACACACACACACACACACACACACACACACACACACACTAGGACTTCACTATATTGACAATAGTGACATTCTGAATTTTCAGCATTTTTTTCCCTTGCGTGCTGGGATCTATTGATTGTTAATAACATTATTGGACTTACTTTCAAAATCAAAGCCCAACCACTGTGCTGCGATCTCATTAGTTTTATACAGAGCTTGTTAGGAACCAAAAGTTGGACCCGTTCATTAAAATTGTACCATCTTTTCAAATCTGACTCTGCTTTCTATAATTAAACCAAGTTATAATTAATTGACATCTTTGTGAAATGTATTGGGAGTTGGCAAGAGTTTTGGGGTTCTTACCAGTTTACTTTAAAACAACATTTAGGTCTAGCACAAGCTAAGCAAGACTACACACTAGGGCTGCAGCTATCGATTATTTTAGTTATCGAGTAATCGGTTAATTTTTTTTGTACATTCAGTAAACCATTTAAACAACATATTAAATATTTTTTTCGATAAACGTTATAGCTCATAGTAATAAACAAATACAAAATAAGGAATTTCTGCTTAAAATAACAAATTTTATTCTTTCATATAAATTTGGACTGAAGTGAAATGTTGCTGTTTTGGGGACAAACTGTTCTGTTTGTGTATAAAGAATATATTTAAGGACTTTATTAACTTGTCATAGATTGTAAACAGTTACAGTAGCTGTGGTCACATCACTTAAAATAAGATATTTGTTAAACGTTATGTTGGGTGGGACCGGTGGTCCTGGCGTTTTGAGCATTTTGCGCATTTTGCGTTTTGGCTCGTGTGCCAGTCACTCTGGCCTCCGCGTCTCGGACTTTCTGTTTCACAACAGATTATTATAACATACCCGCGGTCCTCCGCGCTGTTTCCATGTGCATTAGCTGTTTAAAAGTACGACTGAAGACTGGTAAGCAGAGTTGTTTAGTGGGGGTCCCGCGGTGGCGTGTCGAAGGCGCAGGGGCTGGGGTGGGCGGAGCTAGATGCGGTGTTTAGAGTTGCAGCTCGGGATTATTATAATACATCCATGGCTCTTTCACTCGATCAAAACTCTTCCCAAGTCCGCACTCGTGAGTTTCAAACGCGCCGCTCTCTTCCTGTTGCGCCTTCGTCAGAGCGGAACAAGCTCCGTGTGAAACAAAAGCGCCACAAGTCGTTCCGTGCGCTCCGCGGGCTACAGATTCACGTGTTTTTTATTAAATATGTAAATTAAACGAATCATCGAAGCAATACAATAATAATCGAAGCTTTTTTGTAATCGAATTATTCGATTTATTCGAGTAATCGCTGCAGCTCTACTACACACCAATCAACAAGTGGAGATGCAATGTCTGAGCCATTTTTTTTGCAGTTACTTTTTTCACAGTATATTCAATTTTCAGTGCTTTAAACCAGCATTGTTGCTATTTTGCTATTTTAACCATAGCATATTCTCTAGCTTGGAAAAGGCTTTTTTGCTAACGGCTGTCGTTATGACCATTGGCAGTTTGTCCCACATTCAAACTAATTGCAGTTAACTAGTTTGGTTCAAAAAACATTCATTTTAACCTTAAATTTATAGGAATATAAATAATGTTTAATAGCACAAACGGGACAGTTGACCTGAAGCTCCAATTGTATCTAATGTCAATGTGTGTACTTAATTTATAAACCATACTAGTCCTGTGCTAGTCAATTCATTTTAACCCATGGCCTTGTCTCAAATCAGGCTTTTACCAGTTTAACCCTCAGGCCTGGCATCTGTCCATATTTGCAGGCCTCAGCGTTTCATTTAACAGGAATGTGTGTGTGTATGTGGGAGTAATCCCCAAACCCCTCCGACGAACCACATGGAAATCAAATAATGTGTCCCGCTGAAGGTCAAAGCCGAGAGCTTTCATGTGTGCGTAATCTGACTGACCCGTATTTGACAGAGTTTAGACTGACTCTCCAAAAGATCCAAACAGCTTGTCTATTAATGAAAAACAAAATGGTTTACTTACAAGTCGTTATTAGCTTTGATTACAGTGTGTCATCGCTGCTTTTGTAAGAGGCTGTTACGGTATCAGGGTAAGGCTTGTGTGAGGCATTTGCTGACATGCTAAATGTGCAGTCTAAAGCTAATTGTCCACAATGTTTGCTTGCCGTATCAGAGTATATAGTTTTTGCATTTGGTTCAAACCCCAAACACTGTTTAATTTGAGATTAACACATTTTTATGTAATCTACCAAAATGTTTAGCACAGTTAATTAAAACTTTAAAGATGATGTGACTATGCATTTTATGAGACTATAAAGTTCACAAGTTTTAGTTTTGAATTCCCAATGAAGACTAGATATTCATTCTCTGTAGAGGACAATATATAATAACCAAAATGCGTTCTTGACTTGCAATTACCCATTTGATTTCAAAGGACCCCTTTCACAAGTTAAATGTGTATCTTCCAAGAATTGTTGGCTATTAAGAGTCAAAATGTGGTTGTTTTTGTTGTTGTCGCAACATGAATTTAATATGTGATATTGTAAGATGGCGCCATTATTAAATGTGCGGTATCTACCGTACTTTTCGGGCTATACAGCGCTCCTGAATAAAGCTGCGCACACGATATTTACGGAGAAAATAGAACTTGTCCGGGCCACACCTAAACTGCAGATGCCCACGTTGTAACATACATAAATGTGGTAGTGATGAGTCTTTTAAACCCGGGTCTCGGGACCCGGTGTTGATAAATGTCTTAAGAGCTGCTTTACATGTATCTGTACTAGTCTTCCCAAAACCCGGGTATAGCCACATTAAAACTACCGGGCGGACACTAGTATTGTTTTCCTGTTGAAGAGCAGAACAGACACCGCAAGGCTACAGTATAAATAATGCTTTATGCTGGAATTAGTTGGTTTGGCTTTGCCTCTCACTTTTTTTTGTTTGTTTACCTCAAATATTTCATCATCCAAATTTAGTCCAACCTAAAACAACAGTGAAGCGCAGCAAAGTCTAGACCAGCGTTTGCACACTCAAGATGTCTTTCAACCACATATCTAGGTCTGCTTGTCTGCCATTTAGAAATTCAATTGAGTCTTCCTATTCCAGTCACCCATGTTTACGTGCGTCTCCAAATCCTTGTTTTGTTAGTTCAACACAATTACTTGATTATTTCATAGCCTCCAGTTGTATATGTTTGGTCTCGTCTGCTGTTCTGTCTGGGTAAATGATTTTAGGCTGGCCCGGAGCGTCACATTTCGGAGGAGGGTGGGGTCAATCGGACAGTCAGAGGAAATGGGCGATTAGCTCAAAGCCTTTGCTTTGGGTGGTAAGAGGAGGGGCGCAGCTCTCGCCATGTCCCGGCTACGTCTGTCTAATGCACCATCTGAGCGGTAGATGCTTTTAGAGCTACATCGATACTGTTTTTACATACTGGCATTTCTATTGGGCAGCTGTTTTCAAATGGTGGCAGGATTGTTTGTGGTGTTATGTTTTATTTTGTTTCTGTGGCCACTTTTGATCTGGTAAAAAAGTAATCCTAAATCGGACCTGCTTTAGGATAGTATTTTTATTGCTTAAAAATGAGGTCACGGTCTGTAACTTGCCCTATTGGAGTCACTTGCTTGTCTACATTGATATAGATCAGTGGTTCTCAAACTTTTCTTCTGGTGACCCACTTTTCCCCTCTTCTTTTTTTCTTTTTTAGATAACCTTTTATTAAAAAAAGTAGACTATAGACTTGCATAGGCATTTTGCATTTGGTGAGGCAACAATTTCATGTTGTCTGCGCGCACGTATGAACTAACAAAGAACACAAAAGACAGGCAAAAGTCAGAGCCTGGCTCACTGACGGGCACGACTTTTCTCTCTGCTGCGCTTTGTGTGCGGGTCAGTCCTTGTTTTACTTCAGTCATTCTGCCACTAACTTTACCGTGGAGGACCCATAGTCCCCAAAACAAGTCCCCAAGCCGCGCACATGCTGTGTTTAACAAAGGCACATGGAAAGGAAGCAATGTGAATGCATTGCAACCATCAGCCTATATTAGTCAGATATACTAGAGGGGAACCATTACCGGAGTGTACCATTTATTTAGGGATGGGAGTATGATGATAAAAATCGAATCGTGATTTCATCCCTGTGATAGTCTGATATTTGGGGAACATTGTCATGTCGTGGTTAGGGCCCGACCCGTTTGGATTGTGGGATTCCGATATGATGCCTGTATAAAAGGAGGTTGAAGGTGCCGGTAGCCGATATAACGGTTATTTAGAAAAATAGTTTATAGGCAGCTGATTATAAAAAAGTGTGTCAGGCTCTATTCATTCTAAATTGGGTTTATTACGGCAACGTTTATTGATATTCTGCCAGTGAATTTTGAAGGCTGAAAGTCTGTTTTTTATAGACTTAGGCTCATGAATTCACTTCCAATAGTTTAACGGTGTGATTAGCCTAATTAATGCATGCGTGCCGCTGTAATTAATATGTGTAAATGCCAACCATTAACGCTTCTTTTCATGACTCATTTACATGTCAATCTGAGTCCAGTAAACCCAAATGCAGCCATAATCCCTTTACAGAAGCCAGAGAACAGAGACATAGTTTACAAGTTGTGTTAGCATTTCACGAGCAAAGCGCTAGCTAAAGTGAACAAAAGAAACGGAAGCATCAAAATGGACACATTTACAGCACTCGCCACTCAGGCAGGCCACATCTTCACAAATAAGATTTATTTTAATGCTGATTCCAAACAATGTCTGTAGTGAACATAATCCATCATGTTGTTGACAAAAGCAGTAACGGTGTGTGTGTGCTAACATTAGCTAACCAGAATCTTCTCTCTTCACACTGACACTTTGATCAAAAATAAGTCCTATTTTGTCACTTGTGTGATCTGTGCTGAAGTTAACTTTTATTCTTGAGTTAGTAGCCGAGTTCAGAGTATTTAGATTCAGCCCGGTCTCAGTCAGAGCCATGAATGGTCAGAGCAAACGAGATGCAAACGAGAGCTCTGGTGCTGTATTGAGCTGCGTTATGGCATCACAGACACACAACCAAACTGTTGCACAGAAAAATTGAGCCGCACTAAATATTGGGGCATTAATCTGTCAGTAAATTGGATTCAATGGTTGTATTTTAAAGATTCTAAGCTTTAAAACAATGTATAACATGCCCAGGTGGAATCTCGCCCGTGGATAGTTCTCCAAGTGCCCCTATCAGTCAACTGACCCTAGTTGTGATTCACAATTTGTTTGAGCAAACAAACGGAATTAAATAGACACTCACCCACCCTTATTTTTAATATAAAATAAATAAATGTAGACCCAGTTTTGTGTATTGAATTTATTAAATTTGAAAGAAGGAGTGAGTCCTATACTAGACCATATGAACCAAGGATAAATATTGTGTAGAAGACTGTCTATAAAAATAAGTTTTCAAACTAACATGGGTTTTAAGCCAGTCTTCTATGGCTGGAAAGTTTTTGTAGACTGGATTCAGTATTGGGTGCAAACATTTGTGAAAAGTCTGCTTGCAGATTTGGGCTGGCTAAAAAGTTCAGTGAGACGATTGGATTTGCAGAGTGTTCCTATGACAACATGACATCACACCTTCCCCGCTCTTCTAGGCGGGGCTGTGGAGTGCACCTCTGATGTCACTGTGCACATCCTACATTGCACACTTGTTATGTCAGCTCAGGCCATTTGGTAAAAATAAAGGCACCTAACGATGACCAGATGTGAGCTTTATTATGGAGACAGAAGATGGGTCCCATTGATTTCTAAAGGACCGTAATAGAGGGCTAATGCCTATGGAACATGAATAATGTAGGGTAGCTAATGGTTTGATAAGTGCTGTGTAGGCTGGAGCAGGTGTCGTCTTTCTGCCTACGAAGACATTCAGGTTCTATTGTTGGAAAATAGAAATGTATGATGAGTTTGAGACAATTTTGACATATCATTTGTTAAAACGACTTGAATTCCACTCACTTTACCAGAGATTTTAATTGCTTCGCCATCAAAAGAGTGTTACAAATTTGTTATAATATTCCCATTTTCGCTATTAATTAGAATCTTGAGTATCTGAAACATTTTTCCTCTTAACCTAATTCGTAGAACTTTAGGAAGGCTGTTCTAACCTCACTGATGGGCCTAATTTCACCCTCCGACCGCCATTTGAAATTACCTGGTTTCTACTGTTCTTGAAAATCATCTGTCTGGATTCTGGCAGTAAAACCGAAAAAAACATGATGATGATGTGTTCGCATCAAGCAATCATTTTGGGGGGAATTATTAGGCATTATTACGTTCACACTGCAGGGTATGAGGCCCAATTTTAATTTCTTGTGTGGACATTAATTTCTTTAAATCGGATGCAATTGCCCGTTTGTGTCTGGTGTGAATGGATTTGTAATTTATTTTGTAAATGACAGGCTTCTAAGGATAAATAGAGAACAATACAGATATTTTATTTTTTTGGGCTGCCCGGTGGTCGAGTGGTTAAGGCGCAGCGTCATGAGTTCAAATCCCAGTTTTGACAATTTGCTGCATGTCCCCCTTCCTCTCATCCCCTCTGAGACTGTCCTGCCTGGTAAGCCTGCAGTCTACACAGTTAAAAATGTTTGGTTTTGTTTTACAATCTGTAAAATGACACATAAAATCATGTAGACAAGCAGGTCACAGACTCTGCAGCAAAAAAATAAGTTCTCCTTTAAATTACTGCCAGAAACACATTGTGCTTTTTTTTTTCTTCAGGTAATTAGTATTGAACCAACACAAAGTAAATTATGATTTTACATTTTGTTCATCGGAAACTGCTTTATTGATCTAAAATGGCTCAGTAATAGAATTGGGTCAATTGACTTGTCAATTGAATCCGATTTAAAAAATACAGAACTGCTAAAATCTTCATAGTTCTGTTTCACCGTCACAAGCAGTGGATTTTTCATGTACATGTTTTTATTATGTTTTTAAGTACAGGGATGTGGGCGGTGAAATTAGGACATTTCTGAGCACTTGAGCCTCAGTTGCAGGACAATATACTGGATTAACATGCAGGAATCAATCAAAATACAACTTTGAGTAAACTAATGATGAGGAAATGTTAAGGTTAATAGCTCATAAAGTTGGTTTTACATAATCTGTCTCCTTTTGGCTGTTTCATTCAAACGATTTTATGATTCACTTGTAGGTCAACACTCGTCTCAGATGTGTTTGCGAGCTCCTCTCTGCAGTGGCTTTAGCAGGGCTTTACACCAGCGTATTCTCTACCACAAATATGCCCCGACACACTTTGCCTCATGGAATATGATGACACTGAAGCAGGGCATGGGCGGGGCGACTCGCCCTTGACCAATGGTGGGTGGGTGGGCTGCAGTTTCTCCGGAATGCGTTTGATCCCACCTTTTCGATTGGACGAGGGACGCTTTGAACAACAATGGGAGTACAGAAAACGCACACGTCCTGTCAAAAAGATTAGATCAGGACGTCCCACAATGCACTGCAACATGAGCTGGGCCGTGCAGGATTTAGGGAGAGGGAGAGAGGGAAAGAGAGGGGGGTGATGGGCGGAGAGAGAGGGAAAGTGCTGGCAGCTGGGATGGATTGCCATGACGACACAGCAGACTGGGCCAGGCGGATTTGGCTAGTGTGGGCGGGGTTATGTCGGGAGGAGGTTGTGGAGTATTTTTGGACAGCACAATGAGGAAGTGAGCTTAGTGAAGTGCACAGAAGGGTGAGAATAGAAATATTGAAAAGAAAATTGTAAAAAACGAAATATCTTTTGAATCCTAGTTCAATCTATCAAATTCTGCATCTACCAATCCTATCGATCACTCAGTGACAAGGCTAGTCTGGGAAGATTTTAGAACTCTGGAGGGGCTCCCCCTGTATTTTTTTCATGGGTTTAAGTGATGATGTCATGCATTAAAGTGTCCAAAAACGGATACATTGTGGGGGCAGGTAACATAAGAGTGCTCCTCTTTCTGCTCCTTTTCATTCATTTTTTTGTGTAACTGTATGTTGATAATATATTTTATGCTATGAATAAAATTCAATGAATAATTAAAAAAAAGTAAAAGCGCCGCTGTGTGCTCTTTGTATGTAATTATACAGAGTTTTATTCCCCATGGAACTGGAAGTGCGAAATTAGCATGCTAGTTGTTGTTAGCATTACTTTGATGATAAACTCTGCTCTGAAAATTGTGAATAATTGGAATGCTCATAATGAAGTGGGTAAGTGAGCAATAACTTTGGACCGTTGGAAAAGGATTATGAGCTAGCTCTGTTTTTCATGGTTTAAGATAGTAAACATTAGGTAAAAGCACCAGCAGCTCATCTGCCTAATTATTTTATGTAACATTAAATCTACAACACTTCTCTTTTCAGGTCTTTGTTTCAAGAGTAAAAAACTGATTTAACATTATTATAGACAAAAAAGCGGTTAGCCTATCATCAGTTTACCTTCAGGCAACTTTCTTTATTCTTATTCCACAGACATTGATGAAAGGTAAGCTTCTCTGTTCTATTTATATTGATTGCTGATCTATATAAACAACAAAACAAACTCTGCTGTTTAGTTGCCTGTGTGGCTGCCTGAACTCAGAAGTGGCGTCACACTTAATAATCCCATAGCTGTTGGCATTAACCCTCATTTACCCTCAAATTGCAAATGATTGGCTCTTTGGGCTGGTACCAATTAGGGCTGGGTGATTGGGCAAGGATATAGGATTTAAGACACACCTGGGCATTTGCGGCCCCAGGCCCCCACAAGATGTCTATTTTTTAACTGTCTTAGCTATGCAACATGTGTCTGCACTTGTGTCCTTTTAATAAAGATTACATGAAATTAAGGAAATAATAGATTCAATAGTTTATATTTTACAGAAAAGTGCTATAAATTTGTTACACCAATGACCGCGGTCCGGCCCTCAGCCACTTCCTTGGATTCAAATATGGCCCTCGGAGGAAAAATAATTGCCCACCCCTGATGTAAGAGCTTGGGAACAAGCCGTCCTCTCCAAGGCCTGTCCCCAGGGGCATGGCCCTCAGCACATACACATCATGATGGCTTATGCTGGTTTATGCTAACTTCTAATGCGAATAGTTAATCTTGAATAAACTTTTACACCACATTGGAGACACATTCAAATACTCTAAATAGATTTTTGTTGACCTTTTTAGCAGCATGTTTTTCATTTAGTTTGCACCTCAGGGTGGTGTATTCTAGGGTCTTCCCATAAAATGCTTGTCTAGACTGCAGACACAATACTGCGTTAAGCAAGAGCTTTATTCATCTTTAAATGTGTACATAAATGGAGTATAAACAGAAGCTAGAGGCTTAATGGCAACACTTTCATAAATTAGGTTATTCGATTTTAATTTATGGTCAAGTTCTAAACGCATTACCTTTTTGACAAGGGATATGTGAATGTGTTTTCTATTATCAGCAACTGCAACAGGATGAAACAATCAGCAGCCAGTAATACATTTATTGATTAGTCCAACTCTTCACTGATATTCTGAACCGATACAACAAAGCAGTATTGTGTTGTTACATAAATCTTCTCAGTTTTTATCAACAATTTGCAACCATGGTTATTTACATTTTGATCTTTTTAATCATCGGGCCCTATTTTGTGACATTGTTTTTGTCTAGCCTTCTTGAAGTGCAGTGCATTGTGGGAGAGGCGGTTGCCTAAGCTGTAGATGCAGTTGGTCCAGCTGTTGCATGTCAGTGATGTTGCTGGTACATTCTTGTGTTCAGGAGGAGGTGATGGAAGTAGGCTGTGCTGCGCCGTGCTGCTCCCTCCCTCCCTGTGCTCTGGTTCTCCCTGTTTGCTCTGCTTCGTTTAGTGTCAGATCTGTATGTGTGTGCGTGTGTGCGTGAAATGCAGGCCTGGTGCTCCGTGCTCCTGATAAGTGAAATTGGGTTATCTGCTCCCAGTGGAGATACATTTAAACCTCCCTCTCTGCTTCCTCTCCGTCTGCATTCTCCTCAAACTCTCTGACCTCCACAACATGTCCTCCAATGACTAGGACATTATTCTTCAAGAAAAGTATGTAGGATGATTTTTATGCAACATCAATTTTATAGATTTCTCTCCATTGTCAAACATTTGTACAGGTTGAGCCACTTAAACCAGTGTAAACAACCCCAACAACCCCACTGACTATTAGAAATGCAATAAGTTTATTGTGAATGCATATTGTAATTAAATATATGATGGAAACCTGTACATTGAATGAAAGCCTAATGTTTGGCTGCCAATATGAAAAAATAAGACATGTCATGTTCCAAGAATATCACATGCAATTCTACAATCAGAATCAGAAAGTGTTTATTGCCATTGTCAATGAATAAAATTCACAAACATGGGAACTTATAATAATATATAATAATAATAATAATAATAAAAACAACAACATATATTCAATCCAAAGGGCATGCATTAAGAAACAATTTAAAATTACTATAGTGTCCCGTTAGCGTTAGCCTCTCCAATACCCCCTGTCCTGTTAGCATTAGCATCTCCAATACCCCTCGTGTTGTTAGCATTAGCCTCTCCAATACCCCTCGTGTTGTTAGCATTAGCCTCTCCAATACCCCTCGTGTTGTTAGCATTAGCCTCTACAATACCCTCTGCCCTGTTAGCATTACTCCAATACCCTCTGCCCTGTTAGCATTACTCCAATACCCTCTGCCCTGTTAGCATTACTCCAATACCCTCTGCCCTGTTAGCATTACTCCAATACCCTCCCGTCCTGTTAGCATTAGTATCTCCAATACCCTCCTGTCCTGTTAGCATTAGCCTCTAAAATACCCCTCGTGTTGTTGGCATTAGCCTCTCCAATACCCCCCTGTCCTGTTAGCATTAGCCTCTCCAATACCCCCTTGTCCTGTTAGCATTAGCCTCTCAAATACCCCCCTGTCCTGTTAGCATTAGCATCTCCAATACCCTCCTGTCCCGTTGGCATTACTCTCTCCCATACCCTCCCGTCCCGTTAGCATTAGCCTCTCCACATTGCAATGAATATACCAAGTGGATATACAGTCACAGGGAAAATACGCCTTTGGAGAACAAAATGTCAATAATATGTAATTACATTTGGATAACTTTTTCAATTCAATAAAATAAAAACAAATCTTGCCACTCCAGCCATTCTCTTGCCACTTACAATACTCACTATACAAACAAATTTAATTTATCATTTAAGTTGAGGCTTGATATTGCAATGTGTTAAGTCAGCTGCTTCTTAAGGCAATTTATAAACAAATCTTCTCTTCACTCATTTTGACCGAATCATCAGTCGTTTATTCATTCTATACATTTACCCTATGCATCACATTTTTTTATTCATGCTCTTGTTGACATTTGGTTGACATTTTGTTCCCTTGGCAACCATTTCAGAAGCAGAACAAATAACAACTCCATGCCTTTGCCTTCTTGTTTTGAGCTGAAATCTGCACCATCCCAAAAAGAACTTCCCCGTGAAATAGTTGGTCAAAAGTTCAAATTTGATCTGAATGTCAAGCTCCAGACTTGAAAAGAGTCAGGCTTTCTTCTGGTTCCACGTCTCCCTCTGGTAAATGTCCGCTTAACTTCATTATAGACAACTACTTGTGGACCCTTTGTTCAATGTTGGACCGTGTTCCCAGGCGCCCGTAGCCACAATCGGCCCATCTGTCTGCTCTCCGACACACAAGGACCATTGACGAGCGGAGATCAGGAAAGAATCGGCCTGTTTATGTGAGAATATCACATCTTTCCTGGGGCTTTTTGCCGCTTGCCTGGAGGCGGTACATGCGTGTTGTGTACGGTTGAAACTGTCTGACCGTTGTCATTCCTAAAATAATTGCAGTTTTGCTATGTGCTTATTGTGTCCATTTTGAATAGCAATTTCGATTTGATAGGACCAAAACGTGAAAATGTCTGAAACGGGCCCGTTACACAGGCTGTAGATCACATGGAGGTGGTGTGTGGGTGTTTGGCGCTTAGGTTCCATTATCCTTTTATGATGTAATGGAGCATCATAAAAACTTTAATCTATGGCATGTTCACAATTTCAATTGTGTCACATTGAATTAGCCTGAACTAGAGGTTTGGATTTCCCGATTGTGGATTAAATTCTGATTACATTGGTACAAAATTTGTAATTTCTTTTTTTTTTGGGTGGGGTGGTATGTCAAAACAAATCTGGATTTTTATTTAGCTTCATTCAAACTTTTTTTGATGAATCTTGTTTAGTAATTCCTCTCCCTCTGAACCTCTAAAAATACTCTGTTCTGTATTTCCCTGTTTTGTGACATCATAGGTAGAGTGCCACTGTCATTTGCTGTTTTTAAATCCACAATTCATTGCCAGACTTGTTTTGAGCCTTTCTGCCGTCAAATCGAGTTTATTATATTGCGTGTTTAGAGTCGGGGCAAACTAGCTTTTGTTTGTTTCCCCATGGTATTTCCTCTACTGCCAGTAGATAGAACACAAATCCTGATGAGGGAATGCCTACAGATTTAAATGTATGAGTTTCTATTTTGGTTGTTCGCATAGAAAACAGCACTTTTTTTCCTCTACATAAAAAAAAAAAAATTACAACCCCAAAAGATTGACCTCCTTGTAGACTGAAATTACATAGAATACTGGAACTAAAACTGGTAAATGACTGAAAGTGTTGCGCTGACTAATTCCATGTTGTTTGTGTTGATTTAAATCATTTGAATCTTTAAGGACACAAATTATACAAAATTGACTTTTTTGAGTTTTGAGATGCCAAACTAAAGAGCATGTTTTAAAGGCGAATAACAAAACAAATAATGCATCATAATTTTCCTTTTACAATGTAAAATATTCATTTATGTTCTTTCCAGGATTTTGGGTCGCTGGAGTCTGAAGCTGCTTGGTAGACGGGCGGGATACAACATTTTGGCCTGTACCTGTTTATGGACATTTCCCAACCAGGCTGTAAGTACTGTAAACAACTTCTTTTAAAACTTCTTCAAATAGTCAGCCTCATTAGTTTGTTAAATTGTTCATTCGTCTATTCTGTTACATGGCCTAATATTATACGGGGGAAAAAAAAGTTCTAGAATTTATATTTACACCTATCAGTTGAGTAATCCTGAATCTATTTCTTCCTTTTTCAGAAATTGGATCCTTTTGTGGGTTAAAGTCCACATAACCACTTGGCCACTATGTTGCCTTCATATGCTAAATATCTGTGTTGAAGCCCCGATTTCTGTCAAAACGTGTGGGGACGATGCTTTTGAAATATTTTTAAAGTTTCACAACTTTTTGGATGCCGAGCAGGTTTACGTAGCAGGTAGGGCTAACAAACTTTAGCTCACTGTGCACTTCCTGCTTTGGAGAATAACACTTATAATATACTTTATATAATATACTTTATAATTGGATGCAGACACCACACAGCTGTCTCATTTTGACCCTAAGAGCTCTGTGCTAGGGCAAAACTGATTTAACTTTATTATATGGAAAACATTAGAACCATCTAATGACATCACACACTGTTCCAGAGCTTTGGGCTGTTTGTCTAAATAGGCAGGATTGCTAATTGTGAATGAAATAAAATTACAACTACAGGTAGGTTTTTGATGATGAAAATTATAAATAGGCTAAGATTGGAAAGTCAATGCAGCATAATGATGGAACTTTTAAACAAACACAGAGCGCCAAAGTTCATCAATTCAATGGGGACAAATACTGGATTTGTTGCAGAAAGTGGCTTTCTCAACCTGTAGTGGGTGGTCAGAGGTGGCTGATGGTTCTGCAGCTGCTGCAGCTGCTGCATTTGACATCATATTGGCTCAAATGTAATGGACATATTTGCACTAGTGTAAATGAGATCATTATATGTCAGGCTTTATAGTTTGCCAAGCAATGTCTAGATATTATTCCTTTTTCTATGTGTTGCATTTAATTTTTTGTTATTTCTATGGCATGTTGTAGTAAACAAAACATATATTTGATAAAGAACTATTAAGAATAATAGCTTAAATGTATGGCCTCAGTGAAACATGGCGCATAACCAACCGCAACAGCAGTCACTCTGTAATCCTGTTATCTCTGTTTGGGTATTCTAAATACTTTCTCACACTCCTGGCACAGTGCGGATATCACCATCACTCTTTGCAGTAGTGTTTTTGAGTATGTAGGCCCCACATTCCTGGTTAATTGCCTTCTACTCAGAAGTGTACTTGAGATTTAGAGTATTTGTCGCTCTTTGGAAAATTAATGATGCGTTTCTTTTGTAATGAGATATAGAAGACTGATCTGACCCCGTTCCTGGTGACCGGGAGAGAGCGATTGACCTCACAAGTTCAGGCCATTCTGGACTGTCCACACTGCTCTGTGGACCATGATGCTAAACAGATTCACAGCCTTTACAGTATCAGAAAGTCTTGTCGTTTTCAATGGTTTCCTGAAGAATTTGTTTTATGATCACATAATGATCTAATAATTGCTTACATTATGGGTAGGTTCTTGTACACTTAATATACAGTTTCTTTTTTTTATTTGAGATCATTTGAAAACAGCTGTTTGTTTTAAAATGTTCTTCTACATATATTATTAATATTATAGTGCCTGGGGAAAAAAAGTAAATTTTAAGCATTTCACCTTTTTTCAAATGGCATTCTGTTTTTTTCAAATGAACTCTTATTTTCTTCTTAAAACTTTAAAATCCAACTCAAACGTTTCGGTTAGTTGTTTTTATTACTTCTTTTTCAGCAACTACTACCACTACAACTATCGTAGTTTTACACAATTGCACAACCAGATGGCAGCCATGTGCCTAAAATTCGTCACACTCTGAGTACCATTGTTTTACAGCAAACTTCACTCAGTCACATGAAGACTGAGGAAACCTGCCTGTCGCTGCAGTTTTTATAGACTATTCTTAATCACATATGGTTTATTTAACATGGATTTCATGTTGGTGAAGATAACAGACTGGATTATGTTGTTATTTGCATCAGATGGAAAACAATGTATTTTTTTTAACCTGCATAAGTTAAGGTAAGCGGCTAACATTAGCTACTCTTGAATAAAGAGTGATTTATTCATAACCACTACAGCAGGGCATCCAAACAGCGTTCATTCCTTCAGTCGTGCTGAAGGTGTATGACTCTCGTCATACACCTAATGCATCTAGGGTCTGATATGTTTGGGGAAAAGACAAATTCAGTTGTTTGGCACACTCTGAGATCTCTGTACATGTAAACGTAGTGGGTGCCTTCCCTATTACGCACTATGATTCTGACTTACACTGGTTCATTGTGACAACTCCCAAGTGAAGATGATGATAGATGTAAAATAACCATTATTTGAATTATTTTACATTTTTAACAGCCAAGTTGAAAAGCCAGCATTGGCCATTCAATTTTCTGCTCCTTTGTCTCGTGCAGTTGCTTTAAATGTCCTGAATAGTTAACAAACTACGTCACCCAGACTATTCTTTGTCTGTCTACCATCTTGGAGTTTAGACCTTGTAAAAGACCATTTTACAACCATTCACAAAGCTGCCATATTACGGCAGATCTGTCACCACTGTATTTACACTTTGGGCACCTTTTCATATATTAAAATCATAAACTAACAATGCATATGGAAGCGGAGGCATAGCAAACCTCTTTAGGGCTGTAGATTTTTACGAGATGGGAGTAGAACCAGGATTTTATGGGCTGCTGTTATTGCTCAAAGTCTGGATATGTGTCCTCTATTGAGCTGGGGACACACTATCCTTTGTTCAACCAGGAAATGAACTTGTCATAGCGGCAGGTTGGGGCTTGCGTATGGGGCTAGCACGAAGCACTCAGGCCACTCATGGATAATTGATCACCAATGGCATACAGCAGCAGACATGCCTGTGTTAAGAAGGTCTAAGTGGTTTCTGGGCTGGATCTTGGGCTGCACGTGTTTGGTCTTGGTTTGATCCCAGTTTGGTCCTGATTTTGACTTGGTTTTCTTGTGGTTCAGTCATGGGCGTGTCCAGGTTTTTTCCCAGTTGTGATGTATTGTGTGCAAGGGTGAACACCGCTCTAAGGATGGATCACAATTGGGGCTGTGACTCAAAATGTACCTTGCGTTTTGATATGCTATACATTATTCCAGAAGCCCGTCTGGGCGTTACCATATGATGTAATCCTCCTTCCGGTTGTATTTGTATTCTCTTGAGAGAAAATGAATTCTACAGTCGTTTTTAGGCCGCCCAGGGAATCGTTACCTTGTTGATTTGTTAGTTCGCATGAACATTGGATATTTTACACACATCGATCTACTTTATGGCATATATTAGCAGCTAGACTTCCCACCTCTTCCATTTAAGAGTTCCTGCTCGACCGGAAGTGCGATTACAACGGAAGTGCTGATCTGGGGCGGAATAAGAAGAATAAGTAAATATATACAATAGATTAGTAGATCAGGTATCTCTGAATACTAGTCTTTACTGGAATTTGAATACATTTTATCCACATTTCTGTTCACCTTTTTGGATTATTCCTTGAACAGAACTACTTAGATCGTGTCTTAGACCCAGTTTAACCCTGATTTTGTCCTCATTTTATAGCCCAGGTTTAGATCTGGTTTTACTTGGAAAGCTAACTATTTTCTTGGGTTAGTACCGGATGGTACTTGGAGTGAAATTTTGAGAACGACTAGATAAATTATATATTGTAGATCAGTTATTTCTACATTTAAATACTTTTTATGGAGGTTTGTAATACTGACGTGTAAATTAATTCTTCTAATGATTGGTAAATTGGCAAAAAAGCAAATTGGAATCTTTAAAGAATCCACATTTCTCTTTTAATTGGTCAAATCTGACTGTCACTCATTCTTTTTACCCACACCTAGGATTATTCTTTTTTTGGAACACTACGGGGTACTTACTACTTTGTCTGGTTCCGTCCGTGCTGAGAAAAACACATCACCTGATTGAGTAAATGCGAGCACATGACTTATTTACACAGATCTCTCTCCTTTTGTAGTAGTAAGGGGATGACAACTTCACAAAACATATCATGGGCTGTGAAATCATCAGTCCTTAAATTCTACTCTACTGACAAACACTTTTTTTTTAAGTTGCGTCACTTTCTGCTAGCTCTTTAATATCAATTCAACGCTCATTATGAATTCACAACCAACTAAAATGTCAAACTCTTTTTGGATAAAAAGGAATATACTACATTTTTGATACAGATTTCAATACCAAAAAGATTAACATTAGAGCATTAAACATGCTCTTTTAGGTCAATGTTTTAAAAATGTTCTACACAAAAGAATATTACTTTTATTAAACATTGTGGTCTTATTCTTATTCTGGTAAAGCTCAATATAATTAAAAACAGCAAAGGTAAATTTGTTTCCTGTTGTGCGTGTTTTTTTGGTTTTCTTTTTACTACAGATACTTTCGTATACGTTCATATGAGTATCTAGTTTCGATACTGATGTTCGATACTTTTGACATAAGAAGTCCAAAGGGCTCTCTCTCTGGCATGCGGTGCTTGCTCGGTCTCTTTGCTTGCGGTCTGATTGCTGACACATTCCTGAGCTGGGCCTGTTGTCTCCTCTCCTTTGTCATCCGTGCACTGCTCATTGTGTGGGGCTGTGGACACTGCAGAGGCCAGAGCAGAGCACACATTTGGGACACTTGAAGGGCAAAGTGAAACTAGATCTAAAGCTGTTTTTATGAGGGTTTGATATGGCCGAAATGATTTTGGAAACCTTTTTAATTGTACTTTTCCTGACAAGCAATTTTAGTTTGATTGCTATGAATCGTGTTGATTCTTGAAAGATATAAGAAAACTATTGAAAAAGCTATTGTTTGGTTACAATTTGGTTAGTTAGCAAAAGAAGCAAGCCATTTTTCTAAGTATGGCATGGTCACCAGTGTCTTCATAATGTACGGATTTTTTGGCTACTAGCCAGCTGCCATCTTATTCATTGTGGGATAAGGCCTGTCAAAATAACAAATTTGGACAATACCTGTTTCCAGACAATAACACAATAAACAACAATATTGACACTACTTTTTTCATTAATTCATTCATTTTCTACCACTTTTCCCGTTGGGGATCGCGGGTGACTGGAGCCTATCCCAGTGACTTTGGGCCTTAGGCGGGGTGAAACTACTCTGTCTCACACAATAACCCAAAAATCCCAGTAAAAATCACGAGCTACAATAAATACATTGCAGACAGTTTAGTAGGTAGTTAAAATGAGTATAAAACATTTCAACTGCAGATGGTTGAACAATTGATAGACATTAATCAACCATCAACCATCTGCAGTTGAAATGTGTTATATATTACCAAAAAACAACTAGATGTTTCCAGAGCAAATAAAACATAAAAAGGTAAATGTTGATCGAGCCCTAAAAAATATTGTTTCATCTTTCTTTTATTGAACAATAAGTCAGTATGTAACATTTGTGACCGGCCCAAGTGGAATGAGCAGTAGTGCCTTGGGAAAGTCTGCTTCTATTTCTAGCCTTTCTTCAAATAAATCTTGTCACAATAAAAACTGTAGGAAATAGTCTTGTCAAGGTAGGGCTGGGCAATTTTGCCTTCAAAATAAATCAAAAGAATTTGCCTCACCTATTCTATTATGGAAAGGGACTGATGCTTGACACCAATTTTGATGCCAGTTTTTTATTTGTATTTTTTAGTACGATCATTTTGAAACTATTCAGGAAACAGTATTGATACGTGTAAAATTGGTACATAGTTTCAATACTTGGTTTAGTGTTGGTTAGTATCTGTTTTTGACAATCATCATGTAATATTACATTTTGCAGTTGTAGTTATTTGACAATGCTGGGATGCATGCATGGGTCTTCTCTTACACAACATCTGACAGTAAATCAGATCCTCTTCAGATAAGCTGTGCTCCAGCCCTTTCCACTTGTACTAGCACTCTCTCGTTATAAACAACTCTTGGGTAAACCTTGTGATTCGTTGCAGGTTTAGACAATGTATAATGGATGTCCTGACATGAGGAGAAACTTGAGTGTTCTGGTCCTGTTAAAGCGTGCTAAATGCTAACTGTCAGCACAGGAGCAGCGCAGAAGACAAGGAAACCGACTCATGCTTTCAGCCAGTGCACTTTATAGCATCGCTCTGCATTAGAAGAGCTAGCCCAAGCCGGTCTATTATCTTCTAACGGCAGCAGAGAAGGCGAAAACACTCCCATCGATCCTGAGATGTGTATCTGCCCATTTACTGTAACTGAAGAGCTCTGACTGGAAATGAGCCTGATGTTCCTGTAATGTAAGAACAGCAGCTTATAGAGCTTTGAGTTATTGTAATAAAACAATATGGAAAGCTGTTGGCTACATTGACAGTATATGATGTGATATTAAAGGGATTGCATTGTAAAACTGGCTATGCTGTGATGTTGCTAGCCTACCAAATCTATGTCTTCACTAGACTTGTGACAGCCATTCCAAAGCTCCAAATTACACTTTTTATCCTTAAATAAATAAATAAATAATTAAATTGTTAATACTTTCTCAATGCATTTCTTCATCGTATACTACAATCCTGGCTCAGGTCATTTTACTTTTCTGCGACACGCATATAGTATTTTAAATGGAACACTCGAAATGTTTTGGCAAGGAAGCGTATAGCGAGAGAGTTTTCATTATGTGACCTTGAATTCCCCAGCTAATGGAGAATGCAACTGGCTTTGTGTGTTGACTTGTAATTTTCTTTTTCCATAAGATTTGACCAGCATGAATATGTCCCAGAGCCACTGCTAGCCATTTGGGTGCTCTAAGCAGAAATGCACATTTCATTCTTGTATTTCTCCAAAACTACAACATTTTCCTTCACCTGTCCAAATGTCCATGATGAGTGCATCTTCCACATTTCAGTTTCTTTGATATTGAGTGTTGAAGCCATGAAAAGAGATCCATTTCTGTCTTTCACAGAAAGTTCACAGCAAGAAAAGAAACATTGCATTTATTGTTCTGTTAGATTCTAACAGAACACTTAAAATTAGTCCCTTTTTATATATATATTGTTGAACTGACTGTATTGTAAACAGATTAAATATGAAGAGGAACAGTAGATATGAATTAATTTCCATTTTATAATATCACATCACCTGGATAACAAACATGTGTTTGTAGAACTTCGTTATGTGAGGCCAGTGTTGGTTTACCTTGTGTTGTGCTTTGAGTGTTGTAACTCATTTTGCAGCATTGGCTCCTTGTGCCGTTCACTTTAGCCTATTTTTTTCACCTCATCATCGCAGACTTCTGGTTTCACAATTGTGGTCCTCCGTACTCTCACACACAACAAAACACTGCTTCCCAGGCACATTGTTAAGCTTAAAATACGGCGCTCTTTCCTCGGTTGGGCTTTAGTTGCTGCAGGCGCCGTGCGGAAAACAAGCTCTGTGTGAAACAAGTGCCACAGGTAGTTCTGTACACTCCATGCATCACAGATTCACGAGGTTTAAATTAAATATGTGAATTAAAAGAATCATTGCGGCAATAAATAATCATTGAAGTGTTTTAATATTAAATTACTTGATTTACTCTATTGTTTCAGCCTTAATTTTTACTTTGTACATCGCGTGTCGTGATGGCCGTTTCACAGTTCGACTCGACATATCGGCGCATTGTATGTCTTGTTTAGTTTGCGTTTTTTCGCTGTTACAAATTAATTTATGAGGTCAGTATTCATCAACTAAAGCCTGTTTTGCTCCCTATTCATCGTAGAATATTGATGTGGAGTAAAACAGTACTGGCCGTGTGCATCTCAAACATGCCTGACCCAGTCCCATTTAGTTTTGCAATGAATAAAAACCAAAAGGCAAAGTATGTCTACTGTATACTCCCTATGTAATAACCAAAGGAACTATACAGCTGCTGCGTAAATGCATTATGTAATTAGAACAAAACTGCATGGTAAATCTGGTACACTTGATGCACTGGGTGTTATGTGCATTATGGCGGCAACACTCTGACAAAATGACATTTTACCTGAGGTTATTTAATTGTTGTTGGACCTAGCAATATAAAATACATTACATTTCAAAATCAGTAAATGTGTGCAGATTTTTTTGACAACTCTAAATTCGTATAGGTTAGTGTCTGGTCAGGATACTAATCTATTGTTCGGCGTCAGCTGTGTAGCGGTCAGGTTCACCTTCAGCCTGTTTCCGGTCTGTTGGAGCTTGCTGACCTTTGACCTCTGGTTAGCTGTACCCGAGCTAGCACATTAGAAGTGAAACAATAAGTTAATAAACACCCTGCAGCATATCATTAGCAGGCCACTGGGCTGCACCTCCTCAACATAATTAGTGAATTTTGCCTTTCAGACGTTCAACTTCCATCCTGCAATTATTGAAAGAACATGCATTAACTCCTCAATCTCGTGCATCCGGCTCGTTTGCTCCATTGATGGATGTGGGTTTCCATGGCAACGATAAATGCATTAGCAGTTAACCTTCTGGGATAACCTAATTAAAAGGAGCAGCGCTGCTGACTGTCCGGCCGACCCTCCTTCTCTGTCAGATCTCGTTAGCTTCGCCTCACTGTTCACCTCAGCTCTTTCTTTGGCACTAGCACACTCAGGCTAGCGTTAGCGTGGTTCCTCGACAGCTCCATTTTCGTCCCGTTTTGGTTTGAGTACAAAGTGTGGTAGAAGTACGTCATAATTATACAGGAGTATTTTTGGTGCTTTGTCATGGCCCACGGGTCTTGTTCTGGTGTCGGTGAGTGTTTGTCTCTAACCGGAGGTGACGCAAAATCATAATAACAGCCTATGCCATGTCATTTGAGTAATCTGTGAGTTGCCTACACAACAATGAATAGACCTTTCCAGGACGCACACAGCCTGGTACTGATACTGATTTTTTTTTTAAAAGATTCTGTCTCAGTGGAAATGCACCGACGATGACTATTTCAGACCCCTCCATAATTTCTAAGTGGGAGAACTTGTAAAATCGCAGGTAGTGCCAATACTTACTTTCCTCACTGTATGGTCATTATACAGCATTTGGCAACAAGTTGTAAGAATCAAGATTTCCATGCCAAGCCAGTGTTGCCCACTAAGTTTTCGGCACAAATGGTTTTGGTATTATGTTAGATTTAAGAAATATCAATAGTTACGTGGTCGTTAGCTTCTGTACTAACTTAGCAATAATTGCTACATCAGTAAACTAAGCTAAACAACATACCTTCAGACAGATGTAAAGCAGTGAATTATAAGATCCTTGTCTGAAGCTGCTGCGAAGTGATAAAATGTATGAATTTACTCTTAAATCTTTTGTCCAGAGGTCAGAATTCTATTTTCTTCTACTAAGCTAAACAATGTTTTCCAACAAGGCTCTTTCGTTACTCATGTGTGGTCGAGTGGTGAGTCGCAAAACAAGCCTCATCGTTTGCCACACTCACCTGCCTTTAGAATGACCGCTAGAAGGGTTCTTAATGATATTTTATATTTGAATGCATAATGGTAACTGTTTAAACCACTACAATTAAAAATGTTTAAAATGAAAATATACATATATAAGAGGGGTGGGAAGGGAAGATTGACCATAGATTACTGCCAGTACACTATGACTATCTCGCTGATATCATCATACCTCCCTCCCCTATAGTTCCCATACACTGAACCTACGGGGACAAAATGAATACTTTGTCCCCAATAAGTTTAGCAAATGGTAGTATGGGGTCAGACCTGCTGCTGGCCTACATGAGAGTGCCCTACATTCTGTTCCACTGCAGCAAAGGGGAGCCTGTACCTGTCCTACTTACGACTAGTACCACACCTGTGCACTGCTCTTAACAATACTTGTATAGTTCCAAGTCACCTTCAGCTATGAACATATACAGGTGCAGACTGGACACTCCACCTGTTCAGCTGTCAGGACACGGGACGCTCAGAGGGTGCTGTGATTTGGAAGAGCGCGTGTTGCGGCGTATTTTGCAGGTTAAATGTATTTAAATATATTTGAGAGATGAATTGAATTTGCATATTCATATAGGACAGCTATACTTGGGCAGGACAGATGGAGAGATTGACAAACCGCTGTCTGTAGCCAACTTTGAGTGTCCTAGATTCTTCTGAAGTCGTCTCTGGCCACATTGCATGCAAATACTGTATGTTGACCAAAGCTTTAACCAGAAGAATCCTGATTGTGAAGTTAGTGGGGAACATTTTGCTCACGGCACCACTGACACTGGACATTTACATATTATTATAGCAGAAAAGGTTGATTTAAAGGTGCATGATGTAACATTTCGGATGCATGGTCCACCCCCAGCTTGTCCACATAGAGAGAATAGTGATATTCTTGCTGTGTTCATGTGGTAAACGAGAACTCTGTCAATAAAGGCATGTGAACGATCGCATCAAGAAAAGAACTTGGGAACTCAGCAAGTAATGTCAGGTGTGAAGTCCGCTTTTGTCCTGTGTGGAGAAGGACAAAAAGCAGATGATTTGGCAATTAATGTTTGAGTTTTTTGACTAATCATTTCTACACTTAAGGCTTTGCTGACAAGGAAGACCCAACACTTTGTTCTGTTTAATTACCAATGTAACGTTTACCAGCTGAAGTGAAAATAATCGAACTTGGAATTGGAACCCCTGACTTCTCATCTTGGAGACCTGACCGCCCAGTAACTTCACACTGGAGGGGTCGGCTCCACTGTTGCCATGGTGACACAATGCACATTCGGGCCCACAGCCAGATAGTTGAAATACTTAAACTTTCAGCATTCCTGGTCTCATTTAAGTGTTTCAGTAAAAAAAGTGGGCGTGGACAAGAAAGCTGATCTTGAGACATCTGAGGGGAGGAGTTTGCTGACACAGAAACTAATGGTTAATACTTGATTATTATTAGTGTATTTATTTAGCACTTTTCCACATTCAAGGCACTCAAAGCACTTTACTAGGCAATGTAGGTGAAATGTCTTGCCTAAGGACACAACAGCATTCCCTCTAGCGCCCCACTGTGGCACCTGCTGTTCCAGTGGTCACCCCTTCCAAGTAGCTTCCAAGCTACTTCCAAGCTTCCAAGAGCTGAGGAGATTGGGCATTGGCAAGCAGTCTGCTGGTCATGTTGACGATGTTTAGCAACATGATTATAATTAAGTTGTAAAGTGGGTTAGGAAAGTGGGTGAGGTTGGGGTGTGATTAAATTTAGGAACAGTATTATGGTTAAGGTAAAGACAATGGTTTGAGAATTTGTCACCAATTAGACTTATCTCATCTTCGTAAAATAGTCAAAAAATGTAGTTTAACTAAACTTTAGTTTTGTTTATAGCAACAGAACAAAGAATACAGCTTTGATTTAAGTTAAGTAACATGAGTAACAAAGTGAGTAACGTAGGCAAACACATACATAATTTGAATAACTACATTCCAACGCTGTCTCTTCTCTGTCTGAGCATATCACAGATGGATGGACAGATGGACCTGGAATTCTTTGTATTTTTAGGTTCCTCTGACAATTGTGATATTCAAGTATATCAATAGTTCCCCATGGCAACGGTGTTCCTCTTCCCACGCCTGCTCCAGTCCTCTCCTCTCCTGTGTAGAGAGCAGTTAGAACTGCCTCTTCATGTCAGCGCACAGGCGCTGACATCCTGTTTATATAGAGCCTTTAGAAATGTTACATCATAAGCAAGATTAGCTTAACCATTAACACTTTGAAAGAATGATGTATAGGCCCTTCCAGGAGTGATGTGTTAGGATTTGTTATACCTGCACCTAGAAGTATATCCCTATCCCATTCAATGTAATGAGGTAGCAAAATTAAAACCTATTATTTTTTTTTACATTTGTAGATTTTTATGTTAACTGAAAGAAAAGTGAATCAATTTATATGCATTTAATTTGTCTGAGCCAGATAATAGGATTTTTTTTCACATTCTTGTATATTTTTTAAGCTATAATTTCTTTTTACTGTTTTAAAATGTGAAAAACTGAGCTAGTTTATTTTAAGTGGTTTGCATTTGTTGGTGATTTAAATATTTTTTCTTTACTAAATGGCCTATTAAAAAAAGAAACATACATTTTAAAAAATATGTTGTATTTTTGTTTGTCATACAGTTATGACATTATTGCAGTAGATTGATTAATTTTAAGATATATATATAATTTTATTTTTATATAATCTTTTACGTCTTACTATTTCAGCGTTTCCTCAAACCTTTTTTCTTTTAAGAATTATTTGCCAGTGGAATCGAATTTTTTACATCCTTTCTCTTGTATGGTTGTATTTATCTTAGTCTGCTTCTCATATTGCTGTTACATAAGTCTGTATACCCCAAATTTCTCTCTGCGTGTCGTCCATTACAACTCCTGTGTAAATGTTCTGTCATTTCATTTGGCCCAGTCCTTACTAAACTTTCCCCTGCAGTCGGGTGTCTTTGTGCCCTGCTCCCACACAATGCATGCTGGGACGGCTGTAACCATGGCGACGTGTGGTTTGGGCTTAGCTATGCCCTAGAAGGAGAAAAGAGCCACAATTTACTGCACCAGAATTAAACATTTAGGAGTGAAGTTATTCCTCCTCCTCACAGCTTTTGTCTGTTATCACTGAAGCAAATGGCTTTCAATCTGAAAGAGCTACACTGGTTTCATGTTTTTGTCATTTTGTAGGGCAGTTTTTGCATTGCAGTGAGTCAAGGCTTTTCAGACCAATTATACGTCTGTGCAACTCCATTTAAATACACAAATACTTAGTCAAACATCTTCTCTTCCTAACACGATATTTTCTAAGTTGGTCATGGTGACATATTATGGTCCGTACAAAATCATCTAAATCATCAATACATTTCTGATCACATATTTTAATCAAAGCTGCACATAGGCATTAGGGAATATGCAATTAAAAGTGCACACATGTCAAAACTGCACTGAGCTGGTTATTTCTAAGCTTTTATTTTATAACTGTATGGATACCGATGACCTTCTGGTTGTTGGGCGAACGTTTAACTCATTGCTCCATCTAATCATGTCAGCGCTCAGTAGACTAGTACGAGCCAGGTGAAGGTGTTTGAGCTGTAAAACGCAAATAAGAAATACATTTTTCATTTCACAAGTAATTGATCAATTCTGTATTTGTTTTTTTCATGGCCGATATCGATAAGTTAAAATCCAAAATTGCCTATGGCCATGAAGCTCTGGCAATATTTTTGGGACAATATCTATGGCCGATATTCATAACCTAATTCATAACCTAATGTTATATTTGCAATGACTACAAACTCAACATGAAAAAGAGACAAAAATAAGGTAAAGATATCAATAGAAATGATTCACAAAATGTGGCCGAGCTGTTTGGAATCTGGTCAGGGAAACGATCTGAGTACGATGGATTACTCAAATAAAAGCGGCTGTATATATTTTCAGATGTAACGAGCAGCTTCCGTGTTTGTCAATGCTCGTTACACAAACCACTGATCTACATAAGAGCCACCCATTATTCTACTGCACCACATCCTCCGCCTGTTGAACGTGTCCTTGGACGGCTGTAGGTGAAACTGTTATGTCATCAGCTCCAACATTGTAATAGTCTTTCCAGACCGCTAACACACCCACCCACATTATTAGCCGCGTTTCTTGTATCCGTGCAGAGAATGCCCGGAGAAAAGCTCTGCACTCCACTCTGGCCTCAGACAGGACGGAGGAGTTTTAATAGCAGCTGATTGTAGCGCAGAGAAAGGGAGGGATGTGGGAGGAGGACGTGGGCGATCGCATGCATCAGATGGTGAAAGCAGAAAGTACAGGGAAATGTATCGCACTGCTGAAAAGAGGAAGAGAGCCAGTGGATGGATAAGGTTATTGCTGCTGCTAAAAAAGATCATGCATCTTTAGAAATGTGCGTTTTTTGTTAGAAGGCTTCAGTACATGACGAAAGTGGCTTTTGAACGCATCTGTGAACAATGTTTTATCATGATTTGTAGGGATGTCAGGATTATTAGGTTAATCGATAATCGTGATTATTCAGGTCGCAATATAATCATGAGGACAAAAAAATATTTAATCAATAGTGACAATTTTAGAAGCAAATTTAAATTTTTTTTCTTCAATATACCGCCAAAATAATACATAAATGTTAAGAACTTTTTTGTATCTGGCTGTTTTTGTTACATTTAACTCGATTTTGTTTTTTAGAGTTCAATGTAGTATAGCTGGTCACACATTTGAGGAACAGTATGTGTTAGACCATGTTAGAAAATGAAAGATTTTTACTGTTTGGTCACAGTTGCAATAATTGTGAATAATCGTTAAATCGTGACGTTTTTTCTCACAATAATGTTAACACTAAAACTTTATTGTGACATCACTAATGGTGTTTTAGTAGAATTTAGTTTGTTCTAGAGTATTTTGAAGATCGCTGAATGCATTGGACATTGCACTTCTCTTGTAATTGCTGTGGAATGGCTTGAATAGTAGTTGACCACCTCATGACAGAAAACATTAAGACATTTTGTATATACAGTAGTCTTATTTTTGTGTCTATAATCATAATCCAGCCCCTTCAGTTACGTACAGTGTGCTACCAGACATTTTGCAATCTAAAGCCCAGGCTTAGTTTCACCTCGTGACGTCTGCTTAAATTTAAAGGACTACCCGATATCTTTGTTTGTTTTTGTTTTTTGGGAGCATCCGCACTCGATAAGCGATGACAGTACCACTTGTTTTTACTTCTTACAGACTTTATTCCGGAAATGGCGAACACATAGAAATTAGGGATGTCACGTTTACCGTAGGTTAATAGATAATCGGTAATATTCAGGTCGCAATATAATCGTAAGGACCAAAAAATAATAATCGTGACAGTTTTAAAAGCATAATAAAGTCTTTTTTGTTCAATATACAGCCCAAAAATAGACTTAAATGTTAAGAACTTTGTTTTTTTTAATCTGGCTGACAAACTTGAGGAATAGTATGTGTTAGACCATGAGAACGTACTGTTGTTTGGTCACAGTCGCAATAATCTTGAATTATCGTTAAATCGTGATTCTTCCCCCCCCCCCAATAATCGTAACACAAACATTTTATATCGTGACATCCCTAGCCGAAATATGATACGAACCTTTTAATTCATCCATGTTGCCATTGTTTCTTCTCTTTACAATTGTTTTAGCTTTGTGTAGCGTTACCTGTGCTGTTGTGTGAGACGCTTTTCCTAAGACCACGTTATGATCAAAATGACATCCACGCTATTAGATTTCTTATGAAAGTAGTTTATTTCTAATTCTTCAGCTCGCTAAAGTTAAACCTGTTCTTTCACGGCATGACTTTGAGATTTTAATCCACGTTTTTACACTTGCCGCCTAGATTATTTGCAATGGATTTTATGCCGGCCTCAACCAAACGTCTCTCGCGCGACTTCAACTCGAGTTTTGACTGGTTCAAACCAACGGTATCATATCACCCCTGTTTGAACGTCTCTGCACTGGCTTCCTGTCTCTTATCGTATTGATTTTAAAATCCCTGTATTTGTTTTTAAATGTCTTCATGGCCTCGCATTATCTGTCTGCCCTGATTCAGCCTTACGCCCCTGCGCTCTCTCTGTCGCGGGTCCGAAACTGTGGAATGCGCGGCTCTTTTGCCTTAGACCGGTCCAGTCACTTTCTGCTTTTAAGTCTGCTCTTAAAACTCATCTTTTTCCTTGGTTTTTCATTAAAATATTGGCTTTTATATCTATTTTGTGCATTTTGTGTCCGTTTTTCATTGCCGTTTTTATTACTATTGTGTACTGCACTTTGGTCCACTCAGTTTTTAATAATGTTGGTTTGGATTGGATGAAACGGCCGGTCTCCTTTAATCCATTCATGCCGACGCAGCCCTTCGATCCAAACTTTGCCCCAAAAGAATCCAAACTTTCTCTAAAGACTCGGCCCTCTGTTGCCATGACAAACAGGGTTGTACTTCCGAGGGTTTTTACCTCAGCATCTCTTTTTATTTTGCAATTGTAGAAAAAAAACCTGGAATTGGATTGGCGAATGTTCCGTGGCGAATTAATAATATGATTCTAGTTCAGGTTTGGACGTAAAATGGACTCGAGACATTTTGAATCGATATAAGATTCAAGGCACGGACTAAAACTGCGTGAATCACAGACGTGAGCGACCGCGCGGGACTAGAAACACAGACGAGGTTCGTAATTATCACAATTTACCTGAGGTGAAACTAATCCTGTCCGAATTTGACTAGAATATGCTTGTTTGGCCGTTTGAACCAAAAACCTCTAGTTCAGCTCTCCCCCATACCTGAGCACGTCTGGTACGTCCCCCTCTTCACTCTTTCATTTGTTTGTCTCCTCTTCAGAGTCCGTTTGTTTTTATGTGTGGGGTCAAACGGGAGCAGCAGACGAGGAGTGACACCTCTTCATCCTGTCATCTCTCTGAGCCTATCTCTGCTCCTGTGCTTCCTGTGCTCTGAGCATTACAGCCACTTACCCCCCACCCCCGCCTCCTCTCTATCATTTCTCTTTTTCTTTCTCTCTTTCTACTTTCTTTGTCCCATCGTTCTTTCTCCTTCGATCTTATTTTTTCTTTACTTTCTCTTGCTCTTTCTCATTCTCTTGTTCTCATTTGCCTCATCTGCCTTTCCTCTCTCTCGCTATCTCTCTTCCTATCTTTCTTTTTTCTCTTTCTCCCCCTCTGTGTCTTGCTCTTTTTCCTTTTTTTCCCTTTTTCTTCTTTTATAATTGTTTTTTCTCATTCTTTTCTCCATCTCTCTCACACTCATTCCTTTTCTCTCTATTTCTACCCCCCTCTCTTGTTCCTTTTCTGTGTCTCATTCCTTTTCTCTGTGCCTCTGTCTCTGTGTCTCTGTCTCTCATTCCTTCTCTATCTCTCTTCTTCTCTTCCTCTCTTCTCTGTGGCTCTCTCTTCTCTATGTCTCTCCTCTGTTTGTCTCACTCTTTGTCTCCTCTTTTCTCTGTGTCTTGTTCTTTCTCTTTCTCTCCGTCCCCGTCTCTCTCCTGTGTGCTCACATATAAACACTGAGTGAGGACAGAACAGGGAGACTTAACTGGTCATTTGCCCTCCCTCTCCCCCACTCTCTCCCCCTCTCTCTCTCCCACATCCTGCTCTAATGAAACAGTGCATGTAAGGACAGGACAGAACATTACACTTCCAGTCAAATCACTCCAATATTCTGTTTAGATTTACTGGAATATCTGGTTACATTTGCCTCGGCAGTTCACATTTTGTCGTTTTGTCTCGTGTGGAAACTGTCTTTTTGATAGTATTAGTTATTTTTCCTCCTGGCTTCACTGTGTGTCGCCCTCTGGTGGCAACAATGAAGACTTTACAGACATTGGATTCACAGCCCTGTTACTAGTGACAGGACATGACACATAATTGATGATCTGGATACGCTGCGTTCAGTATTTATCCCATGTGGAGTTCACACGGGAAACAAATCATGTTGAAATTTAAAGCAACTGTCGCACTGCTCCTCTTTGTTTAATCCTCACTTAGTTAAAGCTAGTTCCTCCTAACAGCAGCTCATTTGTTTACCCGTGTCCATGGTGATGTCCACATTCTTTAGTGAACTACGGTTATTCAAATACAGCACACAGCAGTTTGCATTAGAATTCTCACTGACCTTAGTGTAATCTATAATAAATGCTGGAGTGATGTAACGCTCTATGCAACAGTTTTACTGAGAGTGCAATCATGATCAGACGAGACGTTTTAACCAGTGCAGTGTAGTTACCAGACAGTTTATTTGAACATGCCACGAGCAGGCATTTAGGCAATTACAGCAAAAGATTAGCTACAATACACATATGCACAATCGCGTTTGTTGTAAGCTTTGTTTGACCACAAAAATATACTTGCCTAGATTAATCGCAATCGCAATTCGAATGAACGCAGTTAGCAACTTGCAAAGGCTGCAATTTTAGCATCATGCATAAAGTAGCATCATTTCCTCCATAAACTACAAAATTTCCACTTATTTTGCATAAACTCTGCTAAACCTGGAGTTCAGATCAGGATAAACCGGTCCTGAAATACATGTGATTTTAATATTAGTTTGACAGTTTTTATTGTCTGCTTTGAATACATGAATGTTGTGCGCTTCGGTCTTCTAAAATCTTTTTTCTTTTATTAGACTATGAAATAAACATCACTAATAAATTACACGAACGCTATTTGTCCTTCAGTGGTTAGCTTTTAACAGTTAAGTCATTAATAGTGTTATGTAATCGCGGCATGTCATTATGATTAGCCCTGATTAGATTATGATTTGGGATGTCAAGATTATGTGACTAATCGATAATCGTGATTATTCAGGTCACAGTATAATCATAAGAACTAAAACATAATAATAAAAATACATATAAATATATAATTCTACAATCTATAGTCCAAAAATTACATCTAAATTTTTGGCTTTTTCTTTCATCAGAATCAGAAAAGGTTTATTCCCATTGTCAATGAACAAAATTCACAAACATAGGAACTTGTTTCGGCATTAAGGTGCAACATACAGCAATGAACAATTATAAAACAACATATACAATATCAAAAAGGGCATGCATTAAAGATTTTTTATTTATAAATAGTATGGACTTTATTTTGTCATTCAGAAAGTTTTATTTCATAAAGCTTCTCACAAACTAGAGGAATAGTAACGCGTTAGACAATGAAAATGAAAGAAAACTAAAGATTTCACTGTTCCCAGTAATCGTGAATCATCATCAAACTGTAGTGTTTTTGCTCACAATAATCGTAACACTGAAATGTGATGATATTGTGACATCCCTTCCCCCTGTACCCTCGCTCGTGTGCGTGCTGCAGCCTTATCCCGCGCACACTGCATTAGCTTCCCTCCGCTAACACACTTGGCTAGGTTGTGGTGGTAGCATATTTTTAGCATAGCAACACCAGCCCTGCACGTTCTCTGCGCTGACTGGTGCTGGAGCGGCGAGTGGGTGGCTGCGGCTCATGCACAAATACTTCCCGAGAAAAGGAATATTTTAGTATCTGACAGCAAAACGGATCATACTGCTGAGATTTGAGTACATGCATACATAGGAATTGAAGTTGGGGTATATTTAATTGTAAATGTACCCGTTCTTTCATAAGCACAGAAAAAACATTGACATAATTTAAAGGGAACATGATGTAAAATCAACTTTACTGAGCTTTTAACCTTGTTACAACAAAGTTGTATAT